>JADLZN010008048.1:0-237684 GCA_018155175.1 Sinocyclocheilus anophthalmus
TAATTATTAAATAAATTAAAAATACAGTAAATATGGCTGGTAAGAAATATTTAATCCTGGCATTTGTCGCAAAAACGTATTTTGTACTGCTATGTGGACTTTAATAACACTAAGGTTGATGATACACGGGGCAACTTTTTGAGCAATGTTGCCGTCAATGGGCAACCAGGTGAGACACAGGGCCCATGACCGATCTAAAGTATCCAGATAGAAATGTGTTTCCCATTCTCAATGGGAAAGTGCCCAAGCACCATTGCTCAAAAAAAGTTGCCAACCTGGCAGCGACAACAGCATGTGTTTTATTTAGTGATCCAGATTATCGGTGTGTTTTAGGAAGACTTGTCATGACAAAGCATTTTTAACCATTCTTGTGAAACATAGAGTTGAATGGTTTGGAGTTTTCTCTGGATGGTCAAATCCACAGTGTAGTACCAATTAAGTGAAGAGAACTATACTTAGAAGCCATCACCAACTTCCTAGAAATAATCTGAATTTTATATTATATTTTATATATGCCATTAATGGGTTATAGCCTATCCTAAAACTTTTCCCATCTGTCTCGAAGAACATGCAACTTTGGATTGGTTACATTATCTATGTCATGCTCAAAACTGAGTGCTTTATCAAGCAAAACTCTTTAAACTCATCCTCAACAGAATAAGAAAAAATATTAGCCTTTTTGTTTTTCCTTTTTTCCTCAATTTTTACATTTTAAAATCAAATATAATTTAAATATTATATTAAATGAATAATAAAGAATTATTGTTTTTTAAAAAAAAGTTAACGTATTATTTATTGCATACTAGCATTTTATTTAATCTTCTCATGAAAAACAATTTTTACATGCATTGTGTTGTTTTTCCTTATACATTCTATTATGAGAGGAGATTATACAAGACAGGCCTGACTGTAACCTTCACTAAGCTGACTCACAGACAGCCTTTAGAGTGAAGCCTGGATTGTTTCCACTCATCTAGTTATCACAGACCTGCACTTTTCAACGTCTGCCCTCCTAGAACTCTAGACTCTGATAGAAGAGGGCTAAATTGATCCCGCGTAGGCTTGTTCCTCTCACATTGCGTAATTAGTAATTAATTCGTTTTCTTAACCTTATAGCCAATTCAGAAGCTGCAGCTGACGCTAATGTTTTTTCAATAATGACAGATGTTGAACCAGGAAAGTTGTGAATTTTTTTTTTGTAACACAACAAATGCTCTCTATGTTCCTTATGATTTGCTTTGTACGTGTGTGTTTGTGGTTGATGCCTGGGAACCATGGTGATTCATTTCTTAAAAGCATCGCACAAAGAATAGCCATGCTCTCAGAGTTTTGCCATTGTGTTTAATTCAATGGAGGCATTGACAGCCCACATTTCTATTTTGAGTTGTTATCACGGAACTGGCAGGCTGCTCTATAGTTCAACGCTTACGGCAAGTTAAGCAACAAAGGGACATTGATGAAACAGTCTGTCTCCGCTTCCAATAAACATTTTAGTGAGAAATATAGAATTTTCAGATTGTTTTGAGAGATAGACCTCTCTCTGATATTTTTGGGCCAAATGGCTGGATTACGACAAGTGTTGATTTTCACCAGGGCTGGGTCATAAATACAGGACACGTCTTAACACCAGGACTTGAGTGATGACAAGTTTGATTTAGTTTTACTGAACGCCTTCACCTTTTCCACAGTATTACTCAAGTACTACCACTCTTTCTAACCCCAATGACTTTTCATTTATTTACACTTGTTGCCATGGAAGTGACTGGTACAGTACCAGTACTATTAAAATGTGAGGTTTATAAAAATGACAGATGGTTAGGTGTGAAATTAGTCAAAAGATGATGTTTGGAAAAATGTCTCTTTTGTCCATACAATGAAAGTCAGTGGTGTCCAATGTTGTTTTGGACCCCATTGAATTTCATTGTATGGACAAAAACACTTGAAACACTCTTCAGAATATCTTCTTTTGTGTGCCACTGAAGAATGTAAAAGGTTTGGAATGGCATGAGGTTGAGTAAATGATAACAGAATTAGATTTTTGGGTGAACTTCTCTTTATACTTTAGGCAAGTTGGGAGTGAACAAAACACTTTAACATAAGCAAGTAATAGTAATGGTTATTTTGCATGCCGGCTAAGGTATATCACTTTAAGTTTGTCCAAACATCTTTAACCAATTGTCCCATTTGTTTCCTGACCTCACCAACACTGCACATTTTGCAATGTCCTCCGTTCAACCTCCATTGATTCAGGCCTGAAATGGGAAAATTGGACAAATGGCCAAAAATGGACATGAAACATCAAATGCGAGTTTGGTGGGTCTCCATGAATGTGGTTTGGTAAGGGAACCATTGGTTTAAGCTGTTCGACCAACTTGTTGGAACTGCTGCTTTAAATGGGTCCTATTATGCTTTTTCAACTTTTTCAACTTTAGTTAGTCTGTATGTTGCTGTTTGAGCATAAAAAGATCTGCGAAGTTACAAAGCTCGAAGTCCGCTTCAAAAGGAGATATTTTATTTAACAGATATCACTTTTCACAAACTACAACGAACGACTCGTTTGGACTACAAAGCATATTTTCCGGGATTTTGTGATATCACAAATATCGACGAATGGTACGAGACCTGGTTGAGCTGCACTAGAGAAGGCAACAATTGTTATCACTATGTCGGAGACACGCTGGCTGCCCAAGGCAGACGCACTACGGCCCAATCCCAATTCTACCCCTTAGTCCTTCCCCTTTCCCCTACCCCTCCGTTACGCGCGTTCACGTGAAGGGGTAGGGGTAGGGGTGTTTCGATTCTCTTTTGGTTGGAGTGGTAGGGGTAGGGGAAGGGCTAGACAGCCCTTCAAACGAAGATTTTTCGGGACCCACTTTAAACGAAGGATTATGAATTATCTCAGCGTAAACCGGCTTCAGGGGCAGCATGGCTGCCCGAGCGAACAAAAAGATACATAAATGTAAGCATTTTTGGCATTTTAACGAAAATTAATAATTTGTTTTATGTTACATTCATTCGTGAGTTCATATTTACGGTCAATGTTACTCAAAGAAATGTTTGCAAAAACGCGCTATATTGCTAACTAACGGCATATCAGTATAGACGGCACGATAGTGCCCCAACATATTTTCCATGTCCACTTTTGGTGTGCATTTTTGTTATTCAGTTTTTTCCCCCCAGTCTATATAGTTTTTATTAATTTTTATCTTGGTTTTAGTTATTGTAAGCCAAAATAATATACTTTATTATATTTTATTAAAAAAATCTTGAAATATTTTAGTAAAGTTTATTTTAATTCAAGTAACGATGTTTTTTAATAGTTTTAGTTAGCTAATAACCCTGCAACAGTCTGCTTCACCTGATTATAAAGCCAGTTATGTCGTTATCTTGCCATGTACAGTACTTCACCTTATCAAAAGAGACTGTGGCGCAGGAAGATGAACTCTCGCACGTTCCCTGAAGATTCCTTCCACAATAACAGCTTGCAGATGCACTAATCTTCAAGTGCTCTCCATAGTTCAACTGTGGCCCACAGCTCTTCTTCAACTCATGCACACTTCACTTCACACAACAAAACATCACGCTGACACACAAACAAGGAAATTACGTGGTCCCTGCTGAACAGAAATCCCTCAAACAGATGTCCTCCATAACAGAAACAAGGACAATAACTGCAGCTCAAATATTTGACATCTCGTTATGTATTAATATTGATGACTGGTCTGCACAGAGAGGAAAATTATTAGACAGAGACTCTAAATAATAAATAATGCAGTATGATATTCTTCCTGCGCTCCATCCCCTTCAGCTTTGACTCAATCAAAAAGTGATGCCCCCAAAAATGAGAGAAGTTAACTCTATCTCTACTGAATAATACATTGATGTAAGTTCCCAGTGTGGCATTTCAAATTCCCTCTGAGGCTTATTCTTCATCTGCCGCTAGAGAAAACCCTGACAGCTCGGCTGCGTCGCTACCTTTGTGTACTATTGCACTGCCTTTAGTTTTACAAGAGTTTATAGAACATTAGAAAGCATGACCAAGACCCCGTTTGGGATCAGGAGTTCATATTTCAGCTGCTTTTGTGCAAATTCCCATCCACCAGCAAAATGTATTATATTATTATTAAACATTATAAATTCTAATATTAATAGAAGAAAGATATTGGTATTGTATTTGCTACCTCATTTATCAACACATAACCATCAAAATACATCAATTAAACATCATTTTAAACTTTGATTTGACCATTAATATCTTAAGATTAATTTTTCTTGAGCTATAGATTGCATTCAGCATGTAAACAGATATGCTAGCCAAAAACAAAACAAAAAACAAAACAAACAAAAAAAAAAAAATTATTGATCCTTAATTAATTTTTAATGTTTAAAAAGTCCACTCGTATACAGTACCAACTGTTTTAATATCCTTTAATAAGGGAAATAAAATGTTATATTACAAATGCAAGCATGAGAAAAACACAAAAACTGAACAAATAAATAAATAATCTGTTGCACTGCATCATAGTGAAACATAGTGAATGGTTTATAAATCTGTTGTCAACAAAAAAAAGAAGCATTTCAAGCATTCCTGTGGTTTTCAGCCAAAATAAAAACATAAATATTGTATAGTAATTGTACTATTGTTATATAAAATAATGACAATAATAATAATAATAATTCTTGTTTTTTTGCCTGTTTTTTAATGAAATTATGCACATACAGTTTATGGCCAGTAAAAAAATATAGCTGGTAAATTTTCTCAAGTCACCATCCATTAGCAGACGTGGCAAAATGTTAGCTTGTACTTCTTTCAATGTTTGTTACATTCAAACACAACTGTGAAAATATCTGTAGTCTTTGTTCATATGCAAATCTACACCCATGTTTTTATGCAATAAATAACAGGATAAAGGTCCCTCATGGGATCCAAGAGGCATAGAGAGGCTGTCAGGACGCCTCCTTCAGTTGCCCCTCATTACCCTCTACTGTCTACAGACACTATAGCGCGTGGGATGCAATTAGAGTCATTGGCTACTCTCAAGGTCAGCTGTATAGAGCATACTTTGAGGGAACAAATTGAGACAATAATAAGATTAGGCACTTCTTTCTTTATTTCACTAATGGCTTTGCCCTCCATTAGCTTGTGGAATTAAGACGGATAACTTCTCAAAGCCTCTCTGTTTTTGTTTGCGAGAACATAGGCTGCGGAGAAATGTTCTGGTTTATGATACTTTCCTCTGGAAATATATGAATATCGCCTGCCGTGGCCTTTTTGCTAATTTTCGAAAATTTACTTAGCTCCCTGCGGTGTCTGCCAAAAAATGGACGAATAAATCAGCAGCACGCCATATTGCTGCAACTGATTTTAAATAAATAACATGTTCAGAACTAAACAGAATTTGAGGCATGCAAGATTTCCATCTCATTAACAGGATGTTAGTGGCTGTCAGAATGGGACTAATACACTTCACGCTTCACCGTGGTTCTTTTTAAACACATCTGTGTGTGTCTGTTATGGGATTAGATGGGCTAATTGAAATTCATTAGGACAAGGAACCTGTAACTGGGTTGGAGGCATAAACATGAATATTGTTGATTAATCTGCATTACCTGTGTGGAAGCAAGTAAAACAACTTTTAGACTAGCTTTAAGGCTTCCTTCCTTTAATGAATTATTGAAATGAGCATTTGAGAATGAATAATTCTAGGCTAAAACAAGAGGAAGCAGATCATTTCATGCTACGTATCCTGAACAGCAGAAGTGGTGTGCTTTGAATGAAATTCATACTACTACTAGCACAACTGTTTTCAACATTGATAAAAAGAAATGCTTCTTGAGCAGCACATCGCACATTAGAATGATTTCTGCAGGAAATTCAGCTTTGCCATCACAGAATTTTCATTTTATTTATTCATATTAAATTGTATTAATATTTTACAATATAACTTTTTACTGTATTTTTACCAAATAAATACAGTCATGTTCAGTAAAATCATTCAAAATCACTCAAAATCATTAAAATATATTACAGACCACAAACTTTTGAACGGTGGTGGGCGTATTTTAAATTACATTTCACTTTACTAAAGCTAAAAATGGTCAGCTTAAACTATTATAGCTTTTTCAATTAGCCGTTGATTAGCAAGCTAACATTTTAGCCTATTTTAGCTTTTCAAGTTACCCATCGCATATTATTACATGCACACATTTTAAATTACATACCACATCAAATGAAAGAATTTCCCCTAACTTGCCTTTTAAATTTCACATCGTATTATATTCCAGAAGCTAAAAATGGTCACATTGAACATTTTCCTTTCTTTGTATCTTCAGTTGGCAAGCTAACAGCTTTGTCTACTAGCTAACGTATAGCAAGAATTCACAATACCAGTAATGACCAGGCGGCACAGAAAGAGGGATAATACATGACACTGGAATGCCATTCTGTCCCAATTTAACTAAAACATATTCCCTTGTGACGTCACTCACCCTGCTGATGAGCTCTCCCACCATGCCTGTCCAGGTGCCATTGGTGCCCGACACTCCATACACACCGTCCCCAACTAGCCGAATGCGGTACTTGAACTTCAGGATATCTGCCAACTCCTTCAGCATGTCCACACAGAAGCCTTCGTAACGCTCATTCCCTTCTAGTTCCTGGTGATTGGCTCTCAGCATTACATATGGATTCTCCTGTAAAGATATCATTGCCATTATTGTCGGCACTCACACATCTCAACACACTCTCGGAGCACTTCTATATTTGTGTGACAACTGATTGTTTGAGTTGGCAAGTCACACTGTGACTTAGCTGTGTTTCCATCCAAACTTGTGAATTTAACATGTGAAAAATTGGAACATCGCACCGTTTCCATGCCATGTGTTCAAGAGAACAAAATCGAATTAAAATAGAATCATAATGGAAGTTGATACAACTGGGGAAGACACTGGAGCTCTTTTTTCCTACATAAGAAATTACTTGCACCTCAGAGTGTACAGTTGAAACGCAATAACAAACGCTGTCATGTTATCTTGCGTTCAGAGCCGGATGCCTGATGTTTGGGAACGCAATCATGTGAGACAGTTCTGAGATGTAATTATACCAAACTTTGGTTTAGACACTTCAGAATGACTAAACCAACATTTAAGATGGTGTGCAATAAGATTTGTCCACTGGTTAGTCCAGTTATCAACTAAATGATTTGCAAAGCCATATGAGGTTTTTGTTATGCGTTAAAGGATCCTATTATGCTCTTTTACAAAGTCTTGATTTTGTTTTGGGGGTGTACTAGAACAGGTTCTCATACTAGGTTGTTCGAAAAACACATTATTTTTCACATATTTTACATTATTACAACACCTCTCTCCCCAGTCTGGCATGATCGGCTTGAATAGTTCCTGTATCAAATGAAGGCCTGCCTTCTGAAATACGAAATGTGTTGTGATTGGTTAGCTGGGCCAGTGTGTGCTGTGATTGGCAGCACTCGGCGCCTGGTCCGGAAATGTCATGCCCCTTACCATAGCACCTGCCAGCTTCAGCGTAAATATTGCCTCAAAATCAAATCAATTTGAGCGCGATTTAAACCCGGATGATTGTAACCACTCTAAGTTCGTCTGCCTTGGGAAAGTTAGTGCGTCTCCGATATAGTGATAACACTCGTTGCCTTCTCTAGTGCAGCTCAACCAGATCTTGTCTCATTCGTCGATATTTGTAATAGCACAAATCCCGGAAAATATGCGTTGTAGTCCAAACGAGTAGTTCGTTGTAGTTTTTGAAAAGTGATTTCTGTTAAATAAAACATCTCCTTTTGAAGTGGACTTTGAGCTTTGAACTTTACAGATCTTTTTTATGCTCAAACAGCAACATTACAACTAACTAACGATGAAAAAATGAAAAAGCATAATAGGACCCCTTTAAGAAATTTATTCTGTAAATGTATTTCCATTGTAGTTTATACGCATGTCTTCGTACTGGATAAAAATAATGATCCGCTTCAGTTTAACACATTTTATGCACATTTTATGATTTTATGCACATCTTGACATTTCCATCCAGTGGTTTTAAAGCAATATTTTAACGTGATATAAGTTTGCATAAAAATACATGGATGGAAGCTTAGCAACAGTTTGGACACATAAGGCTCTGTGACTAATGTGAGCCCACACCACAAGACCAAGTTTCTAATTTATGGTTTGTTTTCTCATGCTGCCCAAAGACTAAAAAGATTTATTAGGCAATCTGTGGTCAAAATAAAGGTTCCGTAAACATTTCATCCTGCATTCTTTCAATAAACACTCACTGTGCCCACCGTTATACATTGGGATATTTTTAGTGTGTGTCTAGTGTGCATGGTTGTGGAGTATGTTACTGTAATTTTCAAACACTTTGCACAAATTGAACAGAACATTGCCACATTGGACATAAATAGACACTACTGAATGAAACCAACCAGTTTTTTTGTATAACTGAAAAAAAAATCACTTTGTCTGATGTGTTGCAGTAAGACAGACACTAAAATAGGTCTGTTGTACTTGTACTTATGATTTGTTTAGCGCAGACTGGTTGACTGAAAAGAGTGTTTCATTTTCACCAGTAAATCCACTCGATGCTTTGAGTGGCAATCTGAAGAGCTGAGGAGACTTTTCAGCCTTTCGCATCACCATGGCAACATTTTCTTCTTCTTTTTTTTTTTACCTGCTTGTCTGGTCCTGCATCCCTGATTTTTGATGTGCCCAGTGGCCACGCTCCAGCTGGCCTGAGTATAGCAGCAGCTGGGTCTTGCGGCCTGTCAGACGAGGGGGAACGTCAATGGACATGTTCCGACACTTCAAATAAACCTGAACCCTATTAATACGAGCCACTCATATGCATCCAAATAACACGGTATCTGTCCTTTCACCTCATTTGTATGTCCATAAAAGCTGCACGCTGTATTTGCAGATGGATGTGCGCACCTTGGACCTGTCGGAGCAAACAGCGAAATCCCATATTGTCATGGCACAAAGAAGAGCCGCTTTGGCCCAGAGTCTGACACTCTATAAATGCAAATCCTTCCATTTTGTTCATTAATTCGTTGAATCATCCACGCATGTTACCGTAATGCCCCGCGCTGACAACGTTGCGGTGGTTATGCAGAAAAGCACAATATAAATGCAAATTTTCATCGCTTACAGCCTGCTGGAGGCACTCAAGTATTGCAGCCGGACACCTTCTCTCAACTAGGCTTATTAAAGAGTAGCATTTCATGGACCAGTTGCATATTAGACAGACGGTTTCAAAGAAAGAAAGATAGCTAATAAACAAACCTTCTGGATTCAATTAATAGGTCTATGCACTGGGAGAGAGAAGTCATCAACGGCTTCGGGTCATTACATGTGGCCCGTAATGGCCAACTAGCCTCTGGACTGATTGATGATTAAGTCAAAGAAAAGGGAATGATTACACATTCATCCTTAATTATCTATTATAAGCAGAATCTATGAAAAGACAGAGGAAAAGAAATCAAGGAAGAGGAGGGAAGTAACCTGTGCACACACAGGACTTATTGCCATCATCCTTACGAAAATTAAACCATGGTTTTATTTAGTAAAAGTAGTAACCATGTTTTTTTTTTTGGCATATTGATTACCATTTGTATAACCACAGTTGTACAAATACTATGGTTAAACTATGGTTTGCAAAACCATGGTTAATTTGTGTTTACCGTGGTTTAACTATAGTAACCATGCTTTTATTTTATTTTATTTGAAGTAAAACCATGGTTCATTTCTGTATGGGCAATATCAGAAAAGGAGCTCTGGCACCAGTCAATTACATCAATCACGTCAAATTAAACATTTTCCATTCTTTGTTTTAAGTTAACAAGCATTCCTTTGTTTTCAATTAGTCCTCAGAAGCTATAAAATTGCATTAAACATTTTTCTTTTGTGCATTTTTTTTAGTTGGCCTTCAGTTAACAAGCTACAGCTAAGCCTACCTTATCCTTTTAGATTACATTTCCAGTAATATTACAGAAGCAATAAAAATTTAACCAGATTGTTTTCAAGCTTAGCTTAGCCACTTAAATTACATATAACTTTACCATTTAACATAGCATCACCAAAGCCAAAAATGATCAAATAAAACACATCTGACTTCATTGTTTTCAGTTAACCTTCAGTTAGCAAGCTAACAACTTAACCTTTGAAATTACATATCATGTTACAGTAACTAAATATTATCAATAAATTAAACTGTGATAAATCAACTCCTTTTCTCAGCTAGCTTCTAGTCTAATTGATGCTCGAGTGACACAAAACAGAGCGACCACATATTTACGTATAATAATCTATTGTTAGCAAAGCCTATGAAAAGAGGGAGGAAGCAATTGAGGAAGAGGAGTGAGGTTAACTGTGAACACACAGGAGCGGTCCTGGCGTATCGCCATCAATCTCAGGAATGGAGCTCGGGCATCAATCAACTGAGTGAGTGCTGTTATCAGGCCAAGCAATCCTTTCTTCCGAGCATGAATGGTTCCATAAAATCTGCGGGTCACATCAGAGAAAGTAACTTTCCCTTTAATAGCGCAGACAGTGAGATTAAGGGCACTTTGAGTGTCAAGTCTGCCAAATGCAACATTCCTCAGCAGTCTGGGATCTGCAGCAGATTTGATTCTATTTGTTTTCTTGGAAGGCTGTCAGCTGATGAAATCAATTTTACAAATATAGCATGGCGGCAGTCCGGTTTGGTGTGTTTGAAAAGCAAACACATTAAAGTCAATCTTACTTCAAATCAAATCTCAAAGCTTTTTGTTCAGAAGGTGAGGAAACATTGGATTTGTGTGTTAGCATTTCTCAGACGTTCTCAAAAAACATGAGGGAGTATGGTAACTGACTGGTCCCCTACTCTCTCTTTGATTCATTTATGCCACCCTTTTTATTGTGGCTTACAGGGGGTGAATGGCACTGAAGATAGTTCAGACAGAACCAGCTCTGCCTGATAGTGGTCTGAGAGACAGAAGTTGGTCACAGAGGCAGAACATTACATGAAGATAGCGCCTCACATTTGATATTTATGAACATTTCCAATTGCTCTGTGAATAAAGGCTATCTGCCTCTTCTTGTACACAATAAAGTGGTCTGTCCACTGAAGGTGGCATGCCTGAGGTTTCATCGTGAAATTGTTTCTGCAGTCGTATTTCTCCATGTTTTCAGAAAGAGCACTTTATCGCCATCATTGATTGCAGTGAGCTTGAATTCAGCTGCTGAATGTGAGGACTCTCTTTTCTTTGAGAAGATGCAGTAATACAGTATCCAATCCATGTCACATTATTGTCTTCTGATATTGCACCTATACAGATTAATAATACTCTTTTTTTTAAGATGGGTTCTCAGAGACAATTCGGGACGGCAAAGGCTCACATGACTTTTCTCAGTGATTCCATTCAAGCATGATGTGGCGTTTTGAAAAACACTGCAGATAGCATCATAGAAAGGCAATTTTATAGAGTGAACGGAATGTGAACCCAGTTTCAAAGGCAAAACAATATGTATTTGAGCTTAGAAAAGAAAAAAGGTCCTGACAACGGCTTTATCTGAGAAAGCAAGCAGTTGTTGAAGGGAAAGCATATCAAACGGAATCAAATGACAGCACACAAAAGTTGAAAAATGATTAAACACAAATAAAACAGCAGTGTCTTGTATTTGCACACACTGTCTGTGTTGTTTTAGTATTTGACTCACTGAGGGAATTATGCAAATCAGGCAATAACTGTGTCAAACAGAGCAAACCCAAAAGCTCTTATAGTGCCTGGTTGAGTACAGCGGGAGGTATGTGAAAAGCAGTGGTACAACTGTGAATTCACCTCCGGCCCCATTGCCCACTGGTCGACTACACACCAGTAATGATTACGAAGGGACTGTGGCCAATTGTAACACATGAATTTCTACAAGTTAGCACTTAGTATGCCCTCACTGAAGTTCTCTCTACGAAAAAGAGTGTGCTAAATAAATATAAATTTAGATATAAGTTTTATATAAGTATATTTATATAAACCAGTTAAATCTCCTAATGCCTAATGAACATCTGTAATCAAAGCAATAGGAGTAGATTGAAATATAATGTTATAATCACTTTTCACGATTAGTTAATCCCAGCAGCTATGATGGTAAAAACATAGTAAAAGTTTTTAAAAGAGTACATGTAATACTTATTCATATGCAAAGATGTCAGCAAATCATAGCAGTGTCCGTTTACATTTACAAGTCTTAAAGGAGATTCTCCCATTTAAACCAAGTTTTTAAATCAGAGGGCTGAAATCAGCATAGAAATGTATTTCTAAATTACGGCAGTTTTGTAATTATCCTACAAACATTATAAGGACTTCAGAAAGCTTTATAAAATATTTCATGACCCATTTAAGCACACATTATTCCTCACAGTTACTGTAAGTTCAGAAATTAATCAGCAATATTAATGAGTATTAAAGGAGTAATATTACTCTGAGAAGTTCTCTAATACATAACGAGTTAAAGTGAGTTAATATTGTATCATATATTAAATTGGATATTATATCTTTACCAAATCTGCCAATTGCCACACAAACCAGTCAATCAATGGCAGAGTAACACAGTTTTTTCTCAATCAAAGGCTGTGAGTTATGAAAAGCAGAGTAAAAAAAAAAGTTACAAACAAACATGAGTTATTTGCTTTCTCAATGAAGCACAAAAGCTCCGTCTCCTTCTGCACATGATACAATGCCAAAGGCATCAATACCAACTACAAAAGCCCACAGAACAGTTTGTACAGTTTAGACAGCTTTACCACTACAAGCCAAACCAGCTCTAATATACTGTCTATCCTTACAAAAATGTTTGACCTAGCCCATTTCAACAGACCGGGGTTAAAATTAAGCATTTTGTTCTTGTGGGTGTGGCTTTCAACCACTCCTGCCTTTTTCTGTGATGACAAACGCTCAGAGCACAGTAATCGAGAATAAAACGTCCTCTTGGTGGAGTGCAGTCGCAACAGCCCGTTGCCCTACAGTTCTGCAGCATGTTTCTAAACTACTGTGCGTGGGCTTCTTTATCCTAGATCCTAAGCAAGGACTTTGCACACCATTCAGCCTCCGTGCATTCAGATAGCAGTTCTTTTTCCCCCCCCCATTTTTTGGCGCGCCGTGTACTAGAGCTGAAATTGCTCTCGTCCCGTGGCCTCTTTAATGACTTACGCCATTTTTTTAAGTTCTTCGGTTACTTTATCTTTACAAGAGGACAAGACAACGCTAACAGTCCCCTTTTGCCACAAACTTTCATTACCCATTCTCCCAAGGCTGCATACTTATTCTTGCATTAGCAACCCATCGCCAATTTCCGCTATTAAACAATAACAAGTTCTTAGTATCTCATATTCCACCCCTTTTTTTCTCGTGAGAAAACTAATCGCCCATCCTGTATTGCAACTACTTCCTTTAGTGAAACCACACCACACCCTCCCAGACAATAATCATCTCTTATTTTCACTGCACCAGTAGTAGCAGTTTTTCATTAACCTGATATGAAACACACCAGATACACTCTAAACAAATGCCCGGATTCAAAACATCCAACGCTGCGGTCAAAAAACCCAATGCTAGGGTTAAAAACAAATCCAATAGTGCGCTTTGTCTACTCCCTTTTACAACCATGCGATGCGGTTATATTTAACACCAGCATTTTATGAGTGTATGTTGTATTGCGAAGCTGGGGGCTTGATGTTCCCACCAGGCTTCTTAAACAAGCTTATAATGAGGCTTACAATTGTATGTATACTCCAATTGTGAACAGCTTTTCTAGAATAATGAAGACGAAACTTGGGGTGCGGGCTCGTTTTGTCCATCAGGAATTGACTGGATCATTGGATCGATGATGCTGAGAGAGGAGAGGAAGTTACTGTTTTACTGTAATGATGTGCATGGATAAATAATTAAGAATAAACACCGAAATGCTTCCATTATAAATAGTCCATTTTGATTTCATGTAAAGGGAAAGGAAAGGATCTTCCCCACCGACGTGATGTTTTGCTCTGCTTTTAAACTCAAGTGCGCACACACACCGTGAAACACACACGGCCCGGGGAGCAGTTGGGGGTTCAGTGCCTTGCTCAAGGGCACCTCAATCATGGTATTGAAGGTGGAAGAGAGCACTGTACATTCACTCCCCCCACTGACAATCCCTGCCGGACCTGAGACTCAAACCCACAACCTTCGGGTTACAAGTCCGAACATCTAACTATTAGGCCACGACTGCCCCTAATGGTGACAGCTTCTTCTGCACATCATATAATCTTTTACTTAAAAAAAAGAAAAGAAAGAAAGATAATAAAAAATAAAACAAATCTGGTTTACAGGCACTTCCAACAGACATGAATATCTCCAATCTATAAACATTAAAATACTCAATAGTATACTATTGTGTTTCAATAGTATAGCCACAACATGATGTTAACTGTAAAAAAAATCACTTAACCTTTTTCTGTGTAATGTTAAAGCCAATTTTACTACTTGGCAACGTAACATCTAAATCCCAAACAACCATAAAAATAATGAGAACAACTTTACAGCTCAAAGCAATTACAAAAATAATACTCAAAATAAGTTTAACCAAAATAATTAATGTAAGTGCTTTTATAAAATGCATCATGCTGTTCAAACTGCATGACTGTGCTTGTCTTTTCAGCAGTTCTTCACGCTTATCATACCTTTCATCAGGTGTAAATTGAACTAAAGAAGATTTCTCCATCTGTCCTCAACAAGGCTGCTTTAAACCAGCTATTTATGGGCTTTCGAGCACTTCATTTACCTTGCATGGCCCCTCTTCATTCGCAGTCTCTTTATTCCTCTCTCTTTTCTAGTGAGAGGTGACCTAGCCAGATATGCAACATCTGGCCTAAGGCTGCGGAGAACCTCTTTTTTTCTCATCACTATACAGTGTACGAGAAGATGAGAAAATTGCCTCTAGATAACAGCCTAGCGGATTACATCATCAATTGGTGGTTGCTGCTCCAGGAAATGCTATCACACGCATACTTGTTAGTTTCCACTCATCTCAGAGGAGAAGAGCCTTTATTTAGATCAGTGCTGAACCCTGAGGTGATCAGAGAATAGACAGACCGTTTCTGGACGCTAAAGAGAGACTCCTTCAAAAAGGAGCAACTATTTATCCTTTCCAGGGTGTGTGTGTAAATCTCTTGGCTAAAGGGTGTGGGTGTAGGGTGTGTCCTCTACTGAGGAACCTGGACCAGAGCAGAAGATAGGACTTACCAGGATGGTAGTTATGGTGAGAGTGGTGTTGAATAGTGTGTCTGTCACGTTAAGTGATGGAAGCTTCCTCTCCATGGACAGTCCCTGCTCTGAATGCCACTGACCGATCTGTAGGAGAAACACACTGAGTTAAACTAAGCCTTCAAGCAAACTATGTGGCAGAAGATCCAATGACATAAAAAAGAGCAACCATGAAGCCTTAAAGGGATAGTTCACCCAAAAAATTAGATTTCTGTATCAGTTACTACCCTTCAAATCATTCAAAGACATTAGACTGTTTCAAGTCCCAAAAAAAATAACAAAAAAACAACCAATGAATCACAAAAGAAGTCCCATAAGAAGACCAATGTCATCAGATTTCATGTTTTTTGAAAATATACAGTTACTTTGTTTGTGGGAACAGACCAAAATTTAATTTAGTTATTCATTGAAATACTCGCTCTACAATTCATTTGGGTTTGCATATATTCAAATATGGCACTTCAAAATTCGTTCCAATTTTGGCAATGATGTCGATCTCCATTCGTTTTTTGCATATCTCAATGTGCAGATTTGCAAATAAAATGTTCCATTTAATATTTCAAATATTGTTTGTTTCTTACAAAATCACTTTTATATGGCTACAGAAGACCTGGAATAATACATAAAGAAATAAAGGTCACATGAGCAGGACTGATTTCCAGGGGCATTTTTTACTTGTGTATGGGCAACTTATTATTTTTAATATTGCAATAATGATTAATAATGTTGATTAATAGAATACATTAAAAAGACGTAATTCTTGCAGGATACACAGACAAAACAAGCCAGGAACCATTTATGAATTTAACCATTTATTTATTGCTTTTTACACATTAGAAAATCAAGACTTCACATTCACACATTCTCCATCACTGAAGCGGCCCATGACTCCAGTCTTGCGCGAGTTATGCTCTCTCTCAAAAATCACTGAAACAGAGAATTTGCGAGACTGAGAAAGTGCACTAAACAAAACTCTGTCATTTTCAGCAGTGATTAATCAAAATCCTCTGACTGGCCATTGCATTTTTAAGCAGAAATGTGTACGACTGGTTATAATATTTGATGCAGCAAAAAATGCGTAAAACAAAATCGGATTTTGCAAACTAATCTAATTGTAATGCCGCAATAAACACATATCTCAGTTTAATTGCAACAGTCATAACAGATTTAGTTGAACTGTGTAGGCACAGTTTTTGCCTCCTTATCTTGAATTTTGGGGGAATTTTAGTTTATTTTGATGACATTTTTGTCATTTTGAATCATGACATTCCCAGTCATAAACCAGCTAGTTATATAGTTACTAAATCAAGTCAGACGGTGAAGACATAAAAGGTAAAGACATACGGGAGAGTAATTATCACCATTTTAATTCTTGAAATGAACATCTCAATGTCAGGCGGAGGAGCTGCGGGAAGGAGCTTGTCGACACCACAAACCACACACACACACAACAAACACACCACACACACACACACACACACACACACACCACACACACACACACACACACAACACACCGACATCAGAATGACTTAAAGGAAGTGGCGAAGGGACATGCGCTCAATCAGAGATGCAACAGAATGCATTCATTAACTCAATTACACCCCAATTCTCTGAAGCGAGCCAATGTCCTCATTATCATTCCGTTTTGGCTGGCACCCCTCCACTAGACTGCCTACATGGGGGCCACACTGTCTTTAATGGGAGGCCGAGTCTCCACCCAGCACACATGGCAGTCCTAAATCACCCATCATTTTTATTTTTAATTATAATTACAAAGTGGCATGGTTCATTGGGCCTCCTGCTTGAAGTATTCTGCAGATGTGCTGCTCTATTTATCTTCCCCTCAGTACCTGATCCCTAGTGTTTCCATAGATCCAAACGACACAGGGGAGGATGATGCAGCACTGCGCTGGATCTAAAATGACCCACTCTCTGAGATACGAAAGTGTGAAGGGCCACAAACAGTGGAAAAAGTGAGCAACAGGAACTTTTTTTTGGTTCAAAGTGAATGTAAGAAGCAAAAATAATGTAGTAGTGTTATTCTAAGGACTTTATGGATGCTGAAGCCACAGCACCAGGAATATTTCTCCAAATCCCGCGTGCATGGGGGACCTTGCATGAAACACTCCTAAAAGCAAGGGTAAAATACATATGCACTAGTTTGACTTTTATGTTGCAAAGGAGAGCTGCTGTTCAACATTGCACTGATCCTCATGAGATTGCGAGATGCCGAGGATAATCCATTTGAAAATAGCTCACCATTCTTTCAACCTGTTTCTCAAAGCACACTGCAAACATTCTTTTCTTAATCATTATTTTGGTCTTGTTTTCCACTAAAATATCCCTAAAACAAGATATATTTACTTGAGAAGCATACAGATAGAAGATATTAAGACATGATATCTTAACTTAACTCAAGATATATATTCTTTCAAAACAAGACATATCTTGTATAAATGTAAATATAATAATATTTAGTTATTGTTAAAATAAAATAATTTGCTAATGGGATAACAACAATAAACTTAATATATTCTCTGAAACCAAGGCTTAATATATTAATTATAATAATAATACATAGTTTTGCATCAAGTAGATGCATCTTGTGTTGAGAATAAGGCAAAAAATGTTTTGCAGTGAACACAGTGAGAGATGAAGAAAGGGGAAAGTGAGAATGCAAGGACACCCAGAATCACAGATTTCCTCTGAGAATATGATCAAAAGATCCTGCTTTCTATTTCATTATGTCCTCACCTCTATGGTAGAGATACCACCTTACTCTCACAAATTAAATCCAGCGGCAGCCAAACAGCCTTGATGGCTCTGTGGAATCAGAAGCACATGGCATGAGCTGAAAAGAACCCACAGCCAGACCCTGATCTCCAAACAATTTCAACAGAGAGAGGGTGCGATATCAAGAACAATTAGGATTTATTAGGAGAGACATAAAGAGAAGAGAGGAGGAGGAGGACATGTAGGCAGAGGGTGCATTCAGGGACAGTGAGGGACCATGCAGTAAAGCTGTGGGCAGGAAGAGAGTCTGGATATCGTCCAATAGGGAGGAACTGCTCTGAGAGCAGCCATCTACTCAGCACAAACAGCTCTGACAAACATGAAGAACAAAAAATGCCCAGAGTGGCAACTAGAGCAGACACACACTTATGCACACACACACACTTTTACTCAGCTATTTAAATGGGGACATTACATAGACTTTTGTTTTATGTACAGGTAGTTACCTGTAACTGTAATACTGTAACCCTAACACTTAACAGAAAATTAATTAATGCAAACTATTCAAGATAAACCCAAGTTAAATGTCTATTGAAAAACAAGCAGTTTCAAAACACTTATTTACAGTATTTTTATATAGTTTTATTAGTGGTCAACCAATATAGATTTTTTGATGTGCTGATGCCGATATCTTAGAGAGCAGGCTGGCCAATGGACGATATAAAGCCAATGCAAGTCTGTTTGTATTGGGAATCGTATGTATCGGCCTTGGCAATGTATTGGTGGACTACTAGTTTTTACCAATGAGGAAATCCCCGAATATCCCCAAAAGGAGCTTTTGTCAGGTTTAGATTGCTTCTGGGTACAAATTTGTCCCCAGAATATGATTACACACACACACACACACACACACACCCACTTACTTACTTACAAAAGGATAATTGATTCTAATGTTTACATTTTATGAGTAGATTTTCGATAAGTAGACATTTTATTTTATCAGACACTCAAATACAATATTAAACAAGAATTTAGCATTTTCTTAAAGGGGTCATCGGATGCCCATTTGATATAAGATGATATGATTCTTTAGGGTCTTAATGAAAAGTCTATAACATACTTTGGTTAAAATGTCTTTTTTACCCTGTCAAAATGAGCTCTGTTTTTAGCAAGCAATTCTAGTCCATGTTGCTTTAAATGCTAATGAGCTCTGCTCTCCTCGCCCCTCTCTTCTGTGGGGTGACAAGCAGTACTGTTTACTTTAGCCGCGAAACTTGCTAACTAGCACATATTAGGAAAGGCGATTTGCAAAGATTAATAAAAAACCTTATACTCAGTTCTTGTGTAGATGAAGCTCGATCACAAATGATTTGCGCGAACATAGACGCATTTAGGCAGATAGGGGATCGGCGCATTCCCATCAAAACGAAAGTACCATTAATCCTCTGCGTCTTCAGCAGCTCAGATGTCAGGAGTAAATGACGACTGCAATGGTCATTATTACATCCAACAACAAAACAACTCAATCGCTTAATCGGAGACGATCTTGTCTTCCCCTGCACCGGAGTCGACACAATGGCGGACTGATGACAGCTCACTCAGGGCAGGTCTAAGGTAAGACGGACTTGTCAATCAACTATCGTGGGAGGGGCCTGTGCAGAACTACATCATTCTGACAGGAATCTCAGAACAGCCTGATTTGAGAAAGGGGAAAACATTTAACCAGATTTAAAAAAAAACCACTGGGTGGATTTTTACCATTATAGGGTGGTTGTGTACACACAAAGCCAACACACATTTCAGTTCAAACAACAACAAAATTGAATTTAGCATCGGATGACCCCTTTAAGCAATCGGGGTGCGTTTCCCAAAAGCATAGTTAGCCAACTATGGTCGCAAGTTCCGTCTTTACCAACATAGTTCAACGATTCAGTGTTTTCCGAAACCATAGTTCAAATGAACATTCGCAAACAGCGTCGCAAACTTACGTGGTAGGAACTACAGCTCCTGACCTATACAGTATATACAGTATCTATATATATCTATATCTAACTCAATTTAATTATATATACATTTTAATCTATACATTTTAGCGCGTCCTCAATAAACGTTGTTTTTGAAGAGTGCGCATGTGCATAAATGCCTAAGGAAACCCTGTGACGTAAGAGGAACCCCGCGATGAATCAAACATCAAATAAAGCAAAATGACAGGGAACAAAACATAGTAAATCAGTCATCAGCTGCCATGTTCAATACAGCAGCATCTCAGAAATCTCGAATCAATTAGATAGCAGAAGTTATTACTCCACTACATGCATGTGATGTCATTAACAATGGCCCTAAATTGTTGAACTAATGTGGTTCAAACGACGGATATGCGACCATGTTCGGGAAACAGTCGTGACTGGCTAGTTAGTTTCCACAACAATGCATCGTACTATGATGGTTTATCAGTGAGTTACGTCGTTGTACGGAAACGCACCCCTGAGTAGTACTTGCAATGCAAAACTCGCCCCCACGAGCAGGGGAACATCACCTGCTGATAACAGATAAATGGCCGAAATTAAAAACTCAACAGTAAATTATCTAAAAAATAAATAAATCAATAAAATAAATCAATAAAATAAAACTCCCATCATTTACTAGTAAATTTAGGCATTACACCATTATACTTTACAGCATTAATGACGGATATTCATTTTGAGATCAGCTGCATTTAAATGATACAAATGCAAATCTAAATGAAACAATATCTGGAAATAAACACTAAATATCCAACATCAACCAATATATATCTATCCATATGGATCAATAATAAATTAACACCGAAATGATATGATATACCGTTCATCCCTAATGATTAAGGTAGAATAATTTACATACAGTGTAAAAAAATAGTCTCAGCAGCGGAAGTCGTCAAAGTTGGGTTAACTTGAAGAGCAGGGAATGGGAGAGTACCACAAATATATTTTTTTGCATTCCCATTTGCTCAAATAGCAAAAGAAAAACTCCACGATAGTGTTTTCGTGACTTTTAATAAAAAGAAAAAAATTGAGAGAGACTGATAACGGCAGTCAGAAGAGAGAACGATGTCCAATTTACCGTCCCTCCCATAGACGCTGCATTAGAAACACCCTCGCATTAGCGTTAACTGTTTTTTTGTAATTTGATGCAAAGGTGATATAATACAAAGAATAGTGTTATAACTGTACATACATTTAAAAAAATAATATATATATGTGAAAAACTTTCGAGGATTTACGATGCTGATGACCGTTAAACGCGTCATCACAGTCTTGTGAAAAAGGTCCATTTGAACGTTTGACCATGATTCCCTCTGATTTAAAGGTGAATGGGCTTCATGGTTTAATACCCTTAAAGGTATTTAGTCGGTGTCATGCCCATGGTATAAATAATCACAATAAAGGCCCAGCAAGTGATTCATTTTCTACACTGGTCCCTTAAGAGGCTATAAGGGAGCAGTTGTAGTAATTAAGTGTGTAAAATGAGAGCAACAAGCCAAGGAAAATGGGAGTAACTGGCAGGATCCATATCCTGTTCATTTAAACGAGTCGCAATTAATCAAGAGCTATGAGCGCTTGTCATTAATTACCGCTGACAAGTACACCATATCAAAGTCAAATTTGAACTCCACTGCTTGTACAAACGGCACTTACAGTATCCTGTACACCTGATCAAAGCCCGTAATGTACTGAGGGACAGACTTCTCAAGTTTAACATCAGTCAGTCTGCTTTAGTCGGCAGAGACGTTGTTGTAGGTTTATATCGCAGGAGGGTCTTCCCACTAGGGATGCATCGATCCGATACTCGGTATCGGCTCCGATACTGCCATTTTCTGCCAGATCGGGTATCGGTCAGACAAGATCGATCCAAATCTGATATTGTGCGTATACTAATCTGTGTTATTGTTAAGGCCCACGAAAAGCACAAAAACATTATAAAGCACCATAAGGTTTTCGTACACTATATTTTAAGTGTTCTGAAGCCGTTCCATAGTTTAATGTGAAGTAGAGATGAATATTTAAGTCAAGTTCACGTAAAGTCTTCTCCCTGCTGCGTCTATCTGTCATCCTCCATTCAGCATTTAAGCTGCATGTCACTTTCGGTTACTACAGTCAAAACGATGAAACTCTCTTCAAGAGTGCACAATAACTGAAATTTAAAACCGTTAAAAGAAAAGGCTCAATAAAATATTGCACAGATACAGTATAATACACTATGCATGATATCTCTTCCCTTTTTTATGCGGTGCGCTGCGCGCTGTAACTCCATGTTGCATAAGCGCTTTGTGCCGCTCTGTATTGGAGCCATACACTTTCGTATGATACTTTTGCTCAATGAAAGATTATTAATAGTCTTTTTTGTTCTGATCTATTATATGTTGCTGCCTTCATTACTGTGCTATGCATTTAAAAGAAATGTATTTTAATTTTATAGTATATATATGCATATGCTACTTGTTTTTCATGAATGTATTTTACAACAATACAAAGAGGAATGTGTAACATTTTACCAAATTTAGTCCAACTTTTATTTGTTGCCCACTAAATAATGTTGCTTCACTAAATGTTTAGTTTAGTTTAATGTTTTTATATAATTATTGTGCACTCATGATTTTTCTAGAATAACTTCTGCTGCTGAATTATCCACTAACCTAGTTTATCATATTATTTTTTTGTCATGGATTATGATTATATATTTTTTCATTAAAATGTCAACAAGAGTGATGATCAGGTGAACACACAGAAGTATAGAAATTCTACATTGATACAAAAAACTGCGCTGGTATCGGATCGGATTGGAATCGGCTGAAACTTAGAATTTTTGGCATCGGATCGGATCGGTTCTGAAAAAATGGTATCGTTGCAACCCTACTTCCCACTGTAATGCTAAAAAGAAAAGTTCTGTGGAAGGTTTGCGAGGATAAAAGTAAAGATGAGGTACAAATGTACAACTCTACATGTGTTTTAACTTTCTGATAATGTCAGGTTAGTGGTTGTCAGTAATAATCATAGAGCTCCATACCTGCTACATATGCAATTATCACCTCAGCTGTACTGACACACTCCTTCACGCTTTACCTGTCTCTCATCTTCCTTTTTTTTGCCTTTCCCCATCCTGTTTGCTGCAAATTTACCCAATAATGAAAACCAGTGGGGTGGCTGGAACAGGCAGGCAGAGTCTGGTATATTCTGTGAATGGAGGCATGAAGGAGTCGACACAGATCAATACAGCAGTGTGGGAAAGATGGAGGAGAGGAAGAAGGTGGCGACGGATAAGCCCAAGCGTGGCCCAACAGAAAGCACTGCAGCTCCAGAGATAACATGAATGCCTATTGTGAGCCACCACAACCTTTCAGTCAGTTCTCAAATGGAGCTCAAACTAATAGGACAAAGAGGCAACTGTATCTGTGTGCAACTTGTCAACCCGCTATCAAACTATCAGTGTATCAGTCCAGGTTCTCAAGAGTGTGTTTGAACATGAAGTGGGTGTATACAGTGGCTGCATGACACTATCTTCGTGTGGAGCACTGCCAAGCTGCCACACTACAAAGTGTCATCGCACCAGTCTGTGAGTGTACTTTACAACCCGGTGACCCTGTGACCTGCAACTCAAAAACAAGTCCACATCGCCTCATTTGACGGCTGCCCATTGCCATTTATTCAGAGGCCAGAATTCACACCTCTCATCTGGAACAAGGAGAATGTCACACCTGCAGTCATTAGCGGGAAACATACAATGACGGATAAGGAGTTAAAGACTGGTTGGAAAGGTCAGGTGGGTATACTCCCTTTCAAGAAGTGACCTTTTACTACAATCAAAATTTCAATTTGCAGCACATAACCGCCAATAGAAAAACATTTCTTGTTATTCCCAAATAGCAGAGCCAATTTCAACATTCGTTATTTGACATTATCCGCTTGCTGCAGGGCCATTCCCATAATGAGGAGACACTGGAGATCAGAGCCCGTCAAGCTCCACCAAAAGCGCAGCTCACATCAAAGCTTTCTACAAACGCCCCCCACACACACTTAACAATGCTCAGCCGAAACTCCCACTGTCCGAATGCGATCACTGAAAGCAAGGAGGGGAAGACATATCTCTGCTAGGTCCTTCCTCCTCCAACTCTCTGAAGGTCCTGACTGGCCATGCATGGGTATTGGTGAACAGAGAAATCAGTCCTAAAATACTTTTTAAGCATGATTGTTATCCAATTTTGCCAAAGCATCAATACACACAACAAAAGTAGTGACTAGTAAAAAAAAGAAAAAGAAAACGACAACAAAAATAAAATTAGGAGCAAGTAATGGCAAAAAAAAAATAATAATATGCAAATCAAAATATACATGAAACAATTAAATGATTATTAAATGATCAAGGTTGGCACAGAAGGCTAATAATAATATATATAATATATACAAAATAAATCTAAAACTGAAAGTACTAAATTTTAATATAAAAAATGAAAAAAATGAAACCCAAATAAAATATAGGATCCATTTATGGCTATATATTTTATTATAAATAAACTATGAATTATTAAGGACACAATAAGTTAATGAATCAACAAACATATTAAATAGATTATATTAGCCAAATTTATATGAATAAATTACAAAATAATGTACAAAAAATATAAATATATAATTAAAAATAAAATAATATTAATAATCCGAAAATAAATAAAATAATATATAAAATGCAAACAGCATATGTACATTTAAAAAAAAAAAATACTAGACTCAATAACTCAAGATATCCTTGAAGGGGATAGGAAAAACTGGATTTTCCTTGCTCTTTTCTTTGTACTATTTAGAAATACTCTGACGTTCACAAAGCAAAGCTCCCTTCTCAGACCACGTGGCCCATCTATGGAGACTTAAGCCCTTCTCAGAGGTAGGCTGATGTAATAATTACCAGAGCCTTTTTGTGATTTTAATCCTGTTCTGAATTGGCGTGTCAGCAATTTTCCTCGATGTTTTACAGACAGTGCATTCTAATGTCTGCAAAGATTACAATGTCTTTTACTTTAGGAAGCATCTGGAACAATAACCACAGATAAGAACAGTCCTGTGAGAACTGAAATGTTGGTAAAAAGCTGTATATTTACACCTATGCCTAGCCTGTAGGCCCTTTAACTACAGTTGTACATCAGGTTCACCAAGTGGCAACCAGAAAATAGACAACCTAGAAAATAAAAAGATGTGCTTTACAACTTCTTGGAGTGTTTTTGTGTGGTCATTCAGAACACATTTTATATTGTAAAGATGCTGCACGTAGGTGTCTTGACCTTGATCATAACACAGTTCATTTAAGAGTTACAGATCTAGAATTTCTTTAGAAGTTCTTTAATGCATATTAGATTTTGAGGGAAAAGACTGTGATTTCTTTTATATAATTTATGTGCAGTAGTAAATGGGATTTATATGGGATTTGGATGATTTACACAGGATCAGAAAAGTACATTTACAGTCATTTTAAGATTGGAGCAGAGAGAAAGGAAGTTAAAAGGAGGGTGTCAGGAAGTGTGTTGTTCGGACGCTGCTGATGTCATGAAAACTGTGATATATTGAAAACCAATCTTGTCCAATTCCATTCTACAGATACAAAACTATGTTAGGTGTCACAATATAAATTTCACAACCATGAGCAACAATAATGGGCGACAATATCACATATTGCTCTCTATTCAGTATTTAGCACCTTGGCCCTCATGAACAACATTGTGAATAGTGATTTTTTTTGACATACATACAAAGTTCTGTCATGAAACTCTAGATGGCACAGACCAATAGGTTCTAACTCAATCTGATATAATTACATCATTCACATGGCACAGCTGATTGGTTGCTTTTTACATCGGCAGCTAATGGGCTTGCTGCTCAGCATTTAAATCTTGGCTAGTGCTGGCTTTAGCAGTTGCAGCGCGCTTCAGAAACCCTCCACCTTCCCCAGCTCCACCTGTATAGATCTGCTACGGGATAATTTCATGTGTGTTATTTTATATATGTTATATGTGCTGCAGCAGTATGTCTGTGGATGTATTAGCAGTAGCAAGTAGCAAGTCTCGGTACTTGCCTCTCCCACAGCAGCAGCAGCGTAGCAGATCTATTCCACCAAGACCAGACACATTAAAAAATAAAAAAGCCAGTTTAATAGTTCTAATTCTATGAGAATACCGCAGTCCACAGTTTCCCAGCTGATGAACAAATAAAAACAAGACAGCCAATCAGAATACACTTGACTTTAAGGAGCTTGAGTATTTAAAGCAATGGACGACAGAACTGCAACGCATGCTTATGAGAAACAATATGTTATTGCAAATTGATGTGAGTGGTACTATATCTATCATTCTTGGTGTAAACAGGCCAGAAGAACGTGGAAATTGGCCATGTAAAATTTCACTACAGATGTTAAAGCTGGAAGCTAGAAATTTTATAAGAGAAAATGTAATTGTATTAAGTACCTCCTTCATTCTTCTTTTGATTTATCCATCCAATCTGCCAGTATACAGCTAAGACTTAGTCCAAACAGAGAAACAAAGACATATAAAGAAAGACTCCCCTGTAGTCTACAATCGAACAGTCTTTATCCACATCCACACTCACACAACCCTCTTCACTTTAATTACCACAACACTCACTGAATACAAACATATTGGCTTTAATGTCGGGTGCTAAAAAGAGACGAGCCTTGCTTGCCTCTCTGGCTTCTTTTCAAGTCAGCGTAGTTATTCATGACCTCAGGACTTTTTAAGACTCTCATCTCTCTGTTTCTGTCTTCTCAGAAGCTTGTTCTTTGCAAAAGTTGAGCCTGGGCTGAGCAATTAGCCATAAAGGCTAGGTCAGTGGATGATTGGTAGGCCAGATGATGGACCTGGCGAAAGCTCCGGGGGAAAAACCTGACCATCACACGGTGTGTTTCTCTCTCACACATACCTCTCATCTTCTTATTCGGTTACCTCCTACAGTACTAGAATCTTGACCATTCAGCGTTCGCAGGCCCGTTCCTTCATATTTCATCACATCCACGTTATTGCTTTCCCCAGGTGGGCTCACGCACTGACACAAATTGTGTACATTACAGAGGAATGTTATGGCTGCTGTGACAGTTTTATTGCCGCCCGGATGAAGACATAAACGGGTAATTCATGATTTCTATCAGCGATAATGCTGAAATCCTCAAAACGCTCCTCAACTTCCATTTCTCCAAATTCTGTCAGAAACGTGTTTTTATACTGGCACCAAACCATATAGTATGTGAGAAATGGGTACTTCGGGAAAAAAATCACTCTGCAGAGCTCTTTAAACACTTTGAAATGTGAGTAACTTGTGCCTTATGGTCTAAATCAACTGGTCTCGAGTTGATTTGCAAGGCTCATGCCAAACCAGCTGGTGTGGTATGATATCTTTCAAGACAAGAAGCGAATTCATAGTTTAACTCCCAGCGTGTGTCGGGAAGTGTTGACTCCTCTCCAATGTTCTACATGGGGTGCAAACTTGACGGAGCTTAGCGACTACTGTTGTCTTCAGCCACTGTGATTAAAAAAACACACATAGGACACAGACCGTTCTAATAAATGAGGTCTCGTGCTGAGAGGACAAGTAAACAAATTCAGCTGAAAGAAAGAGCAAGCCAACAGAGCCAGGCGAACATAATTGAATTCCAATAGCTGTGTGTGTATTAAAACAACCTGCTGTGAGTGTGTATCAGTGTTGGGGAGAACTACACTAAACTAAAATTAGTGGCGCTACCAGCTAAATTTTTTAGGAGCACGACAGTGCCTGGCTGCTTAAAAATGTTGCCTATCCTAACTTTTCCAACAATATCAGTATAGCATGACAAATTTCTATGTTGATGTATGTCACTTGTTATGGCAATATAGCTTTACAATACTTACAATCACAATCCTTTCGTATGACAATACAGCTTAAAAAAACATTTCAATTTAGTCATTTAAATCTTGTCCATGATCTTTTTTAAGTAAAATATTAATATTAAGCACATATTAAGTTAAATATGAGACAAAAATGGGGATACGCTGATGTCTTTTGTGAAAATGTAATAAAGTTTATATACATTGTGGAAAAGTTTGTGGTCAGCAAGATTTTTTTTAAAGAAATTAAGTATTTTATTAAGCAAGGATACATTCAATTGTTTAATTGACTGACAGTAGATACATTTATAATGTTTTAATTTCAAATAAATGCTGCACTTTTAAACTTTCTAATTATCAAAGAATCCTGGAAAAAAACAGCATGGTTTCCACAAAATATTACGCAGCACAGCTGTTTTCACCTTTAATAATAATAAGAAATATTTCTTAAACGTCAAATCAGCATATTAGAATGGTTTCTGAAGGATCATGTGACACTGAAGACTGGAATAGTGGCTGCTGAAATTCAGCTTTGCCATCACACGAATAAATTAAATTACATGTAAATTATATGGTAGAATTGTGACTCACAGCGGATGACAATGCAAGCGGGAGACGCAGACTGTACGCGGCAGGAGAAAATCCAACAGTTGAAGCATCTCCTTCAGGGAAGAGGAGCTACTCCTCCCTGCTGCCAGGCCTCCACTGCAGGTGGTATAATCGCAGGCCTTGATGAACTACTTCTATTACCAAACTTAATAACTAAATTGTCAAGATTGGCCTGAGAGACAAACAAATAAACAGCAGTGCGGCTCCGACAGCCAGCTTCTGACTGCTATTAGGCTCCACAGAGCTCAGGCTAATTAATAGCCTGTGATGCTATTGATGGGGAAAATAAAGACAATTGACAATTGCTTCTCGCAAGCCCAGGGAGAAAGATACAGGTTGAGACCTGCTGGCAAATGGCCGGAAGTGTGGGTGTGTGTGTGTGTGTGTGTGTGTGCGCGGGTTTTTGTGACATATGAGGACACAAATTTGTATAATGACATGGGTATGACATAAGTATTACAAGGAGAAGGTGACTTATGAGGACATTACCCCATGTCCCCATTTTTCAAAATGCTTATAAATCATACAGAGTGAGTTTTTTTGAGAAAGTAAAAATGCACAAAGTTGCCTGTAAGGGGTAGGTTTAGGTGAAGGATTGGTGTAGGGCAATAGCACATACAGTTTGTACAGTAAAAACCGTTACGCCTATGGAATGTCCCCACAATTCACAAAAACAAACGTGTGTGAGTGTGTGTGTGTGCGTGAGCATGTTTGTTTTTGCATAAAAATATGTGGGTGTTTTTTTAAAAAGCTGCATCAATGATAGGGCTGCACGATATTGGAAAAAACTGAAAAATTTTGTTTTTCTGCAATATATATTACAATATGAAAAAACCACAGTAATTTTGACCACATCACATGAATAGCTATATTTAGAATTAATCATTCTAGAGTTAGTAAGGTGATTTTTTTTACGTCTGCCAAAAAAAACAAAAAAAGCTGAAAAATTTATTTTTACTCTGAAAATGTTTTTTGAGCGTGAAATGCTGCAAGATTCTTAAAAACTTGAACAATTTGCTCACTACTTGACTTTAAAAAGCCATATTCCCACAGTTTTTGACCCATTCAATATGACTATAAAATAATATTAATAATTGTCATGATTTTGTTTTGATTATTGATTATAATATTGGAATTATTGTGATATTGTAAAATAAAAAATATAATAAGAGATATATTGTCAAAATACCAGAACTGCCCTTCTGTGTCTAATATTCTTTACCTATTTGATTAAATCAGAACACTACAGTGTTACTGTAAACTGCTAAGGCTGGTGGGTCTGGTTCATTATTCCTCCTGGCCATTCTTCATAACAGTAAGCCGCATGTCTCTGTACTATTTTTCATGGTTTGTGTCTAGGGCGTCTGGTCTCGTTCATTTCTCAGGAATGCGTGCATTCCCTCGGCGCCTCACGAGAAGGTCTAGTCTTTCTGTGGCCGCCCTCGAAAATTACCTTCATGGCTATGCGTCGTAGGTTTGCAGGCTCGCGTTTGCCGTTGGTCCAGACTCTGTTCCAATGTCCCTCAGTCTGTGTTCGTGGATCTTGCGCTCCCCTATATTCTCACCGTTGACTCTGTCCTCCTCATGCCCTATATTTTGGTTTAGTTCGGATTCCTCGGTCCTAGATCTAAGGTTCTTATGTGCCCCAGTGTGTTTCCCATTGATGTTTCATTTGATGCTCCCATGCTGTCTCGTTCATACCCCACAGTCCTCCTGTGTGTATTAAAGTGTGCCCCAGTCCCCGAGTCTCTGTCGCGTGTTAAACGCTTTCTGATTCTTCGTTCTCCTGCCTGGTCATGGCAAGTAAACAGCCTTGTGAAAGTAATTCTCCAGCTGTCGCTCCTTTGTTTCCTCTTAAGTGTATTTTGCACCGAACAGTCGGCCACCAAAACCGTCACGGTGTAGCGCGGGCCCGTTGCTTTTTCCCGCTCTTGTTTTTCCCCGTCCTTTTTGAAAGTGTTTTGTTTTTCCCACCTCTCCACCTGGCTACTTCTTGTCGGCCCGTGCCTTCCCCTTCTACAGTTTTGCAAGCTTGCGGAGGTGACGGCGTTAGAGGACGCTCATCAAGTGTCGGCTCCAGCCCCAGAGCTCAATCCAGTGTCGGCTCCAGCCCCAGAGCTCGCGCCAGTGCCTCCCCGGTTCTCTACTCTTTCGAGGCGCTTTGCTGTGCATGCTCCTTCCAGAGCGCCCTCCCATGCCCCAGTCTCTTCAGGCCCCCATCGGCGGAGCTCGCCTATAGCTCCTGCCGCCGTTTTTATCCCGTCCGTTCGTGTCCTTCAGGCCAGGAAGGGCTCCGGATCCCCAGCTCAGGCCAGGAAGGGCTCCTGATTCCTCGTATTGCCCACGGAGGGCTCCTGTTCCCCAGTAAGCCCAGGAAGGGCTCCTGTCCCCGATTGTAGCCCAGGAAGGGCTCCTGTTCCCCGGTTCAGCAGAAGGAAGGGCTCCTGATCCCCAGTTCAGCCCAGGAAGGGCGCCTGTTCCCGAGTGTAGCCCAGAGAGGGCTCCTGTTCCCCAGTTAAGCCCACGAAGGGCTCCTGTCCCGAGTATAGCCCACGAAGGGCTCCTGATTCCCAGTTCAGCCCAGGAAGGGCTCCTGTCCCCGAGTGTAGCCCAGGAAGGGCTCCTGTCCCGAGTGTAGCCCAGGGAGGGCTCCTGATCCCCAGTGTAGCCCATGAATATCCCCTGAGCCCCGAGTGTAGCCCAGGAAGGGCTCCTGTCCCTGAGTGTAGCCCAGGAAGGGCTCCTGTCCCGAGTGTAGCCCAGGGAGGGCTCCTGTTCCCCAGTTAAGCCCAGGGAGGGCTCCTGATCCCCGGTCCAGCCCAGGGAGGGCTCCTGATCCCCGGTCCAGCCCAGGGAGGGCTCCTGTTCCCCGGTCCAGCCCAGGAGGGGCTCCTTTCCCCAGGGGGGGGGGGGGGGGGGGGGGGGGTCCAGCCCAGGAGGGCCTCCTTTGTTTTCTGCCCACAACTGACAGCCCAGGAAGGGCTCATGTCCCCGAGTGTAGCCCAGGAAGGGCTCCTGTTCCCGAGTGTAGCCCAGGAAGGGCTCCTGATCCCCAGTTCAGCCCAGGAAGGGCTCCTGTTCCCGAGTGTAGCCCAGGGAGGGCTCCTGTTCCCCAGTTTAGCCCAGGTAGGGCTCCTGTTCCCCAGTTTAGCCCAGGTAGGGCTCCTGTTCCCCACAAGCCCAGGGAAGGCTCCTGTCCCCGAGTGTAGCCCAGGAAGGGCTCCCGATCCCCAATTCAGCCCAGGAAGGACTCCTGATCCCCAGTCCAGCCCAGGAAGGGATCCTGATCCCCAGTCCAGCCCAGGGAGGGCTCCCGATCCCCAGTCAAGCCCACGGAGGGCTCCTGATCCCCGTGCAGCCCGGAGGGCTCCTGATCCCCCGTGCAGGCCCAGGCAGGGAGGGCTCCTGATCCCCCGTGCAGCCCAGGGAGGGCTCCTGATCCCCACTCAAGCCCAGGGTCGGGTCTTTGGCAGCGGCCTCGAGGCGGCTCTGCCATGGCCTCCTAAACTACCTGCTCCGCCATGGCCTCCTGAGTCCCCTGCTCCGCCGTGGCCTCCTAAACTACCTGCTCCGCCATGGCATCCCGAGTCCCCTGCTCCGCCATGGCCTGCCCGAGTCCCCTGCTCCGCCATGGCCTACCCGAGTCCCCTGCTCCGCCATGGCCTACCCGAGTCCCCTGCTCCGCCATGGCCTACCCGAGTCCCCTGCTCCGCCATGGCCTCCCAAGGCTCCGGATCCGCCATGGCACCCGGAATGGGTACCGCTCTGGAGGCCCACTGTCCTGTGTCTGTCCTGAGGGACCTCCAGAGCTCCCAACCCCCCTCCCCGTTGGATGTTATACGGCGTGAGGACACGCCTTCCGGAGGGGGGAGTGATGTCAGACTCTGTTCCATGTTTTGTATGTGTCTTTGCTCCCCATGTGCCATCCTTGCCCATATTTGGTTAGTTTCCTTTTCCTGTCCTGATCAAGTTCATTTGTCCCAGGTGTTTCCCTTGATGTTTCATTGCTCCCAGGTGTGTCTTGTCATCCCCTCCTCCTGTGTGTATTTAAAGTGTTCCCAGTCCCGAGTTCTCTGTCTGCTGTTAAACGTCTTCCTGAGTTTGTCTGCCTTGGTTCATGGACTTAGAGCCTTGTGAAAGTATTCTCCAGCGTCTCCTCGTTCCTCTAAGTGTATTGTGACACATTTAGTTAAGAAGTGCATCTGCATAGAAAATTAAAATGTTGAAAAATTGAGATCATTGTGATATTGTGAAATAAAAATATTAAACAAAACATGAAATATATTGTAATAATACTGTAATATAAAAAACTGTACTAAGAAAAATCATTTTATTTTACTGTAAAATTACAATACTAATATATCTTAATCTTAAATGCCAAACCATTTAGCTTTTATTTTGACAGGTTCCCAGCAAATAAAAATATGCGCTGCCGGTTTCAGAGTGAAGCTCGTCTATGTGTTCATTTACATGCATGCAGCCCATGGTATCAGTGTCTCCAAACAGCTCGATTCACAATAAACCAAGCCGTTCTCGGACACTGAAACTGTATCATGAACTACACGTGTAAATGCAGCGCTTGAAACCAGTAAAGCAGTAGAAGCCAGCACAATTTGACAATATGAGGTATTGATTTTATTTCAATATATGCATATTGTGCAGCCCTAACTAACAGTGTGTATACATGTGTGTGTGACTGCAAACATGCTTTCCCAGCATCGCTGCTCTAAGGGCACACAGGCTGGCAGGGTGCCCAAACAAACTATCTTCTTTTCTCATGGATCCTGAAGGGCATTTCCACTCGGCTTGCCCCCTGGGACCCAGCGGCTACACTATCTAGCGTTCTGAGCAGGGCAAAGTCAATGAGATCACGCCACGTCATCTCTGAAGCTCACAAAAGAAAACCGTGTCCTTGGACGGAAGCCCTATCATAATTCTGTCCATTCTATTCTGTACATCTTCATCCCAGAACAGGCTGAATTATCTAGCATCGTATCTAGCACAGGCCAGTGGAGGACTCCATCTGCCCACGGTTGCAAAGCACTGACTCCTTATTAGCTTGCTTGATATCGCTTATTACCCGGTCTCATATAAAGATAAACGCAGGGTGTCCTGAATTAAAGCACATTCTCTAGGAAATATTTACTAGTCTAAACAGTCTTTTCAGCACTTGTTTAGTGGAGAGAGAGGAAACGCGTGGGTGAGAATGCCAGTCGTAGGCTGCTAAGATGAGCAGTGTATTATGGAGATGACTGGTGAAGGCTATGGGAGAGCAGTGGGAGAGAACATGCCAGATCAGACAGGGAGAGCCATGGGGAACGTCAGGCCTGGTGAAACTGAGGAATACGGTGAGGCTGAGGTGACCTTCTTAATGGTGGCACATTTTCATATGCTAAGTGGGCTAACTACTTCAGAGAGCACTAGGAGAAATGTTCAAGTCACTGCTTCCAAAAGCTGCATCTCTAGCTACTAATAACCAAAAGGCAACATATATATGATGGGGACAGGTGGGATATATGCCCACTATTTTATTAAATAGCTCACACTAGGAATGTGTCTATTACTGTCTAAAACAGAGGAAACATTACCAGTTCTCTAGCAGGAGTTTATTTTGTTTATGTGTGTGCTATAATGAGATGAATTTGTTATTTTGTTTTGTTGGGCGGTTGTTGCTGTTGGTATTGGTGGCAGAAAAAGACAAGCAATGTTCTCTGCAGCACATGCTCCAATCTATTCCTTTTCCAATCTGTCAAACATTTTGCTATCCGTTCCGGTAAAACCTAAAATGAAAATGCAAACAGTTTCCACTGCTATAGACCTACTGATGTACAGCTGCAATTTCATATAAAATAAATGTAAAAATGTATAAATATAATAAAAAAATAAAAATATTACTGGGCCAAAAAGTCGTGCTTGGTTTCATCCACTGTTCTCCAAAATCCAAGATGGATGAAGTTATCAAATTAAGTTAATTTGAGCACTTGAATTAGCTATCAATTATGAACGCTCCCTTAAATCACTGTGGAGCGAGTTAATTAGAACTTGTTTTGAAGAAAAACAGGCAGTCAATGTGCAGATTAAATTATTTTTGGATATTTTTAACATCCAGTTTTAGTGTTTACATTTCAGTTTTGACATTCAAACCAGCAAAAATGCTGTAGACGTAAAAAACCAGAAGACTAATTCTTCATGGGTTCCCTTAAGATTTTCTTATTCATTTATAATGAGGTTTTTCAATTCATGAGTTAAATAAGGTCTGTGGTAAACATAAGTTGACGATACTTGAGTGTCTTGCCCTACAACAAACTTCACACACTCACACCCCAAATGTTCTCATGCAGTTAATTACAAAGATACAATAAAAAAAATAAAAATAAACATAACTACTTCAATCTTTGTGTTTTCAGTATGGGTATGTGTAATTTACATTGTAGGGCAAACGTTGTGGGGCAAAGCATCATCAATTTATATTTACCACAGGCCTTCTACTCATAAACTGAAAAACCTCAATATAAAAACCCATCAGAAAATCTCAAGAGAACCCATGCCGATTTAGTCTTCTGGGTTGTGACGCCACAGCTGCAGTATTATACTCATGAGCTAAACCTTTGCCATTTTTTGACATCACAACCTCACTTTACTACTTTTTTTTATACAAAGTGACACACATGGACTAAATAGTGAAATTACTTGGCTAAATAATTGATCAAACTCAGAACTGCAATGCTTAAAAAAACCTTAAAAAATACCAGACTATAAAAGCTAAAATAAATCGGTTATGACAGATTGCAATAACTGCATCTGTATCTTGATTTCAGCAGCAGTGCTTTTACATTTGAAATGCTCTCAGTCACATACACCGGCGTTTCATTATTGACCATTTGTTGCAAAGCCCTGTCTATCTGAAAGCATTCCCGATCATTATACAGAGAAGCCAAGCTTCCAGGTGGGACAAAAAACACATTGACTGAAAGCCCAATGTCCAATAATGTTTTGAGCCTTTTGTCCAATGAACATTGATCTATCTTTGCTTCATTAAAAACAAGTGTTCAGACATAAGCCACAGATTCCCACTGATGCACAGCTTCAAAAGGGCTTTATGGGCCATGCATCCCCTGATATCTATAGATATATTCATGTAGAAAATACATTGAGAGAGAAAGAACCATACCACAACATTTAGAACAATTGAATGATAGATAGAAATAAACAAAAAACAAAGAACAATAGATAGAATGAAATAACGACCCCATGTAGTCTTGGAAACTGATATTTAAGCCAGATCTCTCGATTAAATGAATTTTGTGAGTTGTTATTGCCCAAATCGCTGAATAATTAGTTTTGGAGTATTTTTTAAAACCTAGAAGCATATCACATTCCATCCATGTGCCAAAACCTCCTCAAATACATCTTGGAGAGTGTTGGCAGTGTGTAAAATATTCAGCAGTGTTGAAATGTTACATAAGCTCTCATTAACCAGTCTACCTTAAGCTGGCACACGGATAGGACTGGCATACTTCTAGAACCACGCTTGGTTTAATGACACCTGCATGAAACACGGTTCAGCCATCTTGTCATCCCAGCTGGATTTGATATACATCTTTCCAGCCGAAACTGATGTGAAATCGCAGTGCTGGTTGAGTGTGGTACAGTTCACTTATGTGAGATGCTTGCCAGAGAAATTCAATTTAGAAGTGCCAATAGTGTGTGCTGGTCTGCCTCATATGTCCCCCCCCCCCTTCCTCCATACCAGCTTCCAGAAGGGAACCGTATGTACACATGTGGGCCAATCTGTCCAATGCCTGCTGGGGAGGATCGGCTCTGCCAAGCGCTCCAGGACATGACGGATAAATCCAGACTTAACACTGCTCTCAGTGCTGTACTACTTTCAGTCTCGCTCTCCTTTTAGCCGCTTGTCCAGCATCTCTGGGAAGATTCATGGATTCCCAGTAGGTAGAGTGTTGATGTAGCCTCCGAAACGGCTATGAGCCTCAAACATCTGTCAGCATATGATGTGGAAAGAGAAAGCATGTGCATTCGTGGATGTGTGCACATGTCTTTGTATAAAGCCTGGCAGCTTCACTCAGGACTTGTTGCCAAGGCATCCGTATAGCTCTAATAGCTGCTAATCTGAGACAGAGCGTTGAGGGAGCATTCAGCTTTAAATATCTCAGTATATTGACAGCATAAATCACACACAAAAACAAACGTAATAATGTCTCATGGATGTTAGCATTCACTTTTCATTTAGGTCTTCATCTTAGGTATTCACAGCTCCCTCAATAAAGCTCAAGAACCCATAACTAAACCAGGAATGTTACTTTTATAACCCATATTATACTGTATATAATTTAGCATTCTCGTTAATATCAAAATGGAGGCTGCTTGAGAAACTATAGAAGCATATTTTAAAGCAGGATTTAGGTTTTTATTAGTTTGAGACATTTGATGGGTCTTCTTTCCTTAAAGTGATAGTACACCCTAAAATTAACATTTTGTGAAATTACTCAGCCTTACATCATTCCAAGCCTGCAGGTCTTGTTTTTTTTCTTCTGTGGCACATAACAGAAGATATTCTGAAGATTTCTCTGTGTTTTTAGTCCAATAGTAGTACAATTTACTATAATTTTTAGTACAATAGAAGTCAGTTGTTACCAAAATTCTTTGGATACAAACGTTCTTTAAAAAAACAAAAAAAAAAGTATTTTCTGTTCTGCAGAAGAATGAAAGTTAAACAGGTTGGGAATTAATGAATTTATTAATTTGAAATGAAATAAATTAAAACAATTTTTTTAAATTATTAAAATCTTTGGACAGTACTACTATATTTTAAAATGTTTAATTTTGGATTTATAGGCTTAAAGCAAAACCATTCCAAGTACCTGGCTATTGTTTATGCTTGGAATAGCATACTAGCATACTACTCTTATTATTCATGCAGTGTGCAGTATGCTAATTTAATACTTACATGACTTTTGCCAAAATGTGCAATATACAACAGAACACACACTGCACAGAATACTATATCCCATAATGCAATACAACTGACTTGACCTTCCATCTCCAGAGTGATGGATGAATGAGAAATAATATCAATGTCATTTTTAATGTTTGTTGTATATGCATAATTATTTTATTTAATACAATTAACGTCACAAAGACATTTTTCAAAATGTCTTCTTCTATGTTCCACAGAAGAAAGTAAGTCACACAGGTTTAAATTTGTGGGTGCACTATCCCTTGGCACCACTGCATTAAACATGCACATAATAAGGTCATGTGACAGCACAGTATCATTCTACTACCATAGCATAATGCGCAGTTTAACAAAAAAGCAGTATAAAGTGTGAACTATGTAGAACACCAGTATTCCATCCAAACAGAGCTGCTGTATTTTTCACACTCATACTCATTAAATGAAAATAGCCTCTGCTTGGATTTGTGGGTGAATGTCTATCATTAAAGGAAAGAGACACTGTGAGCTCTACCAGAATTTTCAGTCTTTCACAACAACAAGTGCACAACGAATACAGAAAATGATGTGCAGAGGGGAGCTACGTTAGGACAGCAAGGTGACAATCGTATGAACTTTGCTGTCCAGCTGGACCGCACAGCAGCGCTGAAAGGGCCAGGCCAGGGAAGCGACAGATGCATTACATTAAATTGAGACACCGGATATTACTCTCTAGAAAAACAGTGACGTCTTTATGAAACTAATAAGGTTGGGCGCGAGCACCAGCTGCCAGTCCAATCTCTGCTGTTATGACTGGAATAGTGAACAAAGTGGCCTTCGACTGTCCATCACAAATCACAGAGCTCGCAATACAGCAGCAGTCGATGGAGAAAGTTGACAGTCTTTCAAAAGGTTAAAAGAGCAATAAAAAAGTGTATGTGAGTGACACAAGGTGACGGTCACAAAGACTGTAGAAATGCGGTGTCACTCAGAAACCAGGCTACTGTTTGATAGTGCTACCCTTCTGCTCTCTCTCGCCGTCATATACAGAAACAGCCGACGCTAACAACAGTCAGCCGTCAACTTGGTTTATCCTAAATGGCTGTTTTAAGTTGGAAAGTGCTCATACTATGCTGTTGGATGCAGCTCGGGGCAAAGCAAGAAAACTCACTTAACTTCAGAGGTGCTGGTGTGTGAAAACGGATAGAAATTTGTATTCTATTACAACACTATGAGTAATTTTTTATTCTATGAGTAATTCTATTACTCAAAAATGAATAAAAGAACAGCACTCTGCCACAATGCTCTCAAACTCTATTTCAATAGTGGACAAAACAACGTTTTAACCCTTTCAGCCTTCGTCAGATAGCCCTTGTCTGGAAATTCCTTTTTCTGAGCAAAGACTGGGAACATCTTAAAAAAGAGTATATTTTAAGATGATTCCTTTATAATCTTCCTTTGTGAATTAAAAAATGTGTTGCTTATTGCCACCTTTTTTGATGAAAAACTCACCAAATCTCATGAGAATGTTATCGGGTGGAGTGCAACACAAAACCAGTGTTACTACATGAAATGTTATGTGCGCATCCAAAACAACTTTAGAGCAGGTTCATGTCCAAAATCATCTAAGAAGGCCTTCAAAAAACAAAAACAAAAGGACAGCATATTGTCACTATGCTCTCAAACTTTGTTTTAATAGTGGACAAACAACATTTTAGCCTACCTTTTTAATTCTATTATCACCCTCATGTGGTCCCAAACTTTACGTCTTTCATTCCTCTTCGAAACACAAGTGAACATATTTTTAATGAAACCTGAGAGATTTATCTTCCTCCATTGTAAGTCCATTCCACCAAAATTTTTATACTTGAAACAAATAGTTTCAAAAATGTCCTTGACGCACAAGAACCGACAAGGTTAGTTCTCGCGTCACGAAACACTTCGCTTCCATGTTTACCATGTTTGATGTGCTCTATGCATGTGCGTTGATCAATATTTATATGTGAATAAAAGCCTAAATTAAACCTGTCCATTATGTAAAGCGATCATGTCTCTTCAGAAGACTTGGATTAAACTGCTCAATTCACATGATTTGTTTTATAATCTCTTTATGGACTCAAAGGAGGGATAGAAATCTCTCAGGTTTCATGAAAAATATCTTAATTTGTGTTTAGAAGATAAACAAAAGGCATACAGGTTTGGAACAGCATAAAGGTGAGTAAATGATGACAGAATTTAGATTTTTGGGTGAACTATCCGTTTAAATGTCCAAACACTCGCTTTCTGCTTACTAATGGCAGATGGCAGACCTGCGAGAACCCCCGCTTCATGTCGCAATAACAATTCAATCTACATCCAAACCTGCCAATAAAAATCACAAAAGCATGAAAGTGCTAATTAACAATAATTCTATCACAATTGGTATTAGGGCCCAGGTTTCCTCCCGTGGCGGGCCCAGCGCGAGTGAGAAGGGGCGGGGTGTAGGAGGGGAAAGGTGGCGGGGGCGCCCAAACTGGGGTGCGCGAGAGAATGATTTTGATGATCTGTGTGATTATCTTTCCATTTTTTCTCAACATTTCATATTTCTATTTTTCTAAAAAAAAACTGATAAAACACCAAGCTCATAAAATTATTTATGCTGTTGTAATTTTGCAGTGTAAATGCATTCATGCTACATTTCAGCTTCATTAAACAAAGGAGGGCAAAGGAGGGCATGCCAGTTTTCTTAACGAACGCTAATTATTAAATCCGATAATGGATAATTAATTGGAGGAGCATAGGCGCACCGTCTGAGCGCATAAAGTTGTGTTCGATTTACGCACATCGATCAGCGTCTGACTTGAAACAGTGTATGCCATCAAAGTAGGCTACTGCAAGAGCGATTCGCAAGCAGACGGCTGATTACGGTCACTGCAGTTTCTCCAGGGCAGCTGCACGAGCTCTGATGATGACAGCTAATTCACAATTAACCAGACTCACATTTCATGTCGTGCTATAATAGTTTTACAAACTCTTTTCATGTTATATTAATGCTATAGTGTATTGTATCGTGTTTATCAAAATAAAACAGATAAAAAAAGTAAATTTACACAAAAGAGATAGGCACATTGTTCTACATTGTTCTCACTTTGACAACATTTCTGTCATTATTCTTAAAGTAATGTAAATTATGGTGGCCTGGATGAGACTCCCGGCCTGGCAGAAATTTTGTCCCAGACCAGCATTATATAATTTGTGAATATTTGTAAATATTTGTGGCTTGAAACAGCTGGAAAATTGAAAGTGTACTGCAGCTCTATGGATGTTTTGCCATTATTAAAGTTAACTAAACTATTAAAAACATTTCTGTTAACTGAACTAAAGCTACTAAAGAAATAAAATAACATAAATATAAAAAAATCAATGAATCGGGAAAAACGGAATAAAACCACATATATAAAATGAATAAATAGCCCTATTCGTGAAATATATTTGACTTATATTTACAAAAGGGAAAAATGCACTTTAAACAGTCAAAAAAAAAAAACTAAAAACCTGGAAATCAATTTAAATAAATTTTAGTAAGCAGTAACTTTAGTCATATAAAACGTAAACCAACAACAAAATTATGGCCAGTGAAATTGCTGAGTGGCTAGTAATTTTGGAAAACCACTAGCCACAGTGGCTGGTGAGCAAAAAAGTGAATCTCAAGCCCTGTATACTGTGAATATTTGTATTATTGCAGTTATGTGACATTTAAGAAATGTGGTGTTTAATGGAGTAAGGTGGTGGGGGTGCTTGACACGTGTCAAACGCTAGAAAGGGGTGAATGCTGCAAAAAGCTAGACTGAGTAAAATCTGAGTTTGCTTTCTACACGTTTCCGATTAAGCATTCTGATTGAGGCATTCTGTGCTTTTAGAGGATTTCTCCAACTTTACATCACATCTGTGCGACCGCGGTCAGGAAATCTCATTGTGTTCCTGGCAGACAGAAGCATAAACTCAGATAATGGCAAGTTTTACTGGCTGATAGGCTGGTGTGGCCGAGAGTTACTTTACCTGCCTTAGGCCATCCCTGCTGTTCTGCATGATCCGGAGGGCATAGTTCGAGCGCTGGCCTTTGCTGTTGAACTCAATGTGGCCAGTTAGACCTTCCAACTCTACCTATCCGGAGAGAGAGAGAGAGACACATGTTACCGCCTGGAGGTATCATGCGATCACAGCCACACAAGCTTTCAGTGCTGTATTGATTTATAGAGCTATGTGGACGGCAGAGCTCCTCACTGGATGCATTCACACAATGCAGGAAGCGGCTATAGATCGCCGTATGTCATGCATAGGATGAAACAGTAATGACAAGCTGATGGTCGTTAATCTTTAATGGCTGAGTAAGATACAGTGTCTCGGTTTCACAGATTTTGCTGAAGGCTACAGTTCTGATGAAGGTTTGTGGGCCGCAGTGGTACAGAGAGCAAAAACTAAATGATGAATGAGCCTGCAAGGGCAGCAGGCAAGATGATTGGCAGTTTGTGGGCTCTCCATGCGGTTCTTACCATCCTCAGGTAGTTCATCAGACTTGTGCCGTGCTCCCAGATCTTAGAAGACTTGCAGGAGAGCTGAGTGGCTCCTACGTTCTGGCTACGGTTCAGCTCCTGCACAGCTGCCACCACCGTGTGTACTGCATCAAACAGCAGCGCTGATGAAAGCTGGAACACACACACATAAGAGTCAACACATAGACCATGCAGACAGAAAGCAGTACAACCCAACTGTAGGCCGCTAGCTGAGACAGATACACACTTCATGGCCAAAAGTATGTTGACAAGTTTTTGATTAGCATCTTTGGCTATTCAGCCATACAAATAAATATGCATTTGGCAGATGCTTTTATATAAAGGAATTTACTGGCAAAAATGTATACAGGTGCATCTCAATAAATTAGAATGTCGTGGAAAAGTTGTCACACAGACTGAAGTAGTTTAAGTCTTTGGTTCCTCAAATTTTTGATGATTTTGGCTCACATTTAACAAAAACCCACCAATTCACTATCTCAACAAATTAGAATACTTCATAAGCCCCAAAAAACATTTTTAGTGAATTGTTGGCCTTCTGGAAAGTATGTTCATTTACTGTACATGTACTCAATACTTGGTAGGGGCTCTTTTTGCTTTAATTACTGCCTCAATTCAGCGTGGCATGGAGGTGATCAGTTTGTGGCACTGCTGAGGTGGTATGGAAGCCCAGGTTTCTTTGACAGTGGCCTTCAGCTCATCTGCATTTTTTTTCTCATTTTCCTCTTGACAATACCACATAGATTTTTTATGGGGTTCAGGTCTGGTGAGTTTGCGGTTCAGTCAAGCACACCAACACCATGGTATTTTAACCAACTTTTGGTGCTTTTGGCGATGTGGGCAGGTGCCAAATCCTGCTGGAAAATGAAATCAGCATCTTCAAAAAGCTGGTCGGCAGAAGGAAGAATGAAGTGCTCCAAAATTTCTTGTTAAATGGGTGCAGTGATGTTGGTTTTCAAAATACACAATGGACCAACACCAGCAGATGTTCATCACAGACTGTGGAAACTTAACACTGGACTTCAGCAACTTGGGCTATGAGCTTCCTCCACCCATTGGCTCCAGACTCTGGACCTTGGTTTCCAAATGAAATACAAAACTTGCTCTCATCTGAAAAGAGGACTTTGGACCACTGGGCAAAAGTCCAGTTATTCTCCTTAGCCCAGGTAAGACGCCACTGACGTTTTCTGTGGTTCATGAGTGGCTTAACAAGAGGAATACGACGACTGTAGCCAAATTCCTTGACACGTCTGTGTGTGGTGGCTCTTGATGCCTTGACCCCAGCCTCAGTCCATTCCTTGTTCACTCAAATTCTTGAATTGATTTTGCTTGACAATCCTCATAAGGCGGCGGTTCTCTCAGTTGGTTGTGCATCTTTTTCCCACACTTTTTCCTTCACTCAACTTTCTGTTAACATGCTTGGATATAGCACTCTGTGCTATAGCCAGCTTCTTTGGCAATGAATGTTTTGGCTTACCCTCCTTGTGAAGGGTGTCAATGATTGTCTTATGGACAACTGTCTGTTCAGCAGTCTTCCCCATGATTGTGTAGGCTAGTGAACCAAACTGAGAGAACATTTTGAAGTTCTCAGGAAACCTTTGCAGGTGTTTTGGAGTTGATTAGCTGATTGGCATGTCACCATATTCTAATTTGTTGAGATTTTTGTTGGGTTTTTGTTAAATGTGAGCAAAAATAATCACAATTAAAAGAACCAAAGATTTTTCAGTCTGTGTGCATTGAATTTATTAAGTAATACATGAGTTTCACACTTTGAGTTGAATTACTGAAATAAATAAAAAAACTTTTTCACGACATTCTAATTTATTAAGATGCACCTGTAAGTAAATAAACCCATGACTCGCTAGAACAGATCCACAATACACAGACCATACACTTTTTTTAATTAAATGTTTTCAATAGTCTGTAACAGTGCTGTAAATAATTTAATCTAAAACCCTTCATAAAGTTGGGTGGCTCAGATTTTTTAATGTTTATTTAAGTCCTCTTATGCTCATCAAGGCTGCGTTATTTATAAACAAATACGTAAAAACATAATGTTGTGAAATATTATTCCAATGTAATATAAGTGGAAACTGTGAAACATAAAAATAATGTTTTCTATTTTAAAACATTTTAAAATGAATTATTCCGTGATGGCAGTCTTCAGTTTCACGTCATCCTTTTGGATTCAAATATGCGGGTAATTCTAATTGGTGCTCTAGAATAATTTCTAATTATTACTGTTGAAAACAATTTTGCTGCTTAATACTTTATGGAAACCAAAATACTTTTTGGGACAATTTTTGGAAATCTAATAGTTGTATAGATAGAATCTTTCTTATATTGTATACAGTATATACTATTATATATATATACCTCTGCGGTTGTAAAATTAAATGCTCAAAAAAGCACATGGATAGAGGTGTTTGGGTGTCTGCATGCATTTGGCCATGTAGAACATCATTAAATCATTCAGACATTTCATCGTTGATCATTGTGATACAACCACCAATTCCTTTGCCCCCACAGCCGCCTGGAACTGAATTACTGACCACTTTAATTACATCAGATGGCGTGTTAATGCACTGCAGCAAAGGCTGTGGAGTTTCCTTTTCCTCTGACATCCATTACGGTGCTAAAGCTTTCTGTAATGAGGATATGTTATGATGCATTATGGAACAACACAGCAGCTTAGAGGAGGTGGAGATGTGTGTGTGTGACACACATGTCCTTGTGGGGATTCTCCATAGGCATAATGGTTTTCCTACTGTACAGACCATATATTCTATTGCCCTACACCAACCCTACACCTAAACCTATCCCTTACAGGAAACTTTCTGCATTTTTAGATTTTCAAAAAACTTGAGTGCCCATGAGTCTGTGCGTATTCAGGTTTAATTCCCCACCAGAATAGAAAAACAGGCACACACACACACACACACACACACACACACACACACACACACACACACAGTCTAACTATTCTGGTCACATTCAGGGAAACATCCTGGCTGCTCTCATTAGGCAAATGTAGATGACAATGTGTGTGCGCTGCCGACTAAGGCAGATATGCAGGTTCGCTGGTTAATCTCTGCACAGACTAGCCAGTCTAGTCTTTAGCTAATGAAGTCCGGGGCTTAAATATCTGTTCAGTTAGTGTCTCCCATATCAAACACATTGGGCTAAGCTAGTTTTAAAGGCCTTGCATTTCTAGGCCAGTGTGTAACACAGAGCTGAGCCTCACTGTGGGGTTTAGACCTGTTATCTTTCTCATCTGTCTGCCAGACTACAAACCATCCTCTGATTAATTAAAGATTATACCTAATTAAATGAGAAATGCAACCAGGGCTAGTTTCTAAAAACAGAAGGCATTTATTTTTCAAAAGTCTTACCCGTTCAGCTTTAATTAGAATACAAAAATGTAAAAGTAATTATTATGACTTACTTGCATATATCAGATTAAGAAGTGCATTGCCACCCGATCTTTGATCGTTTTTTCTTTTTTAGCTTCCTTGGGTGTTTGATTGAGTACAGACTGGGACTGAGATCAGGAATAATACATTATACAGATGTTTTCATTTCCAAAGTGATGGAAATAACTGTGCTGACGTGAACATGCAGGGTGTGTGTATTCCTCAGTGTAAGCATGTGACTTTTTGTGATGAATTATACAGCCATAGCCTCGACTTCAAGGTAAGCAAGGGGACATGGCTAGTAGGCTGTTCCAAATGAACTAACTCAGCATCCTTGAGTTACAAATAAATGACTTATTTCGGAACATGGACTAGACATAAACATTTTTTTTAGCATAGTTCGCCCAAAAATTACAATTTTGTCATCATTTAGACACCCTCATGTTGTTACACCTCTTATTTGTCATAGTAAAAGCTCAAATAAGATGTTAGGATGGAGGTCCAAGTTGCTCTTGTCCATAAAATTAAAGTGAATTTATGATGTCAAGCTCTAAAATAAGCAAAAAAGTATCATACATGTAACCTACAGTGAACATATGGCTACTTTTATGATGTTTTATTTAGTCCTTTTTGGAGTTAGTAAGGACAAAACATGATATGGAAATAGGCTGCTTGGACATTCTGCCTAAAATCTCCTTTTTTGTTTCATGAAAGAAATAGAGTATATAATTTCATTTTTGGGTGAACAGTCTCTTTAACATTGATTCAATCATGCATATTCAACACAACTTTAACTAAGAGTTTCTCAGCCTTACTGGTGTTCCTGCAAAAGGAGCATGATCACAATTCTCCTGCCAGGATCGATTGAGGCTGAGGACGAAGTCCTGAAAGAAAGGATGTGTTCTGTTGAAGACTGAAAACCCGACGATGTTGACTCGTTGATCAGCTAAATCGTCCAATCGTAGCAGAGAGTATTCCTGCAAGGGAAGAGAAAACGTTCAAGTTAATTCACCAATATGAGTGCTTCTTATCAAGATGCCAAGCTCAGGTCCCTTGTCGAATCTAAACAACCTAATGATGCCCATAGGAAGTAAAACAATATCGTCAGGCTCATTAACAAGCACTGAGGTAATTCTGCCAATTCCTGGGCCAAGTAATTCAATTCAGCAAAAGTTAATGCTTAGGAGAGCAAATCCCAGCAGCTATTGTTCTTCAGATCCAATGAGGAGCACTTTGGAGATCATGCGAAAGCCGGTGAAAAAAGGTCCACAGTGTTGTCAGTCTGCGTCCCGGCACATGCAGTACATCTACTGAAGGTTAATAGAGATGTCCCTGCAGTTCCTGCTGACACTATTACAGTCTATGACTCTGTCACCGTCACTGGCTCAGGGGACACTGATGATGTGAAGAGGAAGAGGAGTTATAGTGCTGGACCCATGACAGATAATATGAGACGACATGAGAAGAGAAGATAAAAGAGACAAGGGGAGAAGAAACGAGACAAGAAAAGACATAATGAGAAGAGACATGATAAAGTGAGACCCTTCTCGGAGAAGTGAAAATTGAATGAGAAATAACAAGATAAAATGAGATGACACTACATATGACAGGCTGAAAAATAATGAGATAAATTGAGAATTAATGGCTCGTTTCCACCGAGTGGTACGTTCAGTAAAGTACAGTTTGGTACACATTTATTTCCATTTCCATTGTCAGAAGTTGTGAATGGTACCAAAATAGCGAACTGTACCGTACCACTTTTTTTGGACCCTTCCATTGGGGTACCTAGCACAGTAGTCCGGTACCTAAAGGGTGGAGCTAGACTGTAACAACGTTCGTAGTTCGGTAAGAAGGAGGCGGGAACCGGCGAACATTCAAACACTTTAATAAAATAAACCAACACAAAATGAAAGTAAAGCGTCAGCCCCTCGCGGACGACTGCCGCACACAAAACACAAAATAAGGTCCAGGCCTGGTCCTCTCTTGTGTTGCACTGTTGTCACTCCTCCTTTTATCCTTCCGGAGCTCAAGACCGGTGAGTGGCAAGGTGTTGTGCATTATCACTTACTCCACCGGACTTGCTCCGTTCCCACGGCTCTCGGCCCCACCCCCACTTGTCACATAGACTCACTGCAGAATGCTGATTGGTTGACAGAGAATTGCCACTTGTGCATGCTACAAGGGGAATGACAACACAAGGGGAATAAAGTGTCTCCTTCACTTGTTCCGCCATGCTGCTCATGTGTGTCGGGCTTGTTTACATCAGAGTGCGCAAACATATAACAGTGTATTTTATGATTTTATATTTTCACAAACATACACACGTCAATCGCTACTTACCGGCATACAATAAGCCTAACAAGTAAGGGTACTGTTGGCAGTTGAAACACAATCCAGATTAGGGTGTTCCGTCCCCGAATTGTACTGTACTGTACTGTACCGTACCGTTCGGTGGAAACGAGCCATAAATGAGAAAAGATGAGACTAGATGAGAAGAGAAGGATGAAGTGAGACTAGGATGACAAAGAAGAAAGAAGAATACATGGGAAGAGATGAGGTGAGACTAGACAGAATGAACTGAGACTAGATCAAAGAGAAGAGAAGACTAAATGAGAAAAGATGACATGAGATGAGAAAAGAATGGAGGAACTGAGAATAGACCACAAAGAATAAGAGATGAGACTAAATTGGAAGATATGTGTTGAAATCAGATGACAGGAGACGAAAAAGAATGAACTGAGACTAGAAAACTGAGAAGAGAAGATTAAATAAGAAAGTATGAGATGAAACTAGATAAAAAGAGAATGGATGAAGTGAGACTAGACGACAAAGAAGAGAGAAGACTAGATAGGAAGAGACGAGATGAGACTAGATGAGATGAGATAATGAACTGAGACTAGATGACAGAGAAAAGAGGACTAAATGAGAAAGGATGAGAAGAAATGAGGTGAGACTAGATGAGAAGAGTATGGATGACTAAACAACAAAGAAGAAGAGAGAAGAATACATGGTAAGAGGTAAGATAAGTTGAGACGAAAAAGATTAAATGAAACAGGCTACATGAGAAGAGATGAGATGAAATTAGATTAGACAAGACTAGAAGAGACGAAACAGAATGAACTGAGACTAGATGGCAAAGACAACATGAGAAATGAGACTGCATGAGAAGAGACAGAATGAACAGACTATGAAAAAGCAGAGAGGAGACTACATGAGAAGAGATTAAATGAGATAAGAACTAGATAAGTATCAACTGAAATTAAATGAGAGAAGAGACAAAAGATGAGTTGAGACTAGAAGAGAAAAGACACATGAATGGATTAGACAGAGAAGAGGAGACTAGAAGAGAAGATGAAAATAGATGACACTAGATGAGAAAAGACACCCCCCCCCCCCCCCCCCCCCCCCCCCCCCCCCCCCCCCCCCCCCCCCCCCCCCCCCCCCCCCCCCCCCCCCCCCCCCCCCCCCCCCCCCCCCCCCCCCCCCCCCCCCCCCCCCCCCCCCCCCCCCCCCCCCCCCCCCCCCCCCCCCCCCCCCCCCCCCCCCCCCCCCCCCCCCCCCCCCCCCCCCCCCCCCCCCCCCCCCCCCCCCCCCCCCCCCCCCCCCCCCCCCCCCCCCCCCCCCGGATGAGATGTGACTAGAAGAAAAAGTAGAGAAAACAGCATGAGAAGAGAAGAGACAACAGGAGCACAGACTAGAAAAGAAGTTGTGACAGAACGATCTTCTTGTCTCGTCTCTCGTATCTAGTCTTATTTATAGTAGACAAGATACAAGAGTTGAGACAAGAAGAGACATGAGATAAAAATGTAACTTGTGAAAAAGGACTCTATGAGAAGACAAAGGACTAGCAAAGACTAGAAGACAAAGAAGAGAATGAGATGAGGTGAGACTAAATAAGAGCAAAAAAAAAGAAGAGATGAGGCCGAAAAAGAACAATGAATAGTATAAGAGCAGGAAGCGTGTTGAAGCCATGTGTGGAAGAGGGGTCAGGGAAGGCGCGCAAATGATCCGGACACACACAATAGCAAATCCCCAGCCTTACATGAGGTAGTATGCAGTAAGACCGAAGCACCTCAGATCAAAGACAACACAATCCTGCCCTCTCATTACAAACACAAAGCCAGATGAGGACAGCCACCCGGGCCAGTGGTAGCGCACACCGCATAGGATTAAAGCCTCTGCCGAGAGGACAGGAAGAAAAGGAAAGGAGCGCAGTGTCATGGGAGCGCAGAGACAAAAATGCACTGCAGAGCTTCAGGAGACAGTTTGTTTCAGAGGAACCCCGAGGGAAAGAGACCGCTGAATCTCCTTGTAGATAACAGAAGCTCCTCTTTTCTTATTTTAGAGGTGGAGCGGCCTCTCTGATTCACTAAAGAATGACCATGTCAGCTTTTGATTTGAATAAAGGCCTGCCTTCTGCTCTGATGATAACACAATGTTGCAAATCAACATCAAAACATGCTCATATGTGACCCTGGACCACAAAACCAGCCTTAAAGGCACAATATGTAAGATTTTTTAATTAAAATATCCAAAAACCACTAGAACAGTGTTATATATTTTGCTGACTTGTGTACTTACATTATCCCAAATGTTTCGAAGAATGTTTAAATCCAGAGAAATAAGCAATTTGAACTAGTGACACGGACCGTGTCCATAGTGCCATTGTGTCGCTGCCAATGACGTCATAACCCCTCGATTTCCGGTTTTGTTTTGTAGAAAACATGGAAACACCAAAGACGCTTTAATATGTTGTGCGTTTTAATAGACCGGTGACGACCGCACAGAGTAGCATTATAACAGAACTTTCAAATGTATCTAATATGATAAAACAGCGCTGCTTTACCCCACATACGCACGACCGGAAGGAGCAGAAGCGGTCGACTGTGGCATAATAAAAGCTCCGCTGCTTTCGAGCAGTGTTTCACACTCGTTCAGTGGCCTCGTTTCGCTTCGACGGCTTTCAGCCTCACCCTGCTTCATTCTACTATGTTAATAAATCATTAGCTCATCCATGAACATGATTTCTGCCCGAGTCCCGTCGGATTGCATCGGCTGTCATCCAATACTTGTCTATTTGTTTATTTGGACTACGCGTCCTCCAGCGGCGAAATGACATATTGTCTTAAGTCGCTGGGGTATATTTTTAGCAATAGCTCAAAAAAACATTGTATGGGTCAAAATGATTGATTTTTCTTTTATGCCAAAAATCATTAGGATTTTAAGTAAAGATCATGCTCCATGAAGATATTTCGTAAATTTCTTACCATAAATATATAAAAACTTAATTTTTGATTAGTAATATGCATTTCTAAGAACTTCATTTGGACAACTTTAAAAGGCGATTTTCTCAGTATTTTTATTTTTTTGCACCCTCAGATTCCAGATTTTCAAATAGTTGTATCTCTGCCAAATATTGTCCTAATCTAACAAACCATACATCAATGGAAAGCTTATTTATTCAGCTTTCTGTATGTATAAATCTCAATTTCAAAAATTTACCCTTATGACTGGTTTTGTGGTCCAGAGTCACATATAGTCCTGGCGAGAGATGCAAGGCTAATTCCATTAAAAAAAACAAAAAACCTATAACAACAAAATCACGCAAAATATGTAAATATACCACATCCAGCACTAAAACCTTTTATTTAAAACTCTCACACTCACTGCAAAGTGTCAATCTTTAAACTTAATTAAAAAGAGCAATTTTTGAGACATATTTAATATATTAGAAGCTGCAAGCTACAATCTGTTGCTGGCATAGAAAAAAAATAAAAAAAACATCAGAGTAATGCTGCCGACAAATCATAATCCTGCTGATCCTATGGCTTTGCAAATAAACCTTTATTGTAAATGGACTCATATTGATTAGCATATTAGAGTGTGTGAACAGTTGACCCTTCCTTCATATACTCCCTGGTGCAGTCTGACACGCCCGACGGGAACGGACCTGTAATTACTCTCAGAGCGCATGTTAATACTTCATTAAAACAGAGACAGTGTAAATGAGCCAGTCATTAACTGTGGCGCACTTTGGGCCACTCATACACGACACGAAAGGTCACCGAATGTCCCGCAGCATGCGTGGAGTGTGTGCATGTGTGACTGAGCAGACACTTCAGCATTTACTAAAAATGAACTGCCCACTATTAGCACCGAATTAAATAACAAAAGCACATAAGTAGTAAAACTTAAATGATGAAAATTGAATATATAAAAATAAAAGTAATTCAAAATATTACATTAGTTTGCAGTCTGAATTAAATGTTATGAGACAAAGACAGTTGTCTTTATTTGTCGCATGCAAAAGCAAACACAGAGAGCAATCAGCATACTCTGATTCATGAACAAATTAGTAATTTTCTTGTTTCTCGTTTGAATCAGTCTGATGAACTCTAAATTAACTAAATCAACTCACTGAATTGATCTAAGCAGTTACTGAATCAAATATTTGATTCACTTACTGAACTGTAAGTCATTACTTCCAGTGAAGTCCCTCTCAAAATGAAGCAATTTTAATAATTATTTATTTATAAATCTTTTTGCTTTATTTCAATGTTCATCAAATTATTCAAATTTATGATGGTCTATAATTACTTTATTTCAAATTATGTTTCCATAAAAATATTTATATTGTGACATATATCATCAACAAAAATTTACTTCCAAACTAATACTGCCGTTCCAAACTAAACTGACTTAACCAATAACTGCTGCCACAACCAATAGAAAATGTACTCAAAAATATATTTTAATTCAGTGTAGCACAATGTTATACCCACCAGGCAAATAGCACTGACTTTGGTGACTAAGGCATAATCTAAATAAGCTTAATTTGCATAGAAAGGAGGTGTGTTTGCTCTAAAAAGAATAATAATTACTTCATTTAAACACTCAAAGTGCAATGCTACTTCAGCACACTTAACATCTGGCTAAACTGGACTGCAAGTGGTTAGTGAACAATACAGGTTTTTGCGCCAAAATACCACAAATCACATAAAAACCAAACACACAAGCAGTTCTTAAACTGGTTGACCAGCATAAGAGAAGAAGCATCTAGGAGACAGTTGGACCCCTGGGACAGCAGCTGCTCCTGATCTCTGGCAGGTTGACAGAAGAGAGGACAAGAAAGAGAGAGAGGAAGGAAAGAGACTGGATAGAGGAGAGGGAAGAAAGGTGAGGCGCTGACAGGCTGGCGATGAGCCCCCTGACACAGCCTGTCACCTGAAGATCAATCAGAAAAGCAGAACCTGGGCCAGCTTGCTGCTTCACCGCTGGCAGACTCTCACACACACATACGGGCATGCACACATGCATATTGTTTGTTGTGGCACAGCCAAACAGAGTTTGGAATAATGAGCTCTCGGGAGAAATGCTAAACCTCGATAGGTGGTAAAACAGTAGAGGGTCCGAACAGGTCTGGCACCCAAACCAAATTCAACCTCCAAAGACATTATATGTTTATTTAATTGACAATCTAAAGAGGACAAAATCTGACAATATAATATTCATCATGACAAATAAAGGCATTCCCACAGGTTTCAGAGTATAGAAAGAAATAAACATAAACAAATGCAAACTAATGAATTAAAAGCAACTCTTTGGCGGCATCCAAAATATGCACACTTCCCTACTATATAATAGCCAAAAAATGTAGAATGTTCAAATTAAATCAGCAGACGAAAAGTACCTAATTCGTGTGAGATTCTGGACTGCTCAAGAAATGGACCGTGAAGATGTATTTCCAACCATTTCTTTTACATTTCATTAAAAAAACCTTTATGTACATTAAAACACTGTACTTTGTATTATATTACCTTGGTATTAAATTACAGAAAACTAGTTAATGCTGCTGCATGAGCGTTTCTAATATAGCTAATGCTGGGTGCTTTCATGAAGCTTCAAAACCTTTGCAAATCATATATTTCGAGCCAGTGATTCGGAGCGTGTATCAAACTGCCAGTCACATGATTTCAGTAAAGTAAGTCTTTGTTATATCATAACTTTTTAAATGCTTAGATATTTCAGTTGTTTGTCGTTAGGGGTGATCTCTGTGAACCCATGTCTATATGGGTTTTACATGATCTCAAATCAGTTTAAAAAAATGTTAAGTGACACATTTGTATAATAAAAAGGAAGGGTTGTAGCTATTAGACTCTTATTGGTCTGATTAACACATTTCGAAAGTATAGAAATATTGAATAATTTTGCAAAGCCAATGGTTCAACTGACCCTTGCAAAGATCCCCCCCCCCCCTTAGTTACTGTTGCTATGTCAAACATGCCATGACATTCTCACGTAAGTTTCATGCATGAAACACATTCGCGGAGCAAAGAGGACACTGACAACGTGCCGACAGACAAGACAGAGCAGGTTACTTCTGGTATGAAACCAAGTCTCGGCTTTCAAATGTGGTCAATTTTAATGTGACAGACCACTGTAGCACCTCAGTTCAAGCGGCACGTGAACCAGTCATCTTTTCATATTTCCTTAAAGCATGAAATAAACATGAATGAACATCAGAAGGTATTTTATTTCAACTGCGGAAACAGGTCAATACACACCATTTTTCAAGTTTAAATCCACTAACGTTAATCTACTCTCCGGCCTGGTTTGTTTGTTGGACAAAATGGCAGATTTGGCGTTATGACTGGTCAGCTTTCATGTCAAACAAACTCCTTGCGAAGGGTCGAATTCAAAGTTTCAAAAAGCTTCATTTCTCCTATCACAAAATACCAGCTGAGGGAGTGACTGCAAATTTGATATCTTTCTCTCTTCTGACCAACGTAATCAATATTTTTTCCCTCTTTTCTAAAGTGATATAAAAAAAAAATTATTTTGCTATTGGATCAAATGGGAATGTAAAAATTATATTTTATAGTTATAGTTCATGTTCACCACTATAAAAGTTTACCCAACTATGATGATTTTCACTTCTGAGAGCCCCAGAAATATGAAAAGCATCCAGGGACACTTTATTATTCCATGAGGCCACAGGTGAGGATTTGTAAACGGCAGTGAAGCAAAGCAACTGACACTGTACATGGCGAATGTTGTACATCTGGATTACATTTATACTACATACAAACAAAGGTTTCAAAACGGGGTTTTCACACCGATGCCATATAAGAACCTTTTTGGGTTTCCAATGAAACCTTTCTTAAAAGAACCATTTTTCATAGTGTGAAGAACATTTTAATAAAAAAAACTTTTCCACTATAAAGAACCTTTTTGTGTAATGGAAATGCTTTATAGAGTGTACATCAGTGTTGAATTACTTTTTAAACGGCTGCAAAGTAATTACCTATTTAAAAGAAGTGCCTACTCAGAAAGGAAGCGATTGCAGATGAACTTCAGGAACTTAAGAGTCCAATCTCAGCTATTATGTGACTCACTTAATGTGCTGTACTCAAATTGCGGGCGTGTTGAAACCAAGATTTAGGTGTTCGTTGTGGGTGTTAATTGATTCCTAGTGAGGTGCTGTGTTATTATGTAGAAGATGCTGGTGTCACAGCAAGCAACTCTGAACATCCTTCATGGTGTTGGTGGAAAAGTGCCAAGAGAGAATAAAACAGACTTTCTGTCTGACAAGAGGAGACAGATAGTGTCTTTCACTCACTGAATCACTCATTCATTCAGAGATTTACTCACTGATGAAGAAGATTTACTCACAGAGAACTGACTCTGTAATGACTAAGGCTCAAAGAAAACCTAAGAAAAGGCACTTAAATACCAAATCTTGTGAGAAGGGAATTTTAAATGCTAAAACTTTGTCCAGTTTTTTTACACAAAGATATCATATTACTTCTGAAGTAACACTTTTTTTGGCTTTTTAAAGAACTATAAAGTAGATATTCGTTATAACTGCATGAAAAAGAGTCTTTTGAATATACTTTTGTACTGCACAGAGGAAAAAAAACATATGGTTTTAAAATGACATGAAAGTGAATTAAATGATGATGGAATGATCAACTATAACTATCCCTTTAAACATATAAACAGCAAAAAATAAACATTTTAGGTTTCAAGGAGAACTGTATTGTAGACTTGAGCAGCAAACTGAATAGGATATCAATTTTCTCAATGATAATGTCAGTTAAGCGACATTCTTTTACTCCATGAATTAAAGAGGTAATAAATGCTGATTTAAACCACCGCAATAAAATCTCTGTGAGTCATTATCTGAACAGCTGAAATTCTCACATAGTGTTTTTGGCAGATATAAGTCATTTTACGCTTGTATTAACTGGCATGTAAATTCATGGCATGAATCGGAGAGAGGGATCCCTGCTGACTTCTAATGATTATAGTTGTTGACAGTGCTGAGTACATTGTGGAAAGAGTTCTCCCTCTTTCTCCATCTCTCTCGCTATCACACACTAGATGGCTGAACATGTGATAGGATTACTAGTGTGAGCCTATATTTTGCAACCATCTCATTGATTAGACTCGGAGATGGATTCACACTCTGACATTTACAACAAATGCGGGATATATATATAATATAATTATATATATATATATATATATATAGATTATTTAGCCCATGGAATATTGCAATGTGACTTACATCTAGCAAAATTCAGAAGGAATACAAAAATTACATGCAATGCCACATCTTCACAGCAGAGACCAGTTGCATAAACATAGTCACTATGTTAAGACTGTAAAGTATTGTGTAAGTTTGTAAGGTTGCAATGAAACAGAAGTAGAGACAGATCATATAATGAATGATGCATATCAGAGTGAAACAGACTACTAAAAAAGGGGGCGAAAAAAACTGTAGAGCTGGGACTTGATTCTATTCAATCGTTTGCAAATCGAATGAAAACAGATCTGAATTTGAGATTGCAGCCGACTAAAAAAAGGGTTGTAAAGTGGTGTTTTAAGTGGACTAAACGATTGGAAAAGTCTGGCATACTTCACCAAAGAGAAGTCTGTTGTTTTACCAAAACAAGCATTTGGAAAACAGACAGGATGAATTTTCATTTCATGCTGACTTTAAGTTTCATGCTATAACTAAAGCAGAAGAGATAATCAGTTTATGTGTGCTCCATGCTGCCGTTTGAAGTGGAAGACATTGTTTTATCAAATATTATATGACCAAATTACATACACACACATTTTATAATCAAATTTTTCTACAAACAGATCATTGCGTCTTAAAACTCTAAATGATTGAGTACTTCACATTAGCTTTCATTTTTACTTCTCACAAAATTATAGGCCTACAACAACAGCCCGTCTGACACAAAACATATTACACTACTGACAGAATAATCTAGTGCACTTGATTAATCTAGTGTCCACAAACGTCTTCATAAATACTGCATACATTGTTGGCACTCAAATTCCAACCTGTACTGGAAACAAAATTGCATTGCGTTTAAATTATTCACAAATTACAAATTAATGACCTCTGATGGCATGAATAAGCTCTGAGGTATAGTAACAGAATGCATATCCACTTATAATATGTCAGCACTAATAAATGCATGCATACCTTTGTGCAAATGAGTTTGTATGTGTGTATGTTTGTGTGAACGAAGAAATGAGACAAGGCCGGAGGTTTCAGGGGGAAGGTGATCTGTCTAAGTTGACGGAAATGAGCCTGGTATTATCACTTTGAGTAGCCCTCGGCATGTTCTTATCAGTCTCTAGAGGCCAAGCTGCTCTCTTGTCACTCACCTGCCCACATCAAACTTTTGATACTTCCAAAGTCAGAGGGTGTCTGTCTCTGTCTCACGTCCGCAAAAACTAAACGATTAATAATGAAAACAACTGATAACAAATTAATTATCAATTAGATAAGTCTACGCCATTTACGTGAGCTGTTGCATAAAAAAATGAAAATGATGAATAAAAGCAGTGCATACTCCAATAAAACATATTAAAATAATCTTTGTTTTATTAACAACTTTGGATTTTTTTTTTTAACAGTGTAGATACATTTACTATATCTGTTTTTATAGCCTTCAATTCGCAGATTGGAGAATAATATTGGGCAGGAAATAGAACGATTTGGCACTTAAAGTGATGTACACTGATTTCAAATAGACAAACAGCCTACTTGATGTACATGACCAAATAAAGAATCAAATGAATACCAAATGTCAAAATCTCAAACATAAATGGCACATTTAACACAGTGTGAGTGAGTGTATCAGAGACTAATGCTGTAAAATAAAATATGACCTCAAATAATCTTAAATAAGGTCTGTCTGCACTTCAGTAGTGAGAGCTTCATGACTGTCATATTGATGGTGAGAGAAAGAGCTGTTCTGTCCAGTTGTGATTTAATCTCAGGTGTTGGACAGCATGCAAGACAGACCATTATTTCTGATGAAAGGTGAGGTGGAGCTGGTCCAGCTGCATTGAGAAGAGATTTGGAGATAACAGCATGGGATCAATCACCGATCCCTGGGGGATCCCTGAGCTGGTTGGCTACTGTTTTCATACAGTATACGGCCGGTATAGTGATATCCACCTCACTGTGAGAGTTAGACAAAACTAATAACCCCACACGAAACCCAGTAGCAGAATAATTTGCTTTTCTTTTGACATTTCTACTAGTTATATTTGCATAATTTAATGTGTCCCAGCTACTTTTGTAACACCTAAATATCACTGTCAGTTTCTCTCCACTGTTCACATGGAACATCTGTCAACGGATTTGTTTTGTCTTAAAAAAATGTGGGCAAGGTGTAAAATAACCATCTTGTGCTATGTGAGCTGTCCATGATGCTGAACAACAGCTCTGTTGTCGATTAGCGTCTTATTTGACAAAGAGACATATGCCAGACCCAGACTTTATTGCTTCAAGACACAATCTATCAGGACGAAATGGCATAAAGCCAGTGGTTTGCTCAAGATAGAGGTTAGACAATGCAGTTCGCACTCAGAAACCTAATTTGTTGTGCCCAAAAAAACTACAGCAATAATAATAAAGAGGTCAACACATCGGAGGACAGAGCTGGATATTCTGCCACTTCTTTCCTTCTGGTTTGTATTCTTTATACAGTATATCAAACATAGTGGGCTTTCAGCAAATTACCTGTAGGGCTGCAACTAATGATTATAATCAGTTAAACTAGATATTAATAGATGAATCATATCTAAAAAATAAATAAATAATGTATTTTACTGAATAACCTACCTGTTCTCTCTCATACAGCTCTATATGTCTTTCAAAGTATGATTTATTTATTTTTCTTTAACTAAATTGCCTGAGTTGCTAGCATCTATCGAAAGTTTTATTCAAGTTTCTATTTTAGTCTCACCATATATGCATATTGAAATTTAAAGTCTTTAAGGACAGGTTGCACCTAACTGTTGATATAGATATATATTATATATATATATATATATAATAGAGATGGGCAGAGTCATACAAAAGACATAAAAACAGCAAAAATACAGTAAAGCAGTCATGCCACAAACATATGTGACTGCATAATATAACGCTTGATCGATCAGAAGCAAGTATTCCAGAGAGCTGTGAAATAATCGTGTAATAATAATAATAGTAAGAAAACTGGCTAAGATGGCAGCCTGAGCACAGCTAATTGATAATTTCAGAGTAATAGAATATTATTTCAAACCCATTTATCCTTATGACAGATCGTCCGAGGCAAGACCGGACATGCAGATTGAATCAAGCAAACCCTCAATCGTTCAAGGTAGGGAGCGGCCACTGGCATCGCTTGCATCTAATGAACTCAATATAGCAGGTGCCAGAGATCAGGCACTGCTTCATGTTTTCTCAGCCGAAAAATAAAAGATTGATCTCTTAGCACTTTCACTGAAATGAATCCCCCAATCGTGTAATTAGCGCAGGTGTGGATAAGGAGGTCTCAAACACTTTACATAATTATAAAACAGGGAAGTTGTAAATCATCTGCTTATTGCCTGAGGGACACTTATGAACGTTTTTTTTTTTTGGGAAGAACGAATGTCCATGCTTATCTGCGCATCAGGTTAATGGCAGGAACTTTCAGCAAGTGCTATCAGCTCAATACAGTTGTCAACAGGGAGTAATCAAGGCCGCAGAGGAAGTAAGACTGCAATCAAGCTGACAGAAATGAATCAATATGCAACAAGGCTAAAGACAAGCAACATAACGTTAGCCAGAGTTTGCGGCTAAAAAGAATGACTATTTTTAGCAAATATCTCAACATAACCATTGGATCTGTGTTTAACACAGTTGACTGCAATAGCACATACTGGAAAGAAATGCATAATGGTCGCCAAATAATATAGTATTGCTTACAAGCTTTCATTACCTCTTAAATAGCATGGAATTAAATGTACAATCTGCAAATATCAGGAAGATTTATAGTCTTTCTGAACATGTACTATTACAGTGCTTCTTTCATTACACACTCTATTGACCACTGAGCTTTACATCCACCAAACAGAGAAGCAGAAACCATGAGAGGTCCTCACGCTTGAATAATGATTTGTGTGTATTGACAAGCATGATACGTCAGTGCAAACAACTTTGCTCAGACCTCACAGATCCATGTGTTGCGAACCAGAACGTTCTTAATGTGTTCAAGGGTTGTTCCACCATGTCACTGCATTGGAAGAGCCCAAGAGGGTGGAAAATGGATGCAGATGAGTTGATTGGGATATTCAGGAGCTAAGCTGGTGGTAAATGAGGTCAGCAAATAGGACAGGATTAACCTTTTCCACCTACATTTGAATGTAATGAAACATAATTCAATAAATGAATTAAAATGTAAAGACATTTTTACATTTTTTTAAATAAAAAAGAATTGTAAATAAAATTGAATATTGACTTGATAAAAGTTGACAAAAGACTTGACAGTTTTGAACAGATGGCCAAACCGATACAATAGATAGACAGACAGACAATTTCTCTTCCTGTCATTCCAATTCAACTTCAACTCACCAGTTCGATTCAAATTCACATTCATGAATGTAAAGGGAGCCAACTGTTTAATTTTGAATTTTAAACATGTTTCAGCCAGTTACTGACAATGTAGAAACTTCAAATCAATCCCATGTGAGATTCAATTATGATTCTGCCCTTAAAAGGAAGCTGTCTGTGTAGATATACATGCTTATGGGCCAGATGATATGTAGCAATATAATCATAGTGTAGCGTCTGGACCAATCAAACACACAATATATATTTTGTTAGCTAGATTTAACAAATACTCTGAAACACCCCTCAGTTAACAAGCCATATGAGGACCTATGGACCCTTCCCCCCGAAAGGCGTAACACCCCCGGACCCTGGTAACCATGGCAACCCTGACACCAGATACGTTTACGACCTCATGGAATGTAACCAGGGAAAATGTCCCATAAGCAAGAGGCAAATGCAAAGTAGAAATGGACTTTTCTACTAATTAATTCATAGGAAAACCTTTCTTTGAATGAACAGTGTATCCTTCAGGTCATGGTGTATGTTGTCTTTGATATTTTTAGACTATTTTAGGCATGCTTATGAGGGAACCCATTCCTGTCATCCTTTCACTATATGTAATTTTACCTTGTTTAGTATCTATGAATTTTCCTTCTTATGATCGAAACAAGCGTGTTTATTATATATTGGTACATAGGCAATATTTATTAGGGCCCTGAGAATCGTTAATATTTTCGATTTAAGTCCATTTGCAAATTATCATGCTTGGAGACAAAGGGTCGTAAACCCTCCAGTAATTGCCACCTCCCTCTTGGAATTTCCATCTTTCTCATTGGACAAGCCCATCTTGAGAGGCGGGGATCTTCTCTGACTTTAAAGGCCACACTTCATGTGACCAGCAGTCGGTGGTTCTGTTAGGTTTCGATAAGAGGTGAGTTCCAACCTCGCAGAACATCTAGGATCACGGGAAACTGTCAGGAATTACATTCTCTAACATCGCTGGCTTATTGTTTCCCGCGCCGCACGAGCGCGGGAATGAGTCAGGCGGGAACCCGGGCCTAGACCAACGGGAGGCGGTGGGGGGGGGGGTGGGGTGTGTAGGGGTAGGTTGACCCAGGGATGGGGGTATGGATAGGTGGAACGGGGAAGGGTTTTAGGGGGTAAGAAACCTTGACGTGGAGCAAACTGGACATGGGTCATTGGTGGCGCATACTGAGTCAGGGGGGTATTGCGACAACTTTGGAGAAAGACAGTAGAAGGGAGGCCCTTAACCCGAAAGGCGGGCGAGAAGGGGACAGACAGGGGACCTGAAGGGGTCAGCGACAAGAAGCTACAGCGAGTCGAAAAGATTCCGAATTAATTAGACCGATGAGGAGTAATTAGCGCATAGTCCCAAGGGGAGCGGAGTCGGGACACGAGCAAAGACAGAGAAGATGCAATAAGACGATGACCACGGGAACGATCAGCCTGAAAGCCGCAGCAGGAGCACGGCCCCCCTGCGTGGAGGGGGGTACGCACGGCTCCGGATCCTGCGTGAACGCGGCGGGGATGAAGGCCCCCCATGATAGGGCGCATCAGGACCGCGTGGCAGGGAATTTAAACATGAACAACAAAACAAACAGAAGACAGCAAGGGAGAGAGAGATAGAGAAAAAGAGAGGCAGCTGACGATGGCCATAATATGTGGAGAGGTGGCCCATGGGGAGCCCTGATGAGCATCAGCAACGATCTCCCATTCAAACAACCTTCAAATGAGATCAGAGACCCCCAGCAGCTGATGCAGCTGAGCTGATGTGATTTATTTAATCCAGCCGAGTAGTTTGGAACTAAGGAGAACAAATCACTTTAATGGAATTCATGACGGAGACGTAGGAGTAGAGAGAGAGACAGACCAGGTCTGTTTCACATAGCTGCTGAAGTTCACAGCATTTCTGCTGTGTAACTGTGGCTTTAAAAAAAAAACATGATTTCTGAGTTACTATATTGAGGATTTCCTTTGATAATGGCCATAAATTATACAAAGTGTTATCAGGAGTTGGCTATTGAGAATTATTACAAACTTCATCATAATGAAATCTAATAATAGGCCTACATGAGGAAGGGGGTCATATTTACATTCAAATGGTAATCTACTCAGAATGGAAGCCAAATCCCAAAGTACAACTATAAACTCAGATTTACTGAAGATTAGCAGCCAGGTGTATATTTTCTTCTGCCCGTCACAGCACGTGGGCAGCGTCAAAATAATCGTATTTTTTCTCAAGAACGTGACATAGTTTAGCCCATTTATGTTGCTTCATAAAAACAGAAACAGACAACTATGAACTCGACGCAAGAATACTGCAATAAGTCGTTTGGATTGTAGGTCTGTCTGCCTAAATATTATTGAAACTGTTCACACAGCACACACACACACACACACACACACACACACACAACTCACACACCCACACACACACCCACACACACACACACACACACACACACACACTTCAACACATCAACAAACACTTGTTTTATAGTATGCCCAATATTTTCCATTGCCTTCTATTATTTTTAAATTGAGCTAATTGTATTTTATCGTCTAACCTTAAACCTAAAATTTACACAAGACATTATTTAGTTTTTTTTATTAAGCCATTTTCATTACATGTTGTTGGTAAGTATTTTAAAGTTTTACTATCTTTGTGGAGACATTTGGTCCCTTCAAAAATAGCAAAAGCGGTTACATTTATGACAAAAATTACAGTTATTTCAACAGGAATTGAGAATTTTGTGTGTGAATGAAAGATTTCTCTATGTAGATTTCACAATGGTTTCAAGTTGGTCAAGCAAATTTGCTGCACTGAAAGACAGAAAGCTACTTGCTACACTACTGACGATAGACAATGGACCTTTTTTGTTCACAAAATTTCACTAATGTGACCACACCTGTACACTAGTACTGATAAAATGCACAGCTTGGATGCGATGAAAAATGAAATAAGTTGCTTTGGATTACATAAATACAACACATAAATATAAATGTTACAAAAGCCTAAATTGTAAAATATTGTGTTCCTAAATAAGTTTACAGTGCATTTTCAGTGTATTTTCCAGAGTTCAGCAGTCCTAGGTGTGGCAAAAATAGCCACTGCTTATGCGGGCAGTGTGAATGCTATGACCTGCTAACATGGCTGTCAAAATAAATATGTGCACACACACTGTACAATATGAAACAGGCCTGGTATCAAAGCAAAATGTCCAACACAAACATACATCCTCCTAAAGTCCAAAACATTTAGGAACATTTAAGGTTGTTTTAAGTTCGCATGTTTTGGGGTCCGACGGGGGGGACTTATACTAGACACAAAAAAAAAAAAAAAAAAAGAAAAAAAAAAAAAAAAACAGTTGAAACTTTCTCCAAAATATCTTTTTTTGTGTTCTGTAAAGAAAGAAAGTCACACAGGTTTAGAACGCCATGAGTAAAATTTAGGTGCACTGTCCCTTTAAATAACAGTTCTCTCCAACTATGAAACCAAAGACACTTTAGGAAATCTATTCCACCCTATGGCATCTTTCTCCATAAATATCAACTGACAGAGCTGTATTTACGTCCATTCTCACTAATAGGACAGATGGGTAGGGTTCTTGACACGGTGTATCAAAACAACACAGAGGCAATATTCGCGGTGCTCCATGATAAATGGAAAGTCTTTTCGGTGATTGCACGATCACGGCTAATTCAGACAGTGCCATTATCCGAATCTAGCGATTGTTTCTTGATTATTCATGACCTTCTCCTCTATGAGGCCCTTCCCTGCAGCTGATTTGCTGAATTAATGTTTCTAGGATCACATGGTCTATCTCATAAGCTCTTATCAGCAAAATCTGGTAAAGATAGATTTGTAAGGAAGGAATTCATTTGTCCCTTGAGGCCCGTGCGCAACTCCTTGCAATCCATTTAATGGTGGCCAAATGACAAACATAATTGCTCATTAGTCTCTACGGGCCCTCACGCGGGCCACCTTACATGTGCATCAAAAGTGAGTAGGACAAAATACAAGCACACATACACAAATAACCAGCAAACGAGCTGGCGAGAGAAAGAGGCTGTTTCCTGATGGAAAGAGTGGAGGAAGCTAATGCTGCAGAACAGCTGATTAGGCCTCTTTACCAGGTCAGCTGTACATCTCTCCCCTTGGCCCAGGGCTGGATGCAGAGCTGAATTATAGAGGGTAAACAGAGTAGACGGTTTGGGCTGATGGGAGTAGACGGCCTTGGTGAGCTGCCCAGGTCTGATCTGTCTTTCTTCATTTCCTCTCTATCAGCTTATGTGAGGAAACCTGACTATGAGGAGACCCCGGCAGGCTTACCACTGACCCTGCATAATTCTCTCTCTCTCTCTCTCTCTCTCTCTCTCTAATATAATACACACACACACACACACACACACATACAAAACGTATACACACAGCACATAAAAGGCCAGTCAGCACTCTCAGTGGAAAGGACACTCCAAAATGAGGCTGTTTTATGCATCGGAGATCACAGAGCATGAAAAAATGAAGAATGGCAGATGGTCACACACACACACACACACACACACACACACATACATACATACACCAACAAATGTTTGTTTTATATTACGCTCTGTACTTTGCATGGACTTCTATTGTTTTTAAAGTGAGCTAATTGTTTTAAATTGAACGAACCTTAAACCTAACCTTTACATAAACCATTTTTCTTTTTTAAATTCTAATGAAGATATTATTATTTAGTCCTATGATTAAGCTGTTGGGAAGTAATGTAAAGTTGTACTATTCTTGTAGGGGCATTTGGTCCCTGCAAACAAAACGAAGGTGTCACATTTGTAGGAATAGGAATCCAATTTGGAATTTTACACAAGGGCAAAATATTTCCTTACAAAGATTTTTGGAACGGTTTCAAGTTAGTCAGGCGAATACCGCATTGACTGACAGAAAGCTGATTGGTTTAAGCTACATACTTACTGACAACAGGCAATGGACCTTTTTCACCAAAAAATTCTGCTTACTTTTTTGTATATCAAAAATCATGTGTAGCCTGGTTCCTGAAATAAATAATTCTTATGAAATGAAACTTTTTTTTAGCAGAATACATACAGCAAATTCATAAGGTGTGAATGGTGTAGTCCGAGTCACAAACTAATAATTTCCTATGAGCCCTTTTTTTGCATGAATCCAAAACAAAAAAACTAAGTCTAGCTCAAATCACAAAACAATAACGGTCAAAGGTGAGTTTGAATAAGTCTAAAACACTGCCTTACATATATACAGCATTAGCAGAGAGAGAATTTCTTTCATATGTCAGCAAAATGAATATTTAATCTAAAACATGCCCAAATGCATCAGAATCAAAAGCTTGCGAATGGGAATTAAACTGAATAGGGAATTCTGTATCAACCTGACCCACATGTTATGCATGTACATAATATATTATACATATGATTTTTATTGCCCATTCCTGTATTAGATCACTCTAAGATAACGAATTCCTTGGTAAACACCACAAAACAAGGTTTAATGTCAGTGGTAACCAGGGCCAGAGTGGGACTTAATTTCAGCCCTGGAGTTTCATGCCTTAGGCCAGGCCACTTCAGGCCACTTTTTTTTGTAAACCTGGGCCCCCCTTTTCAGTGCCGCCTTTGTGCTTTCTATTATCCATTTTTTTAATCTATTACTTTTTGCTACAACTATTGTACAACTATTTTGCTATTGTTTAAAGCCAAAATTGACTTTTTTTTTTTAGTATAAGGTGCTGCTATCAAGGGATTCAAAAGATAATTTTGTCATCATTAGGGTTGCCAATTAACTTCAGAAATAGAAAATAAGGGACAATTGTGATTCTTTATGTTATTCTTTAAAAAATAGTGTTTATTCATGTAGAAAATAAGTGTTTATTCTTTAAGATAATAAGGGACAGAATAAGGGATGTTCCAAATATTTGTACGGTACCATAATCTAGGCTGTCTGCCCGCAGTTAAAACATTCTCAGAAATAATCACAATTGTTTTGCTTAACCTATTTATGTACAATTATTCTAAAAATAATTTTAATGTCATACAAAAATGCCTCGGCCCCGAGTTAATTGTCCCGAATAGCATGGTACTTCACAATGGTATACTTCATGAGTGAAAATACTGTGAAATTACAAATGGCATGAAATTTGAAAGCGTAACAACTGAAGGTCTAATAAACTCGTCAATCAGAGCATTTTTTTTTAAACAACGGCACTTAAAGTTTTGAACTAAAATATTATTGCACCAGAGGCCTTGAATGAATGAAATGATATTTTTTCAATTAAAAAACTGAGTGGGGTTGCTTCTGGTGGCTTGGATTTGACTTCATAAATGAGGTCCAAGTTTAAAAAACTACTTTTAGTTTTTTTTTTAAATGTATTTTTTCCCTCTCTATTTAACAGCATTAACTTACAATGAAAAATGTCTTCCCTCAGGTAGATTAAATGATTTCCTGCCGTGCTGGATGTTGGGCTCATGATTAATAAGTTGTTTGCATTCGCCCAAACTGATTTTGTTAAATCAAAACGCGGATGGTGCAGGGTGCAGTTAGCGCGAGTCCCGCTCGTTGTGAAGCGGGAGCAGCCGGCAGGATTCCACTTGGTCTTAAAGCCTTCTCTTAAATGGCTACTTCAAAAATAAAACGATGATTTGCGCAAAAAGAATGATTAGTTATCAATTGAGAATTTGTTACTACGATGGTCTTGAAATAATACTATGGTCTTCTAGAAATAATAAAATAAAAAGAGTGGGGCTGCTATGAGTGCAGGTAGTCTAGGAACAGCATGTTTCAACCCAGTGATATGACAACACTGGCCTCACGGCCAAAAAAACTGACCGGCCCACCGGGAATTCTCCCGGTGCTCCCGATTAGCCAATCCGGGCCTGGTGGTAACCAACATATCAGTTTGGTGACAAGATGTATGCGACTTTTCTTTCTGTCCCCTACCAGCAACTTGAAATTATTAAAAAACTAATTACACAGGCGAGTGGCATGGCAGCCCATTCATCAGTGTCATGTGAGGCTGGGCCTCATGGGACTGCTGAGGAGACTTCGAGAGCGGCCAGTAATGACAAAACCCCTCCATGCTCCATAGAAATACAGCTGCTAGGTGATACTGACCAGCTCTTTATTCAGTCTATTTATGCAAAGGCACCCAAAGATGGTCTTGTTAATTTCCTTTCTCTTTCTCCCTTCCTGTCTCTCTCTAGTGCTTGGTATCTAGTCCCACCTGAACCTGGCTCACAGCCGTTACCTTGTGTCCTCTGCTTTACCTCTGAACAACCGCCAATGTTTGCTCTCCGTGAGTATGACTTAAATAGCCTTTTTAACAATGGCCCCTGCTGTTTACAAACCGTGAAGAAACCTTCCCTTTCTGCACTTATCTTTGAGAAAAAAATTCCTTCCTGCTGGATAATACTCCAAAATTTAAACAGTGGAACAAATAATAGAAAGAGAAACTGGCCTTGTTAATTACCGGCAGAGACTTCAGTGTTTGAAAGAGCTATAAACAATATTGTGTGATTTAACAGTCTGGCCCTTTTTCAAAAAACCTGGTCCAAAGGATAGTGTGTTTGTGCTTTATATGCTTAAAGGATTAGCTCACTTCCAGAATAAAAATTTCCTGATAAATTACTCATCCCCATGTCATCCAAGATGTTCATGTCTTTCTTTCTTAAGTAGCAAAGAAATTAAGGTTTTTGAGGACAACATTCCAGGATTTTTCTCCAAATAATGGACTTCAATGGGAGCCAGCAGGCTGAAGGTCCAGCTTCAAAGGGCTCTACACCATCCCAACCGAGGAATAAGGGTCATATCTAGCGAAACGATCAGTGATTTTCTTTAAAAAATAAAAAATGTATATACTTTTTAAACACAAGTGCCCATCTTGCACTAGCTCGACTTCATGCATTATGTAGTCACGTTGGAAAGGTAACGCATGATGTAGGCGGAAGCACTGACCTAGTGTTTACAAAGCGAACGTGCAAAGAATGTCAAATGCCCTTTTCAAAAAAAGGTAAAACAATGATGTTGGACGATTTTGAAGTTGGAGAAAATATCCCTACTACCTGTCAGGTATCACTGAAATTGGTGTCCTGAGAAATATCACTCGTTTCTGTGACAGCACTAGACTTTAGAAACTGCTCTGTAAAAGGAGGAAACATAACTGAGGCTGGCAAGCACCAGCCAATCAGAAAACTTGCAGGCAGTTGCATTTCTAAATATTTTAAAGGGATAGTTCTCCCTTTCTGTAATCACTTTTTCACCTTCACAGTTCACACACAAAAAATATATGTTGGAGATTGGTTCAATTGTTTTTGTCAATAAGATTTGTCAATTAAAGCCAATGGGGTCCAAAACAACACTGGTCCCCACGTGTCATTTTGGGGTGTTGCAGCAAGCCATAAATAATTTGGCACAACATAGAGATTATGATGACAGAATTGTCATTTTTGGATGAACAACTGCTTTAACATGACATGCAACTAAAATGCACCTAAATAAACAAAAACAAAAACAAAAAAACAAGAATGTATCCTTCCGTGGCTGCTGACCCCGACTTCTCATGTTAGTACACTTTGTCAAAAATAGGCTAGACTTCCACACTCTGCTTGCCTCTTTTGATCTCAAGAGAGTGTTAACTTCGGCTACTGACAAATCAGGCAACCGACTGGACCTTATTTACACATGACACTGCTCCACTGATCATGTACTGGTTACTCCACTGCACACCTCGGATCACTTCCTCCTCACTCTTAACCTCAACATGGTTCCTGACACAACACATACCCCCTCCACAATGTCATCTTTCGACGTAACCTACGCTCACTCTCACCCTCCCGGCTATCTGCTATGATTTCATCTTCGCTTCCTCCCACTAAACAGTTATCATCTCTTGATGCTAACATTGCTACTGACACTCTCTGCTCCACTCTAACATCTTGTTTAGACACTGTCTGCCCCTTGTCTTCCAGGCCTGCTCGTACCCCCCCTTCGCCCATTGGCTGTCGGAGTTCCCGCAAGGCATCGTTCTAAGCTCAGAGCTGCAGAGAGAGTATGGTGCAAATCACAAAATCCTACTGAACTTAATGTATATCGTTCACTCCTCTCTTCATTCTCTGCTAATTTCTCCACTGCTAAAAGGACATACTATCCTAACAAAATTAACAATTCGTCTAACTCTCGCATGCTCTTTAAAACATTTTCCTCTTTCCTTTGTCCTCCTCCTCCCCCTCTTCATCAACTCTAACAGCTGACGACTTTGCCACGTTCTTCATTAATAAAATTAAAACATCAGTGCACAATTTTCCACATCACAATCTGTCAAGCACATCTTACCAGCAAACATACTCTTGTTCACATCATTCTCTTCACTTTCTGAGGCAGAAGTCTCCAAACTCATCCTTTCTAATCATCCTACTACTTGTCCGCTTGATCCTATTCCATCTCATCTCCTTCAAGCCATTTCTCCTGCAGTTTTACCTGCACTCACCGACGTCATTTAAAGGGGTCATATTATGCTTTTTCACTTTTTTAATTTTATTCAGTGTGTAGTGTGTATGTTTGGGCTAGATTAAAAAGATCTACAAAGTTACAAATCTTAAAGTCCACTTCAAAGCGAGATATTTCGTTTTTAAAAAATCCTTTTCAAGAACTACAACGAACGGCTCGTTTGGACTACAGCGTTGGTTTCCGGCCTTTGTGATATCACAAAGCGGCTCATTAGAATATAATTTAAAATAATCCCCCCCCCACAGAAATTCGAATGATTGGGGGGTGAGGAGGGGCGAGGTCGTGGTTAGAACGCCTGGTTGAGTGCATCAGACAAGACGACGAAGAAGAAGTGCTGCTGCAGAGTTTGTGCATCAGAGAAAACCAAGAAGAAGAACTGCTGTGCTGTAGCGTCAAATTTTCTCGGCATGTCTAGAACAATTTTTACAAGTATAACACGACGTAGCTGGGCGTCGCGGACAGACGCCGAACGGTGCCGCTGGTGTGCTACACTCATAGAAAATAATGTATTCGAATTTTAAAGACATGGCGCGACGCGATGCTGCGCTTCTCGTCCAAAACATCTTTGTTTGGGCTTCTGAAAGCGGATGATGTCAGGAAACAGTGGTTGCATTTTTTTTTTAAACTCTGTTCCTGAGCATTATAACCCCAATTTGCTATTGTGTGCTGCTCATTTTACTGAGGACAGCTTCCACAACATGAGGTAGTACAGTAGTCCAGATTCGCCAAAAGCTTTTGTTGACAGACGGAGCAAGGGGGCGTGGCAGTACTGAAACACAGTCTAAGCTGTTCACAACGCACTGGGACAGCTAACCATTCACAACACATTTTGTTTTTCGGAAGTTGGACCTTCATCAAAGCCGGAACTAATGGAGCCGTTTGTGCCAGGCTGGGGAAAAAGGTATTGTAATAATTATGTGAAAAATAATGCGTTTTTTGCGAACCACCAGCATGAGAGCATGTTTCATTACAACCCCCAAACACAATCAAAAGTGTAAAAGAGCATATAGTACCCCTTTAACACATTCCTTCAAACTGGTGTTTTTCCCTCAGCATTTAGACAGGCTCGTATAACCCATCTACTTAAGAAACTCACCCTTAACCCATTTCTTTTAGAGAACTATTGACCGGTTTCCCTTCTTCCTTTCATTTTAAAAACACTTGAACGAGCTGTGTTCAACCAAGTCTCTGCCTTTCTCACACAGAACAACCTCCTCGACAGCAACCAGTCTGGTTTCAGAAGTGGACATTCAACCGAGACTGCCTTGCTCTCAGTTGTTGAAGCCCTAAGACTGGCAAAAACGGATTCCTAATCTTCAATACTTATCTTGCTGGATATGTCCACTGCTTTTGATATGGTTAACCACCAGATCCTCCTGTCAATCCAATTGGCAAAGGGCATCTCAGGAACCGCACTCCAGTGGTTTGAGTCTTACCTCTCAGTTAGGTCCTTCAAGGTATCTTGGAGAGTTGAGGTGTCCAAGTCGCAACATCTAGTTACTGGGGTGCCTCAGGGCTCAGTTTTTGGACAACTTCTCTTCTTTGTCTACATGGCATCACTAGGTTCTGTCATTCAGAAACATGACTTTTCGTATCACTGCTATGCTGATGACATTCAACTCTACCTCTCGTTCCATCCTGACGATCCGACGATAGCTGCTCCCATCTCAGCTTGTCTAACAGACATTTCTTGCTGGATGAAGGACCATCACCTTCAACTCAACCTTGCCAAGAAGGAACTGCTTGTGGTTCCATCAAACCCCTCGTTTCATCACAATTTCACCATCCAGTGAGGCACATCAACCATAACTCCTTCAAAAAAAAAACAGCTAGAAACCTTGGAGTTGATTGATGATAAGCTGAATTTCTCAAACCACATTGCTAAAACTGCCCGTATCCTCTGCGATTGGCTTTATATCAACATCAAGAAGATCAGCCCTTTCTTTCGAACATGCTTCACAACTCGCTTGTTTCCAAGCGCTTGTTCTGTCCCGGCTGGACTATTTCAATGCTTCTCCTTGGCAGTGCTTCCAGCCAGTTCTATCACCATTTTTTACATTAATCCAGACGAGGCATCAAGATACATTTTTAACGAGCCAAAAGATGCAACGTCACACCTCTGTTTATCATTTGCACTGGCTACCAATGGCTGGCTCAATAAAATTGCAAGGCTTATGTTTGCCTACAAAACCACCCCACTGGCTCTGCACCGCTTACCTAAATTCATTACTTCAGAACTTATTATTTATGTGCCCTCTAGAAGCTTGCGTTTCTGCAAGTGAACATCACTTTATTGTTCATCCAAAAGAGGCACAAATTCACTTTCCCTTTTCTCTGACTTTTAATTAAACATCAACTTCCTACTGGTGAATGACCTGCCCAACTCAGTCCTTACCCATCTCACGAATCGTCGAAAAACCATGCTCTTTCATCTTTATTCTTTATTTGACCCTCTAACTCTAACTCTAGCACTCTCTATTCTAATTATATTATTTAAAAATACTTGCCCCTTTTAGACTTGCACTCTTTTTATTTGCTAACTGCTTGTTTTCTTAAAAACAAAAAACACTTGCTTCTCTAATCTTTTTACATTCTATCTATTTGTTTTATTTTTATTTATTATTCAATTATAATTCTGACTTTCTGACTTCTGATTACAAAATCAAAAAGTCCTCTAACACTAGCTTGCTCTATTTACCTATTCTATGTTCTTTTTATTTATTATATTTATTATAGGATTTTAAAAAAACCTTGCTATGTGTACTGCATTAAGCTAACTGAGACTTGTTATAGCACTTGCATATCATTGCTCTTTTGTTGATTTTGATTGCTTCCATTGTCCTCATTTGTAAGTCACTTTGGATAAAAGCGTCTGCTAAATGTCTAATGTAAATGTAAATACTTGAAGTACAGAGGATTATATAAGTCCAGAGCATAAAAAATGACTAAATTTGCCTATTAAATCGGCTTCTTCATAATTCTTGTTAAGGTAGAAAAAAAAACCAAGAACAAAATGTATTTCTTTGTAATGCTTGTGGTTAATATGCAGTTAATCTAAACCTCGGGTTCATAATGTCTTCTTCATAAGGAAGTCTATAATTACTCCCGTGAACCGAGTCTGAGGGACCTTCATCAATTTTTCTCATCATATTCTCTATTCTTGTTCGGCAACACATGAGATGAGGGCACACATGCTGTGCCATGTGTTTCAACAGATGTGTCAAGAACGCGTCAATGCATTTGTGAAAAACTGTTTCCTAAGAACTTTCATAGAAATGTTCAGATATGCCGATGTGAACTTTCAGATCTGTAGAGATTGTTCAATAAAACCAAATCTCTCAGTCACGCTGGTCTCACTGGCACACCTCTTCCATTTAAATGCAGCACAAAGGCCGAATCCCTGGGTGACAGTCAAACACAGATGAAAACGTTCTTCACTCTGCAAAGTGTTATTGCTTGTACAAATCACGAAGCAACAATCCCTTTACTGCTCACCTGTACAGCAGTCACCACCAGAGAGAATACATCTAGTAATTAGACCAAAATGGCTTCGCTCCTTTTCTGTCATTATTGCAATTAACCTACTGAACCCGATCTCTAACGAAGGGGGGACGGATGTTGTATCAAATTACAGGGATGTTTCATAGCAGCGGTAGCTCTTCTCTTCCTGTGTGATAATGAGGACAAGATTGGAATTGACACGTAACATCTGAAAAGTTTCTGAAAAGAGCAAGCTGGAAACTGTGCTGGATGTAGCTGGAGATGGATTACAGACAAGACTTAAAGGGGTCATATAATGCGATTTAAATTTTTCCTTTCTCTTTGGAGTGTTACAAGCTCTTGGTGCATAAAGAAGATCTGAAAAGTTGCGAAGACTAAAGTCTCAAATCCAAAGAGATATTCTTTATACAAGTTAAGAGTCAACCACGCCTACCTAAAATGGCTCGTTCTAACACGCCCCCCCATGTCTACGTCACGATGTGGGAAGATTTGCATAACGCTGCCCAAATGTTCATGCAAAGAAAATAGGTGTAACTTTTATTCTCGCTATAGTATTGTTGACGCCGCCGCCATGCAGCCATGGTCGTGGAAAGGCGCTGTGTTTTCGGGGTTTGAAAGCGTCAACTATCTTTGATAAACATAAACACATTTCATTACACCAAATACAAAAAATAATGTTCTTTTTAGCAACATCATATGACCCCTTTAAAGGAAAATGGAAGGACTCTCTAGAACAGATGGTAGTTTTTTTATTTTTATTAAATTGTAACTAAAGATGCTAAATAATAGCATTGTTGTCAGATTTTATTGCTAAGTGTATAGACCTAATCAACTTCTCTGTGTATTCTAGAATAGCGGTTGTCGATTTTTTTTTTTACTCCAAGGAAAGTGCCCTTTCCAAGACAATATTTAAAGGCCCTCCTATCTAAGCTGATGTCAGCTGTTGAAATAAAAATAAATTAAATGCTGTATCTTCATTGTTAGTGTTTTAGTTTTCTAGAATTTTAATTAAGATTGTTAATATAACTTATTTGAAATTATTTTAATAATTACTGTGCACCCTCCTGGAAGTTTGCAGAGGCCCACTATTTAAAAACCACTGCTTTGCAACAGGCATTAGCTATTTTTTTGTGTGAATATAGCTAAATGATAGCATTGTTGCTAGATTTTTTTATATAATTAGAGTTTTAAAGATTTTAGTTTTTCTCTATCCAAGTATTAGAATGAACACTAGCACGTTTTAAAAATATATATATATATATTTTGCGTAATTGTAGCTTAAGATGTTAAATGATGGTACTGTTGTCTGAATTTATTGCTTTTATTTATGCAATAAATTACTGAAACATACTCTTGAAAAGGTTTAGAATATTTTAGCCATTTTTGTACATAGATCTAATCATCTTTAGTTTACTCTAGAACACGCATTAGCAAATTCTTAGCATTAATGTAGCATTGCTGTCAGATTTGTCTGTTTTACTAAATATATTACTGAAACATACCCATCACCGTTTTGAAGAATTTAAATTTTCTCTATTCATGTCCAAGTCCGATGAACACTAGAAGTTATTTTAGCTTGATTGTAGCTTAAGATGATAAATGACAGCACTGTTGCAAGATTTTATTGCTGATTTATGAAATATGTAACTGAAGCATACGCTTTAACAGTTTTAAAGATTTTGGTCTTTCCCTATAAGACAGGATCGGTATTTGAATGCTTATATCTACAAAAAAAAAGCTGCATGGAGTTGCCAAGATGGCATCCTAGTAATTCACTTGCTTTTAACCAAAATTCTGTCATCATTTACTAACCCTCAAATTGTTCTTTTAAAACCTGTATGACCTTCTTTTTCCCCGGAAAATAAAAATGAACACAAAACAATATTTTGAAGAACGTTGTGAACCAAACAACATTTGAGTCCAATGACTTCAATATTAATATATCTATCTATATATATATATATATATACTAATATATACAGTATATCTACATAACATACACATCATAACATACACTAAATACATACACGTTAGATATATATAAATCATTCATAAAAATACATTTCCAAAATATCTTCAGTTCCACATAAGAAAGTAAGTAGACTGATTTGGAACAACAGGAGAGGAGGAAAATTAGGGCAGACGCTTTTTATTTTTGGGTAGACTATCCCTGTATAGGGTCGCAATGCACTTGTGACAACATGCGATAGAAAAGTGCATTTGGGAAAAGGTTGCTATGTTTGGTCACAAATAATGACTGATTCTCGAAATGATTCACAAGCGAGCGTGAGCAGACTCACAGCTTGTCTGGACACTGCGGTCCTGATTTACTTCGCTTGTTAGTTCTTTAGGTACAGAACAATTATCTGAGCCGAGATCCCGGGGACATGAAGTATTCCCAGGACAGAGGATTTTCAGGTGGAGAGTGACAGAGATGTAAAGCCAGTGTGGGTGTGAGTTTTGGCACTCGGATCCACAGCTCGATCAACTTGCCTTTGAAAAATGCCCAGGCCCCCAGCACGTTCATAAATTGGACTCGCTTATTCAGCAATACGATTCCTCTCTTAAAAGGCCTAAGGTCGCTCTACATCTAAGAGGCCAGCATACGCCCCCCCCCCCCTCCACCCCAGTTCTTTTCTGGGCTTGTTTAAAAAAGGAGGCAAAACTGTTGCCTCCATGTTGGTAAGACCTCCAGCCAGCTACTTTTTAGGTCAGAGGTTCCCAAATTTTCTTCGTCAGCTGTACACCAGTGAAATATTTACTTGAAGTATCATCTGAGAATTTAAGCTAATATTTCAATAATGCAATGACACATCTGCATGTTCACAGATTCTTTATATATAGGGCTGCACTTATTTTGTCATACTATGATTGCGATTTTAACTGCAATATGACAATTATGAAAACTATATCTATATATGTAAGTATACTGTATTTAAGCGTATATCTAAGCATCTTTATCGATTATATTTCAATTTCAGTTTTATTTTAATTAACTGTCAAGCCCCATTTCTTAATTTTAATTTTACATTTGATGAGACTAATAATTAATATATCTATATACAGTATCTAAAAGAATAGATTTAGAAATTATATTGCGATTTCAGTTGTATTTCAATAAATTGTGTAGCCCCATTTAATTTTTACATTTTACATTTTAATTTTACATTTGACAAAAATCTAATAATCAATATGTCTACAGTATATATCTAAAAGTATATTTATTAATTATATTGTGATTTCCGTTTTTATTTTAATTAATTGTGCAGCCTCATTTCTTTATTTATTATTTAATTATAATTAAATAACCCCCCTGCAGTTCCCTCACGAACCCTGTTCTAGGTAATAGACAAAATAGTATAGTTATGTTAAATCAGCAGTAAAACATTTTGGCAATACTTTATTTTTAAGGACCAATTCTCGCTATTAATTAGTTGCTTATTTTTATTTTTTTAACATGAAACAGTAGAATAAAAAAACGTGGCTGTTTATTAGTACTTATAAAGCACATATTAATGCCTTATTCTGCACGACCGTATTTTAGCTCCCTTAATCCTTCCCCTTACCTAAACTATTAATAAGCAGCAAATTAGGAGTTTGTTCAGGGAAAACTCTTAGTTAATAGTGAATATTTGTTCCTTATTCTTACCATTTTGTTTTCCAGACTGGTCCACTTATGTGCTTCCTCTAAGGTAAATGAGCTAAATTGGTTCTTTTAACTGAAAGGTGAGACTTCCATTATTGCTGTTACCATATTTCTCTCGTCTCTGATCTGGTACCTGTTGAACACACACCATGCTGGTTTAAAAGAGACTTTGCAGCATGTCAGCTTTAACCAAAGGTGCCCACAAATGGTTTCAGTAATTCCTCCATACCTGCAGCACCGCAATGCTTCATTACTCCCCAGAGTGTGGCCAGAGCAGAGGCTGAAGAGCTCTCTCTGAGTAATTTACTTATTACTGGGTTTCTGATGGATGTAGTGCATTATTGACAGGCCTTTTTCACACTGTGATAATGGTGTAATGAAACACCAGTGTACGGATGGGAGGATGGTGTGGTGTTGGATGCATGAACGATGGCGGCAGGAGAGATTAAATAAGTGAAGGAAAGCAATGGGGGAAATGAAGTGGCTTCTTTAAATTAGGTTGGAGTGTGTTGAAGTGTGTCGATTTGTTCCATGCTGAGTGGCTGCTCTTAAAGCGCTCTGAACTTAAACCCGCATCGGAAGAAAAAGTTTTGAAAGCTCCATCCTGGTTTGTTATTTCTTGCACACATCAGCGTGGAAAAGAAAGATTGAAAAGGAAATATCAAAGATACTGTTTATAGGATCCTTGAATCATCAGTGCAAGTGACGCAGCACTTTACGCTCGATTTCAGTGTTCTTTAACATGGAGGCCTAATCATTAGTCATTTCCTCTCAGAATTAAAACATTCTGGATTTCCACTAATTATTGTTTATGTAAATTTATGCAATAAAAAGCAAATAAACAACATCAAAGAGATATTTAAGAAGAAAATCTTCCCTCCCATATTAAAATGAAACATAAAAATAGTATTAATAAATATAGTAATAATAGTATTATAAATTTACTAAATTCACTTATTAATAGAAATTAATGTTTATGACCCTGGATATTATTAATTTATTTTATATTGTATTGATTATTTAATTATTATTTCAGATTCTTATTCTTATAAAATGTCTATTATATAGAGTTTTTTTAAAGAAAGGAAATCTCAGGTAGGAATATTCATATTTAAGAAAGCATTCACTGATTTAAAAGTGACATAAGACATTTTAAAATGTACAAAACCTTTCTATTTAAATAAATGCTGTTCAATTTCAACTTTCTTTTGATCAAGGAATCATAAAAGTTTCATGGTTTCCACCAAAATTTTAAGCAGCACAACTGTTTTTATCATTGGTAGTAATCGTAAATGTTTCGTGAACAGCAAATCAGCATATTAGAATGATTTCTGAAGGATCATGTGACTGAAGACTGGAGTAATGCTGCTAAAAATTCAGCTGGTTTCGGCAGAAGGAGGGGCCAAGCTGGCATGGGAGTGAGCGACTTACCGCAACAATGAGTTCAATTAAAAGACATTTATAGATGACTTGTCAACTGGCTAAAACAATCTAAAAACAATCATTGATATGATTTATCATTTTTCCCAATAGGTGGCGATAGTACCAAAATTGGGTGGTAGTGGTTCAGTGTGAGGTAACTATGACACAACAAAGTTGGTCGTCAATATGTCAAGCTTTGCAAGATAAGCCTCAAGTGCAGTTGGCATCATGCGCATTCCAAATTGTTGATGGGGTAAATGAAAATTATTGCACCTTTGAAACAAAATCCATACTTTTTTTGCTGCATGATCTGAAGTGCTATGACTACATTGGTGAAAATTGGACAACGGCTTAGGAGGAGTTTGAAAGAGTAGGTTTGCAACGTAAACAAATAATGGCGGACAGGAAGTGCAGCTGATTATGATATAATTGGTAATGATGTTCTCTGCATAATCCAAGGAATCTAACAAGACCAGTCACATGACAAGAGGCAGAACTATTCATAAGCAATTAGCATTTTTTAATTTTCATTATGAATGGTTAATGGCTTCATAGTAATGGTTTACCACTTTTAACCAATAGGCGGCGCTGTTACCAAATTGACGTGGCGTGGTCAGAGTGAGGTGACAATGGCACACAGAAAGTTTGGTGTCAATATCTCAAAGCTTTGCAGAGAAACAGCTTCCGATGCAGTTTAGCATCATTCCAGCAAATTCGTTGATATGGTAAAACAAAAACCTGTTTCATATATTGACATATAATACATAACTTTTTGCCGGCATGGTCTGAAGATGATCTGAGTCAAATTTGGTCTAGACCGATGGTCTAGGAGGAGTTTGAAAGAGTATGTTTTCAAAGAAAATCAAAATGGTGGACAGAAAGTTGTTAGATTATAGCATAATTGGTATTGATGTTCTCAGCATGATCCAAGGAATCTATGAAGACCAGTCGCATAATAATAGGCAAAACTAATCAACAGCTATTAGTATTTTGTGAAATTTCATTATCAGTTTTGACGATAAGGTGGCGCTGACACAAAACTTTTTGAGTATCTTCAATGAATGGTTCTGAAGACACATACAGAGTTTTGTTACGATACGCCAGTGCGTTCATAAAATACAGCATTTTACGACAAAATTCAAAATGTCTGACGCCTAAATTGCCCAACATGGGACAATTGGGTATTGTTCGACTCTAAACCAGTCTTGTGATTTTTCCGTTAATAAGTTATAAGTAAAAAATGCACCATTTTTATATCTCCAGACACAGTTGGTTATTATAACACACACCAAGTTTGGTTTCAATAAGCTAAAGCATTGTGGAGACACAGCCTAACAAATTCCCGTTTTTTTTGGTGTGCTCTTCGACAAATTCGTTCACTCGTTATTTGAGAACGTTTGACTAATCAACTTGAATTCCATAACTCCTCTATCTGTGTGCCAAATTTTATAACTTTGCCACAAGCGGTTCTATGGGCTGCCATAGACTCCCAGAGCGGAAAAAGAATAAAAATAATAGAAACACCAATGATTACAAGACGTGCCTACGCACCTTCGGTGCTTGGCCCCTAATAATTATTATACATATATGTATATTTTATGTATAATTACGATTATATAGTACTTTCTAATGTGGGAGGAAAAATTTAACTCGACTTCTTGACTTTATATTTGACAGGCATGTGCTTGAAAAACTCTTGCATTAGAGAGTATCACACTTAAATTCTCTCACCAAGGAAGTCAAGATGTAGGTGTAGTACACTGACAGCATCCCCAACTCTGAGGCCTGGAAGATAAAAGAGAAGAGAGAGGTACATTCAACACTTTTGACAATGCTAGGCTAATTTAAACAGCTACTAAGACTAAATCCGTGCTCTGCATTGCTGGCATTTAGAACCAAAAGACAAGGTTCACTGCTTTGTAAAACCTGTTCAGAGTTGGATGAAAACTAACAAAAGACAGACAATATTCCCATTCTGTCATTGCCATTCTATTTATCAATTCTTCACGGTCTCCAAGGAAACTAAGCAGCAAATATAATATGTCAATCAAATGTCAGGGGTGAAAACACTTTCAATAATTATTTCTATGGAAACGGAGAGAAAACTGAGTAAAAGGGACAGTTTAGAGTATAATAAAAGCACGAGAGGGAAACAGATTGAGTGGCTGGGGGTGTTTATCTTCTTTCTAGCAGAGAAAAATGTTAAATAATTAAGTAAAAACATATTGATCAGGAAAAACCTGCAGTGACATATAATCACATTTCCTAGAACAAAAAGAACATTGAAGTATCTTGGTAATTATTATAGGTTTCTCAGATAATCTCTCCAAAACTGCTCTTGCAGATCTTTTCATTAACCTTGCAGCCATGATCAATAATCTCAACCCATACAGTTCATACAGAGACTAATTTTTAGTTATTGGGTACTTCAGAATAGGATATGAGTCAAAACAGTTGCCTAAACCATTTTTGGCTAATTATTTTATTCTTATATTATTTTGGTACTTTTATTACTCCTAATAAAATAATAATAAACAATAATAATTACATTTTAACTCATCATAATCATTATTACTACTACTACACATAATGGGATGTGCTGAAGTTGAGATGCGTTTTTGCACCATTTTGGGACAGTTTTAAAAGAAGTTAAAAGTCATTATTCCACTACATTAAAAATTAGGGGGTCATAAAGATTTATTTTGAAAGAATGAATAAAATATCTTTAAATTTAACAAGAAGCATAAATTGATCAACCGTGACCGTAAATACATTTATAATGTTATAAAAGATTTTGGTGAAAATAAAAGTATTCTTTTGAATTTATATTCATCAGAATGTTATCATTTTTACACACAAAAAAAAAGTCTAACTATAGCAAAACATTTTTCAACATTGATGATAAGAAATGTTTCTTGAGCAGCAAATCAGCATATTAGAAGAATCATGTGACACTGAAGACTGGAGTAATGCTGTTGAAAATTTTACCATCACAGAAATAAATGAGATTTTACAATATATTAAAATAGAAAACTGTTTACATTGTAATAATATTTTACATTATTACTGTTTTTACTGTATTTTTATCAAATAAATGCAACCTAAAAAAATCTTACCAACCCCAAACTTTTGAACAGTAGTGTGTATGGCTTCCTTAAGGATAATTAATTGACTAGTCATTCAGGCAACCCACTGAGCAGTTTTTCTAGACTTTGAAATTAAGCATTTTGCTAATCCCTTCTTCAAAATGTGCCCTTTTTGTTTGAACATTATTAATGGTACAGTCCCAAAGTTATGTTCTTTCCGACCTGCGTGACATGTACAACTTATGTGGCAGAGCATAATCTGTAGACACCTCAGATCTGCTGACGATGGCGGAAGTACCAGGTCTGAACTTCCCAAACTCCCGGTTTTGTTCCTACATTTTAGAGCATAAGTCATGCTAACACAGCACTCCTGGACATCTGTTCTCTTGTGGTTGCATTACGGTTCAAAGCAGCATCGGTATTATGGCACTTATACACACCCAGACTCCCAGCCTATCGTCCCGTAATGCCCATCTGCATTTCATTTGACCAGTGTTGCGTTAAAAGAGAGAGAGCGAGAGGGAGAATATGGACCACAGGAACAGAGAGTTTTTCCAGGTTATGATAATTTTGTCCTTGCGTAAAGTATTTTATAATGAAAGAATTTCCCTGCAATTGCCCATGTAATTGAATCCTGTAACTCAAGCTGGTGTGTGAGCTGTGCTGTGAACATTGGCAAACAGATCTAGCATGCTTGCCTCTACTCGGCTTCCTACAACCGTGAACACAGTGCACAACTTTTCCAAGCTCGCCAATACGGTCATATAGATCCAGAGAGAGAGAGAGAGAGAGAGAGGAACAGAGTGGATGAAACAGAGACTGTGAGACAATCAGAGAGAGAGAGCGAGAGAGAGATGAGTTGAAGAGGGTATGAGAAACATAGTAAGGGTGACAAACTGTCAAGGAACCCACTGTGAACCATGCAACCTATCATCATAACAGTGGCAGTACTTGTCCCTGTGTCTCCATAGCAACAGGAAAAGCCAAAGAAAGACCTGTGATGGTCATCAGAAACTTTGATTAAAGAGCAATGGAGTTAATAGGGAGGAAAAATGGAGGAGAACCACTGGCTGAAATGTCTGAAAGGCACAAGATGTCATGAAGTGACCAGCGAAGAGTCGAGATAACATGAGAAGAGACCACCTGAGTCGAGATGACAAGACAGGCAGAGAAGAGAAGAGAAGAGAAGAGGGGAAAGAGAGGAGGGAGAGGAAGAGCAGAGGGAAGAGAGAGGAAGAGAAGAGAAAGAGAAGCGATGGCTATAAACAACATACATTGAACCTCTCTAAACACAAACATTTTTCAATGAGCCAGTTATTTTAGTATTATTGCGTATTATAGTTTTTTAATATTTGAATCAGGTTGTTGTTTAAGTTTAGGTAAAGTTTGTAAAGTTAACGGTATTGTCATTAGGATATAATATATATATATTTATATAGATATACATTAATAACTTGATACTAAAATCAAATAAATAAAATAAATTTTTTTAAGAAATGTTCTTTCAAAGTCATGCCATTTTTTTTTTAATGGTTTTAATTTAGTTTCAGTTTGAGTTCACTATAATAACACGCATTAATTACCACATCACATTATCAAAATTCTGGCGAACCAAGCAGCTTTCTGTTGGACTCCGCTGCATATTCACGTGACAAACTTGAACCCGTTGCGAAATCTTGTGGTGAAATCTTTCTTTCACACAAACTTCCCAATCACATGGATTCCTATTGAACTGACTGAATTTCAAATTCACAGAACAACAGTAAATGTGACTGCACCGTAAAAGCATACAAGGGGCCATTCACATATAATGGATTTTTGAATAAAAAAGTGACGCGCTAGAGATGTGTTTTTTAAAAGGTGAACTTATTTTAATTTCAGTTCCACATTTTAAAATGGTGTGTCACATGCAAAACTGTCTGTCCATTTTCTCTCCATTGATCACCTTCACTCTCTTTTCACCGGTTCCTGCAATCAGCCTCTCCTGCAGAGCCATTACTTTCTCTTTCCTGAAAATAATGATTCATGCTTAATTATGGCATACTCTTATGCTACAGAGGTGTATGTGTGCTCAGTCAGTCATCTATACCGAATTATTCAGTCGTGAACATATTCATGTTCATTTGCATTGAGTGTGTCCGAGAGAGATTTATTTACTACAGCTCATAAGCATCAATCTTACAAATGAGGAGCAACAGGCTCCGACTGCGTTCAAGGGTGGGATGAATATCTCACATTTAACTCTTACACTTAAAATACACATGAACAAAAGGTCATGAGAATAATGCTACACTGTGAATCTAGTGGAACACTTACTTACAGTATATTGTTTAATGGCATCATTAAATTCTTCAATCTTTATGAGCGATTGTTAATTTTATTCTGAGGCTTATGGTCATGGTCACTGACATCCAGATAGCAAATAATAGCAAACTATTTTCAGCTTTTCAGCATAATTACATAATGATGGCCTTTTTACTCTTATATTTCTGTAAACTTTTCAAACCCTGGGTGGACCTATAAAAGCTTCTGCCACAGGATAAAAAAAAAAGCCATTATGACTCACAATTAAAATTCACAATTCTGTCTGAACATGTTAAACATGTTTTTTCTTTTTGGCAGAAATAAGCTTTCATAGGATCCAGATATGGACTGAGAGGAATCCATTTGACTAATCAGTATTTTTGTCGTTTTCCATCAAAAATACTAAACAACCTTAAACAAGATAAATTTACTTCACTAAATATATTTTTTAGAGGAATATATTCAATTGTTACTGGCAAAGGAAAAAATTTAAAAAATTAAAAAATAACAAATTTACTTACACTAATTTGGATTTCATGTTTTTGATTGAATTAACTGATCTTGTTTCATGGGTAAATTATTATTATTTTTTTGCATAACAGGCCGACTGTCAAGCAAACGTACCCTTTTCAAAATGATGCGAGACATGGTGGCATTGGCATCCACTATGATGGTGGCAGTCTTGTCATCACGGATCTCCTTGAGAAGGGGGGTGGGATCTTGACTGTCATCCAGCATGCGAACAGAAAGGGTTTCCTTGGAGATGAGAAACTGTCGCAGTAACACCTCCAGGTTTAATAGGCCTGTTGAAAAGGGGCACACACAAAACACTTCAACGTCCTGACTTATGTCACCTTTCCTCACAACAAGAAATACAGTACATCCTCCCTCTCTTTTCACAGCAATTATGATACTATGGGATCGTCCCTTTTAAGGGACTAGAGTCAATTTTCTGTGGGTCTGAATATAATGCTATTATATTTGTCTGACAAATTTGAGCAAAATTATCTGCCAATTTTAAAAAAAATCAAATTTAACATAGATAACAACGCTTTTTTTACTGTTCTGTATGTCTAATTTAATTAGCGAAATCATAATCACCCGAGTGTTTAATCTTGATTCCTTTGGCAATTATGAGGCCCAGGAGAATACAGGACTTACAATACAACACTGTACACAACAGAACGTGACATTGGTTTACTATGAATATGATCTGACTCTTTAAATCTGAAAGGCTTTTGCTGCTGACTTTAAGCATTAAGCGGCCGATGTCATTGCTCACAGCTGTCATCTCAATTTCCTGCAGAGTTACTCAGCGTATGTTTGATTAACCATGAGCATTCGGTTTCTGTCTTTCGCTCATTGCACATCACATGCAATTTCACATTTACACTACATTAAACACGGTGCTATAGCATTGCTAGCTAACACATGCGCTGACGGCACCGATCAAGTTGGACAGGAACTTGTGAGAACAGCAAAACACTGAGTTTTTATATCAACTCTGCTAACTTTGCTCGGACTTCGAATTAGGGAGGATTGGCTAACAGGGCAAAATGTGAGGCCTCAAGGAAGGTAAATGAGAAGATGAAAGAGTATAGGGTTAAGTTAGCACTGTGGGTAAGGTGTTAAAGAGAAGCTTCTAGCACTGGCAAGAGAAAAGCATAAATCCGCTTCCCACACAGAGACTGCGATAAAGGCTTAGCCTCCATTCACTCTGAGCAGCCAGTCATTTCCTCAGCTATGACTTTCCACTGGACTTTTACAAAGCGCCAAGTTCATTTATCTTTAAAGCACACACACAACATGGACATATGCTACAGCTGAAAATACACACATGCTTAAAAGCTCAGCAGAGCACAGTGCAAGCATAGCAGAAGACTAGTCGCACAGGTAAATAACAGAAGTACATACACATGCACTCGGCGGACTGGATTTGACTACGCTACAATGTGTAAACAATTCCTCAAATCTGAGGTAAAGTCAGCCGTTTTGTTAATTTCATCCTTGCTGAAAAAACAAACAAACATCCAAAGCCATCCTACACAGATTTGCTGGTCTAATGCAGTCTCCCATCCTGGTTAGGCTGGTTTTAGAAGGGGTTTGGGCACACATGAGCAAGCTAAACCAACTAAACACCTGCTTCCCAGCTAATAGGGAATGTTCTCAGAACTTCTGCAAATTCCGGAAAGGTTCTCTGAAAGTTATGAACAAACTTTCTTCCAGTAACGTTAATAGAGTGTTCATGCAAAGATTTTTCCTAAAACATTTCAGATGGATGCCCATCTAACATTTGTAAATGAATTAAGAAGAAAACATTCCCATAATGTTTGGAATTGATAAAATGGAATGTTCCCTTAATGTTCGCATTACCAAGGAAAACTTTTGGACATTTTGAATGTTCAGAAAACATTCAGAAATAAGGTTTTAAAGCTTAATATGAACTTTAGAAAAATGTTCTTAGAACATATTTTTGTTAGCTAGATTAGCCAGTGCGGGGCTAGACCAGCAAACCAGCTTAGTATGGTTTTGGATGTTTGTTTTTTTCAATAGTCTCAACCACACATCTGCTCTCTAGAATGTACTGTATATTTTATGTCTGTATTAATGTTGCGACGACACAGAAGTAGTGACAGATCTTTTCTTCCATATTGTGAATACAGTATATCATCTGAGCGAAATGGATCAATGAAAAAAAAAGTAAGATGTGGACTTCTATACCGTAGTCATTAATTGGATTTTGAGATGTGAACACAAGCTTGGTGTCGATTGTGGAGGGCCAGGGTTTAAGCAGACTAAATGATTGGAGAAACCCAGGCATTTCGAAAATAAAAGTGAATTATTATTTCATGCCAACTTAAAACTCATATAGTACCTTTTCATCCTTTCTTTGACATGGGGTGTCAGTACATACAAGCATTAGAATATTTAACACTTTGAAAAGTTTTTGAAGAGTCACGATTCATTGTGTTGCTGTCAAAATAAGCAAGTTAAAGAGTTCGGTAAACCTTTTATCAGTTCATGCTAAAAAGATTTTCAGTCAGATCTCATCCTGCCCGGGGCCAGACAACCATTCTTACCCTTTTTTCTTCTCATTAGACAGAAAGAAGGGAAAGCTCAAGTAGTGTGAGCCACTGAAAAAAAATTGTTTAACAACGCATGTCAGAATCCCATTACACTCCTTATCACATTAAATTAATGTCTTCCAGCACAAAGGAGAGAACTTCAGAAACAAACACAGCCAGACAAAAGAGAGTTCCCAACGTCCTGCTTCATATCAAGTGCCCTTTTCTAGAAAGGCGATCCTTTCTCTATGACTTCCGTGACTTCGACTTTTCATTTCAGGGGCTTTTTGTTTGATTTTACATTCCCATCCTTATTTTATCTACACATTTATCGTATTCTTCTTGAAGAGGCAGGAGAATTAGATCATCCCAATTCACCCACGTTTGGGGTTCTCGTCTCTCTGTGGGACGCAGGCTGAATTCTCTCACTTAATCATCTTTAATTACAGATCACTTCAAAGCAGTGAGAAGAATGTCGGGCAAACAAGTAGTACAATATTTCTGTTCCTAGCGGAGAGGCGCTGACAGGTGGGAAACCTCTTTGAAGTATGTGCTTGATTCACTGTGTTCAATCTGGGCACCAAAGCTGAGTTCCTTTCAATTAAAGCCATGAGCTCCTTTAGTTCAAGAGGACAAACTTGAAAGAGATTGTAGCGCTCACCTGTCTGACCCCGTTCAGAATAATTTGGGTAATGCCTTACGAACACAGGGTCTTGGTGATCTTCTGGGTCTCCTGACTGGATAGTACAGGTCAGCTAATTTTGTTCAATAATGAGACCTTACTCACCTCACTACACGGTACAGACCTGTGCAGCCAGACGAAGCCTAGTGCCTCATCCAAAGGAGTATTATACAGACTCCTAAGTCATACCTAAATGATGAAGTGACATCTGGAAATTGGCTTATGGTACAACTAGAACCATAAACACAGTCTCAAAACCTTTACTAGTGACTATCCTGAGCTGTTACATATTACTTTTACACAACAACTTTGCAAAATGGTGCAAACATATAGTATAAGTAGGCTGATTTCAGGTTCACCTGACCCCGTTTGATGTGTTTCTTTGAGGGCATTGTCTCTAGACCTTTTTTTAAAAGTTGGACATATGTCTGATTCCCGTGTGGCTTTGTTCTAGACCTTTTCTCCCCTTTTTCCCCATTCCTTCTCCACTATCCTGTCAAATTAAGGCAAAAAGCCCCCAATATTAGCCACTTACATTTCCATTTATGCATTTGGCAGACTGACATTGCATTCAAGCTATACATTTTATCAGTTCAATTAAAAAAGTTGGACCATTTTAAAGAATTTACAGACAGATTTTCAAAGAGGGTTACACCGACAAATTAAGCTCAGAATGCTAATTAAAACACACATATCGCGCTAGACATATCAAAATGAAAATATGTATTTTATATAAAATGATCACAGTCGGTTGCTTATAGATAAACTCATATGTTCAATAGCCTCCAGGTTGTATAGGTTAGTCGAACGAATAACTGTCCTTGTATGGTGTCATCTCAGCAAGCCAGCTCTGTGAAGTATTCATGAGTGGGCCATGCTCTATTAAGCTGTCAGTGTGCTAAGTGATTAATGAGAGCTGTACATCCTGTGAGACTGAGCGTGAGAGAAAAAGAAACAGTAACGGAAGACGACAAGCAAACAGAGGCGCAGGTGAACAGGGTTATTACGCTGGCAGCGCGGGGAGTCATCATCTGCTTCTTATAGAAATGTATCACTACGGCCCGTGGCATTTCCTGTCAACCCTTCGGCTCGCACGCCCACTTTGCAACCTCGTAATGTTTGTCAATCAATGCAGAAGTGACTATTACCCACAATGGGCAACAGACCTGCTACTGCGCGGAGCAGCTAGCCAATCGTGCGTACATATTTGTTCCAGGTCTACAAACACATCAACAATAGAGTGAATGTGCTCCTTTAACAGCTGTTTGGGAAAATATTTGTAATGTTGGTAAATGTCTTTTATTGACATAAATATCCATATTACAAGCATTACTGATAGCAGCTGCTCTACCATGAAATTATCAGTTATTTCTCACCTTTTTTTGGTTATTAGTCTACATTATTTTGCATAAGGATTTCTTGAGATCGATTTACTGTATGTGGGAATAGGGATCATTAAGATTTTAAAATTGCATTTAAATGTATTGGGAAAGTTATGTTGTATTAAAAAAACGTTATTAAAGTGTCAATTAGATGCCAACATTTGCACCAACAATAACCATAAAGTTTTAAAATTTGTTCTAAAGGTCTGTGCACTCTGAGAAATAACTATAGAGGTAACTATAACGATAACTATTAATAGTACATTCTTTTAACTACCAACCTGTTGTTATAAGCATGTGCTTAAGTTATGTATCTGCTGCTTTAAATGCTCAAGTACTGTAAAGACAGATGGATTCTGATTGGTCATCAATGTTTTTATTGTTCATCAGCTGGAAAAAAAAATTCTGAATGTGTTTCCAACGATATCGTTCCTCTGTGTCGTTATCACTGTAGTTGTGGTGTGGACTTTGCTATTTTCATAGAATTAGAATGATTATTAAAACATTATAGTTATCGTCTTTTAACTTAAGGAATCCACACAACATAATGATAATGGCACAGAGTAACAATATTGTTGAAATCACTGTCAGCTGATGAATAATAAAAACATTGACATCGATCAAAATCCATTTCACATTAAAGTATGTGCTGCAATTATGTTCACAGAGTGCTTAGAATAAATATAACATTATCATCCATTGGTGTGGATGCTGATACATATTAGTAATCATTATAGTTGCCATTATAGTTGTATTGTTCTTGGTTCGAATGGGCCTTAAATCATTAATCTTGAATAGGCTGTTGCTTGAAAAGTGTTTTAAAGTTCAAGAAGCTTTGTGCTCAGTTAAATACAACTTTCACAATATAACTTTCTTCACTTTCTCCCAATATGACTTAGTACAATACACAGGTTCCCTGAGGAAAAAGGGGGTTTATATTAATAATATAAATACAAATAGAACTTCTAATCATAAAAAAATTTATTTGGGACATTTCAATCTTGCTCATATATATATACATGCACTGAGTGACAGAAATTAAATATTATTTAGAAAGAAATAACACAGCAGCTGGAGTTAATATAGGTTAGCTTGGAAACTTGCTAAGTTTAGCATTGCTCTAAGGGAATTTCTAAGGGAGTCAAAAGCACCTTGGTACAGATTTCTAAAAGTTTTCTGTCACAACGCATTTTAAGTTTGGCCTGTCGCTGCTGTGAATCTCCTTTATTTTCCTACAGAATTCTTCAGGGAGCGCATGCACTCATTATTAGCTGAGAAACAATGCTATTTTGTTTTCCTGTTTCTGACTCATCTCTGTGTAGAAAGTCGGGTTTTTACTCTAGAGGTACAAAGAGAAAAACTTTTGGGTAATAGTGTTGGAATGAGCGTGAAATTGTTAACTTTTGAGTGTACCACAAGACAAACTTTCTAAGTTACCTGCAGTGCTGTCTGCTTTTAGCTTTCTGTGGTAGAATGAGCAAAACACTGGGGTCTTTTTAGCACTCAGAACTGAAATAAACCTCAGATATTGCTATTGTAGATATAATCACAATGGCATTCCAATCTCCCACAGTCAGTTTCAAAAGAGATTTTTCATCTGAGCACCAGTGTTGTGCATCATTCACAACAGAATTGAGAACACCTTTTACATTATAATTACATTTCTAAACAGGATACTGAATTTAAATTAAAATAGAATTAAGATTTTGATCATCTATCAAATAAATGCTTTTCTTTTGATCTTTCTTTTCATCAAAGAATTCTGGAAAAAAGCATCATCACTTTTTTCAAATGTTTTCAACATTGATAATAATAAGAAATGTTTCTTAAGCACCAAATCAGTATATTAGAATTATTTAATGTGACACTGAAGACTGGAAGACTGAAAAAAAATCACAGAAATAAATTACATTTTAAAATAATATTCAAATACAAAACCGCGATTTTAACTTGTAATTATATTTCACAATATTACTGTTTTTACTGTATTTTTGGTTAAATAAATGCACCCTTGATGAGCAAAAGAGATTCTTTCAAAAAAAAAAAAAAAAAAAAAAATCTTACTAACACTTGAATGATATAAAATATTCTAGTCACATTTTTGCGGTACCGTATAGCAAAATCTGTTGTGAAAGTTCTGAACAAATTTAGAAATATCTCTAACCATACACAAATAATATATGATATAATTATTCTCGTTTTGTCACTAAGCTTTTGGGATTGTATTTAATTTCTTTGAATTGGAGTTCAGTAAAAATCATTTCCAATTCAGCATCCTTAAAGTGTAGCCAATTAAATCAAATACCAACTCATGAAAGGGATCAGATTCTTAAATTCTGAATTTGGTCCACATTTTCAATATGAAACTTTGGTACAGTCATGACCCTGTTCTCAAGTCCGTATTGGTAGTTCGCCATCTCTCTACACCCCTCTCTGACGTCTTAGTGGGAATTATAGCTGTTCCACTTGAAGGCTTTAAGCTGATTACGGAGAAAGGTAGCCACTGTCTGAAGGGGCAATGTGACTTTGTTTGGATTCTCTGGGTAATTTGCGGCATCCTCGCTCCGAGATGTGAAGTCAGAATACTAAACTTTAATCCTTTGCCAAGCTGAACTCAATGTGTGTCTAATAAGGAGACTTTACGAAATTCATCCGTCAGTTGCCTTTTCTTTGACTGCAGTGGTTTGACTTAAACCTTCCGCCATTCATTTCCATGGGCATCTCTGTTTCAGCAGAGTGCGCTGAAAATAGCGGCAGGGTGGATGTTTGATGGGGAATGAATGGGACAACATGAATGATGAATGCCTGAAGGACACAGATGGACAAGAGAAAGAATGAACAACACATTTGAAATAATCCATCAATGCAGTACAGTCAAACAGCATGAAATGAAATCATCGTCATCAAACCAGTGTGGATATGTGAGGTTTAATAAGCAGTTGTTATTGTTGAAGTCCCTCACATCTTAAAGAGCTGTATGGGAGAAATATATTAGGGCTGGGTGAAACAATATCATAAGATTTATGTCAATAACAATGAAAAGCTCTGGACTTTTTCACCTGATATGGATGCATGTTCTGCGTCACGTGTGTGAATGAGTGGTGTGGTTTTGTCTGATAAACATACTCAAAACACACATGAAGCTCAAGGTGTTTTTAGTGTCTGCCGTCTCAATATATTCGGATACCCCCTTGACTTCATCCTCCACATCTCAAATACACAATGAAACTTCAACATTCTTAAAAAAAAAAAAAATCTTCAAAAATATTTTTGGCTGTTTAACATGAAGAAATTATGACAGAAATATATTACTATTGTATACTAAAATGTTGTCTCCAAGCAATAAATTTTATTAATTTTTAAGGAATATCAGGCAACCAAGAATATTTCTAACAATGTTTTAACTTCTACAGTTCTGTTGTGCTTCATCTTATTTGGCAAAAAAAATAATGCAGTGTTTTGTTTTATACTGATTGTTATATTTTCAAACCGTAATTTTTTCTGAAAAAAATCATAATATATATATATATAACATGTGTATATATATAATCCCGACCGATATTGGGATAAAAAAAAAGGACGCGCCGATATATCGGCCGATATTCTTACAGTACCAGTCAAAAGTTTGGACACTTTCCCATTCGTGTGTCCAAACATTTGACTGGTACTATATATAGAATACAGTATATACATAAACAGACTATATATACATAAACACATTTTTTGCAATGATACTCAAATGTGGTGATCAAACACTTATAATGGTGACAGAGATATGTAAGGGCATTTAACAATAAACTTGGGATGAGTGCGATGCACAGAGTAACGGGGTGTTAATTGTAACACACGTGGTTTGAATATTTATTTTACCATAGTAACATTTAAATTCTGGCTTAAGTAATTTTTTTATCTCAGTTTTTATTATTCATTTAAAATGAGACAAATCTGCTATTATTTTAATCTCCAATCTGTTATTTATCAGTTTCGATAGTTTTTTTTTAATGCTTCGCTAACTATCAGAAGACGCTAACCATTTTTAAATTCCAGTTGCGCAGATGGGTTATGTTGTAACACTGCGTTACAATGTGCTTTTCTATGACATTAGCGATGTAATTTACTATTTACTTTAATTCATTTTAATGAGAAACAACGAGAAACAGGTGAATAAAGACTGACAGTCAATGTTTTATGCTTAGAAATGATTATTTCAAGACATGTAAAGCGTTTTTGCTCGTTTATGTGGGCCGTCCCAATCATGGTTGCAATGTGTTCATTGTCAAACTCCAAAATCAGATTATTTTTCATTCTTAAAAAACGCTATTATTTTATTTGAACAAAAAAAAAAAACATAAAAAAAATATATATATATATATATATATTTATTCACAAAATATTTTAGTTTGTCTTGTATATTTTTTTCATTCGATCAGATAAGATTTTAAGCTGTCATATGGTCAAGTTACAACATGCCCCTCAGATGTTACAATGTATTCCACCTACGGGGCATGTTATCACATTTCACTTCCATTTTTTCAGGGTAAATAAAGAAAAACGTATACACTGTAATTATGAAACAAAGTGACATGTTTGTACTAGACAAGTGTAAAATTACCTTGGATAAAATATTTTTTTTTTCTGAACCCCATGTGGATTTACACAAACTGAGAAAGTCAAAAAGTGTTACTTTGTGCCCCGCTCTCCCCTACCTCTGTAAATAAATACAAAATAAATTCACGTCTCGCGCACTTTAATGCCCTTTGAATGTAATGTGTACGTTCCTTTGGAACTGGAATCATGGCGGAATTTCATGTGAAGTCCACTTCGCAGGGCACTTACGGTCGAATAAGACCACGCTTGAATGCTGCCTGAACAAGAGACTGCAGGGAAAGTGTTGACTGGTGTCACTATCTCGCGAACGCGCTGGCGGATCTCCACCAAATTCAGGGAATCCCTTCAGCTCGAGGAGCCCTCTCGAACGCCACCCTCCACGCGTCGGTAGCCCCCGGGATCGCTTGATTGGTCGGCGCCGGACTGCGAATTTAACCACCCGTAACTCCCGAACCCCGGGGGCTATACACGCGGGGGTGGTCTCATTCGAAAGAGGGCCTCGAGACGTACACTTGATTCGCGTTCGAGAGGGTTCCTCGAGCTGAAGAGATCCCCCGAATTTGGTGCGGATTCGCCGCGCCGTTACGGAGATATGGCCATTCAAATTTTCAATGGTTTTCCATAGACATAAGCTTTAAATCGTTTCATCCAGGTCGCCAGTAGCAACATTCCGCTATATCGTCGCAGGCTCATATCGGCCGATAATATCGGCAAAACGATATATCGATTCGCAAACTCTATTATATATACAGTGGGTACGGAAAGTATTCAGACCCCCTTAAATTTTTAACTCTTTGTTATATTGCAGCCATTTGCTAAAATCATTTCAGTTAATTTTTTTTTCCTCATTAATGTACACACAGCACCCCATATTGACAGAAACAACAAACCCGAATGTTTGACATTTTTGCAGATTTATTAAAAAAGAAACTGAAATATCAGATGGTCCTAAGTATTCAGACCCTTAGCTCAGTATTTAGTAGAAGCACCCTTTTGTCTAATACAGCCATGAGTCTTTTTGGTAAAGATGCAACAAGTTTTTCACACCTTTTTTGGATTTTTGGATTTGGGGATCCTCTGCCATTCCTTTTTGCAGATCCTCTCCAGTTCTGTCAGTTTGGATTGTAAACGTTGGTGGACAGCAATTTTTATGTCTCTCCAGAGATGCTCAGTTGGGTTTAAGTTAGGGCTCTGGCTGGGCCATTCAAGAAAAGTCACAGAGTTTTTGTGAAGCCACTCCTTCGTTATTTTAACTGTGTGCTTAGGGTCCTTGTCTTGTTGGAAGGTAAACCTTCGCCCCATTCTGAGGTCCTGACACTCTGAAGAAGGTTTTCGTCCAGGATATCCCTGTTCTTGGCCGCATTCATCTTTCCCTCGATTGCAACCTGTCGTCCTGTCTCTGCAGCTGAAAACACCCCCACAGCATGATGCTGCCACCACCATGCTTCACTGTTGGACTGTATTGGACAGGTGATGAGCAGTGCCTGGTTTTCTCCACACATACCGCTTAGAATTAAGGCCAAAAAGTTCTATCTTGGTTTCATCAGACCAGATAATCTTATTTCTCATCATCTTGGAGTCCTTCAGGTGTTTTTCATGTGTCTTGCACTAAGGAGAGGCTTCCGTCGGGCCAATCTGCCATAAAGCCCCGCCTGGTGGAGGGCTGCAGTGATGGTTGACTTTCAATGTCAACTTTCTCCCATCTTCCGACTGCATCTCTGGATCTCAGCCACAGTGATCTTTGGGTTCTCTTTACCTCTCTCACCAAGGCTCTTCTCCCCCGATAGCTCAGTTTGGCCGGACGGCCAGCTCTAGGAAGGGTTCTGGTCGTCCCAAACGTCTTCCATTTAAGGATTATGGAGGCCACTGTGCTCTTAGGAACCTTAAGTGCAGCAGAATTTTTTTTGTAACCTTGGCTATATCTGTGCCTTGCCACAATTCTGTCTGTGAGCTCTTCGGGCAGTTCCTTTGACCTTATGATTCTCATTTGCTCTGACATGCACTGTGTGCTGTAAGGTCTTATATAGACAGGTGTGTGTGGCTTTCCTAATCAAGTCCATTCAGTATAATCAAACACAGCTGGACTCAAATGAAGGTTTAGAACCTTCTCAAGGATGATCAGAAGAAATGGACAGCACCTGAGTTAAATATATGAGTGTCACAGCAAAGGGTCTGAATACTTAGGACCATGTGATATTTCAGTTTTTCTTTTTTAATAAATCTGCAAAAATGTAAACACTTCTGTGTTTTTCTGTCAATATGGGGTGATTTGTGTACATTAATGAGGAAAAAAATTAACTTAAATGATTTTTAGCAAATGGCTGCAATATAACAAAGTGTGAAAAAGTTAAGGGGGTCTGAATACTCCGTACCCACTGTATATATATATTAATATATTTATATATCATATATATCTATATATCATATATATGCAAACACACACATACGTAAATATATAAAACACACATATACAAAATGATGTATATATTTATATAAATAATTTTTATTCTTTTTCTCTACGTTTGGTTAAAAAAATCCTGCAAAAAAAGAACACTTCATTAGCCGAATACCATTTTTCAACTAATAATACGAAGAAAGAATTATTGAACACAAATTCAGCTCATTCAAATTAATTCATGTGAACAACTAAAAAGACTGATAATGCTGCTGAAAATAAAGCTTTCACCAACCACATATTTTTGTAAAATAAAAAAAATTAAATATTATATATACAGGTGCATCTCAATAAATTAGAATTTTGTGGAAAAGTTCATTTATTTCAGTAAATTCAACTCAAATTGTGAAACTTGTATATTAAATAAATTCAATGCACACAGACTGAAGTATTTTAAGTCTTTGGTTCTTTTAATTTGTGATGATTTTGGCTCACATTTATCAAAAACCCACCAATTCACTATCTCACCAAATTAGAATACTTCATAAGACCAATAAAAAATAAAACATTTTTTTAGTGATTGTTGGCCTTCTGGAAAAGTATGTTCATTTACTGTACATGTACTCAATACTTGGTATGGGCTCCTTTTGCTTTAATTACTGCCTCAATTCGGAGTGGCATGGAGGTAATCAGTTTGTGGCACTACTGAGGTGGTATTGAAGCCCAGGTTTTTTTGACAGTGGCCTTCAGCTCATCTGCATTTTTTTGGCCTCTTGTTTCTCATTTTCCACTTGACAATACCCCATATATTCTCTATGGGGTTCAGGTCTGGTTAGTTTGCTGGCCAGTCAAGTACACCATGGTCATTTAACCAACTTTTTTTGCTTTTGGCAGTGTGGGCAGGTGCCGAATCCTGTTGGAAAATGAAATCAGCATATTCAAATAGCTGGTCAGCAGAAGGAAGCATGAAAAATTTGCTCCAAAATTTCTTGGTAAACGGGGGCAGTGACGTTGGTTTTCAAAAAACACAATGGACCAACACCAGCAGATGACATTGCACCCCAAATCATCACAGACTGTGGAAACTTAACACTGGACTTCAAACAACTTGGGCTATGAGCTTCTCCACCTTTCCTCCAGACTCTAGGACCTTGGTTTCAAAAATGAAATACAAAACTTGCTCTCATCTGAAAAGGAGGACTTTGGACCACTGGGCAACAGTACATTTCTTCTTCTTCTTAGCCCAGGTAAGACTCTTCTGACGTTGTCTGTGGTTCAGGAGTTGCTTTACAAGAGGAATATGACAACTGTAGCCACATTCCTTGACATGTCTGTGTGTGGTGGCTCTTGATGCCTTGACCCAGCCTCAGTCCATTCCTTGTGAAGTTCACTCAAATTCTTGAATTGATTTTGCTTGACAATCCTCATAAGGCTGCGGTTCTCTCGGTTGGTTGTGCTTCTTTTTCTTCCATACTTTTTCCTTCCACTTAACTTTCTGTTTACATGCTTGGATACAGCACTCTGTGAACAGCCAGCTTGTTTGGCAATGAATGTTTGTGAAGGGTGTCAATGATTGTCTTCCCCATGATTGTGTAGCCTAGTGAACCAAACTGAGAGACCATTTTGAAGGCTCAGGAAACCTTTGCAGGTGTTCTGAGTTGATAAGCTGATTGGCATGTCACAATATTCTAATTGGTTGAGATAGTGAATGGTGTGTTTTTTGTTAAATGTGAGCCAAAATCATCACAATTAATTGATGATTTACTTCAGTCTGTGTGCATTGAATTTAATTTAATACACGAGTTTCACCATTTTAGTTGAATTACTGAAATAAATGAACTTTTCCATGACATTCTAATTTATTGAGATGCACCTGTATATATTAAAATAGAAAACAGTTAATTGTAATAATCTTTCAGACTTTTATGGTTTTTGACTGTATTTTTGATTGAATAAACGCAGCCTTCGTGAGCATGAGAATCAATAAATATACACATAAATACATATACACACACACACACACACAATATACTACAATAGAATCCATGTGGTACTCACAATCGGCCTGAGCACATATGAGACATGAAGTGCTGCTGTTGAAGAACGTTAGCAGTCCAGCTACAGCCATGCTGATGTCTGTATTAGTTGGCCTGAGGTCCAGTGTGGTAAAGCGAGGAAACTGTACTTTCAGTATGTCCTCCGGAGCCACCTTCACGTATGGCACCTGTACAGGGACACAGAACAGGACAGATAAATTGAGCCCTGCAGGACCCCTCTTGTTAGGCTGTTACCGCAGGTAAATTGAATGAAAGAACATTGCAAGGAGGGCGTTTTGTTTACTGCACTGATGCGGGTCTCATGAGTGGCTGTGCAACAGAATCACTGCATTTTCATCAGACTAATTAGATTTTGTTCACGCCTAAAACTAATAAAACTAATTTGAATAATATCAAAAGGTCCTCTCTGAAGGCATGTAAATTAACTATGAAAACTAGGAAAAGCTGTACTGGATGTAATAAAAACTTTTTGAAATAAAAAGATTTTTCTGAACCTCAGAATTTCTCTCTGTGTAAAGGATATTCAGACAGAGGTCATGTGCAGTGATCTTTGATATCTTAGAATAATCTTTGAACAGAAATAGCACACAACGCAAAATGTCTTGCTTTCCACGGAGACCTCAGCATTGGTTGCTTTCTAATTTGACGTTTGCTGATGTATGGGTATGTCGGGTTCGGGGAAAGTGTGTGCTGGGGTCAGTGGGGCTTGAAGGGGATCCTAAAGGACGCAGACGGGCTGTGTAAAGGGCCTCTTCATCACAGCAGATTGCCTGTCTGCGGCAGGCCTTGTGACCATGCTTCGTACTGGCACGGTCCTATATCCCCAATTGGTGTTCCATCGCTTTCCATAAGGGCGTAATGGAGTCCCCACCAGTGTGGATGGATGGGGCGCGTGGGCTCTCCGACACTCGGGGGACAACTGGGATTCTTAGAGATAGGGGGTTTGGAGAGAGGCCGGTAATGGACTTGTTGCAGTGGAGAGACATGTACTAGCCTCCGACCCTCCTAGAACCGTTCTTTCTATTTCTCAGAGAAGATGCTTTTCTCTATTCCCCACCCTGGCTTCCAGATAATTTCCCATCTGTCCAAAGCCCCTGTGCTAAGTTGTAAATAGCTGCTACAGTTGGACTTCCTCCTGTGTGCATAAGCTCGTGTTATTCAGAGGTAATTCAACAGAGTGACATGCAGCTCAGCGAGGAAAGACAAACAACATTTATATGAGAAAGAAAAGGCACCTCTGAATTTTTCTAGATTTTCCAGCATGAGATTTGAATCCTTGAACTAATTAATGGTTCAAACAGAGCTTCAAGTGGAGCTACTGGGTAACAATGCAGGGTAGTGAAATGAACTTTACAGAGGTTTAATGAGCTGCCATTTTATACAGAACACATGTGGACTGACTCCAGCGGACCTTAAGATGTTATGTCAAGGGTCTTAATAGTCAGAGTGGGAGGTATTTAAGAAAATAAAAAAAGAGGTTATGGTTAACTTTGAGGAACCATTCATCATTATTATGAACATTTATTTTAAAAAGCATTGTAAATAAGTATTTAATATTTGCTTGAGAGATGGAATATCAACTTTAGAGATAACTAACCAAAAAAATTAAAAATGACTGTCAATGAAAATAAAAGGAGAAATCCGGAAGACTGTACTAGCCGCTTGAGTTTAATCTGAGAACTGAATCAGTCTGATGAATAAATCATTCAGACTGTTTTGAATTAGGTCAATAGTGTTCATTTGAAGATTTGATTTAAAACATTTGGCTTGTTTGTTCACAAATTGGATATCAATACCTCTCTCGGGGAACTCAAACCTTCCGAAACACAAATTAATATATTTTAATATATATATATATTATATTAGATTATATATATATAATTAATAATTCGATTAAACGAAACTTCAAACACGTTCATAAACATATTGTAAATCCATATGAATCGAGTGGTTTAATGCAAGCTATCTGAAAATACATGATTGCTTTATATGATGAACAGACTTAATTTAGGCTTTTAATAACATATAAACATTGATATAAACAATGCGCATACATACAGCACATCAAATATGGCAAAAGGAAACTCAAACATGCTTGCTTGATGTGCAAGAACAAACCTCTTTAGTTCTTGTGCATAAAGCAAGCATGTTGAGTTTCTGTTCACCAACTTTCTTGTACAAATGCTTTATAAAATTTTAGAGGTGTCAAAGTTTGATCTAAAAAATAAAAATCAATGAAAGAACAGAACTCTCTCAGGTTTCATTAAATATATCTTCATTTGTTTTCTGAATGAATGAAAGCCTTATGGGTTTGGAACGAAAAAGTTGAGCAATGTCTGGTGTTTTTGCATCCTTTTAATAATGAAATATGCAGGTCAAATTAAGCTGGAAAGCCATAGCCCCTGTTCATTGTAACTGCATAGAAGAAAGCCCCATTCTTAAAAATCCACCTTTTGTTTTCCATTGAAACAAAGTCATACAGTTTTGGAACACCATGAGGGTGAGTAAATAATTATAGTATTTTCATTTTTGCGTGAACTATCCCTTAAAAAAAAACTCACATTCGAACAGATGACAGAATCTAATGTCTTATTGCGTGCTCAAATATACATAGTAAATATCCATGGTGTATGAACAGGAAATTGAGCATAACTTCCATAACTAGAAAAGGGGCATGAAAGTCATTTTTCTTGTGGTTACAGCACACTGCATATGCATCAGCATCATTTCCAGGGCGTAAATAGAAATTCTTTGCCCTGGTGGAGTCAATCTGGGCTGCAACATAGGAATTGTGGGCCAGAGGGAGAGTTGTGTATGAGGGTAATATCTGTCTGTCCATGTGCTGTCTGCTGCTGCAGGGTTGACAGAGTGGCTGTTAGGCCTACAGATGCACTGCTGACAGGCTTTTAATGAGGGGCCGGATGCAGGCCAAAAGCAGCTAACTGAAGTCAGGCAAACAGCCATGCAACACTGCAGTATAAGTACATGTGCCGAACATTTCATTTAAACCAGTGGGAACATGCTGACCTGTAACAAATTAATATTGAGGCACTTAACAGATGCTGCATTTTGGACATTTGTAGTGTAGAACAGTACAATTGAATGGTTTTGTAATATACATCATGTAAATTATAATGCAACTGTTTCGACAATTCAGTTGATTGAATTATTATGCTTGTACACACTCTTTGAGCAAATTGAGATCTTTGTTAATCGTTATCTGAACATTGCCAAAATGTTTTATTTAAAGTGCACACTCTTTTTTGCGAAGTCATCTTAATAGGGTTTTAAACTACAATAAGAAAAGGACATTACTGTGAAACGGCCAGACTTAAATATGCAACTCAGAATAACAAAAGCTGTTGTGACATCATGGACATTACTTAAAATGTCCCTTGGCTTATTTAAATAATCAATGCAAACCTCATAGGGAAATGCATGGCTCTCACAAAGCGCCATTTGTGAAGTCATTTGGCACAAGTACGGTATTCTCACTTAACCATGAAATTGTGCAGATTGTTGTGATGCTGGGCTGAAAGAAACTCTGCAGTGTGCGTCATTTAAAATTCGCACCTTGACCTTTTTTTACCATTTAGTATTAAAGTTAGACCTGGTTTTACTGTGCATTGTCATCCTGCTTTCTACCTGAAACAAAACACATCCATAAGGGTGGACGGTCTCAGGAGGGAACTCAGGGGGATTTCATGCCATATGGCAAGGTAAAGTATAATGAGATCTTACATCTGTTCCCTTATGTGCCAGAGGAACAAAATCATGTTTAATAAAAAAATCACAGAACTTTTACCAGGGCCACAGTGTCAACTGATACACCTGGACATACTGTTGTACTGTAAAGTTGGCCATATTTGTCCGTTGTCACGCTCAAGAACAGCAGCGAGTGACAAAGCCATACTTGGTTGCCTCACGGGGTGGTGGGGGCAAATGCAGGCAAAAAGCAGCGCCATTACTCAAAGACATGGAGATCGGCCATATGGGGATGGCAGAATGGCTGGAAGGGTATTGTGAATGATTGTGACATCGCACACCTCTCTAATGTGGTGCAATGAACCATGGGATGTCAGCTGCTTGGGGAAAAACACACACTCAAGCATTAAGTGAAGTAATCATGTTTTGGAGGCTATGTGAGCGCTGAGAGTCCCTGGTGGAGGGAGCAAAACGAAGAAAAGGCCACCAAGGCCTTGAGAGAAAGCTGAGCATTGACCACAATCTCATTGATCAGCCTGCTCAGGAAAAAAACCCTTTCTATGATCACCGTTTCGCAAGCATCACTGCTGGTTCCGAAGAACATAAAAATCCTGTTAAAGACTCTAAAGTTTTAAAGCTGCGGGCCGCCTTTTAGACTGCACCATGACTACCAGCGGTGGTGCAGGTGGAAAGGTGAAGTCATTATGAATGAAGGTGAATTGGACAAGTCTTTGGTGAATTTCAAATATCACCTAACAGATGGAATCCGCAGGTGTCCCTCCCTTGGTCTCTGCTCATGCAATCGGCCATTGTGGACAAATGTGTAGCACTCCATGTACAATAACAAATCAATCCACTGATACTCAAGGGTAGTTATGGAAGCCAGTTTCCATAAATAAAAAAATAAAACAGGTAATTGTTGATAAAGTTGAAAATGAGAAGTACCCGTAACTGTGAGAAATAAAGTCACAAATAATTTGTGATTTATTAGAGTTATGAAGTCTAATTAATGATAAGAATTCACACAATAATGAGAAATAAAATAGCAATTTGAGTTCTAAAGTCACAATTATAAGAAAATTGCTACTGTCTAAATAAATTGCTAATTATGAGGGGTGGGGGGGGGGGGGGTGGGGGGGGGGGGGTGGGGGGTGGGGGGGGGGGGGGGGGGGTGGGGGTACAATTGGATAAATTAATGAATGAATGATGCATTTATATAGCGCTTTGTGTATTGCTGTACATCCAAAGCGCTTTACAATCATGTGGGGGGGGGGTCTCTCCTCAACCACCACCAGTGTGCAGCATCCACCTGGATGATGCGACGGCAGCCACAGTACAATGGCGCCAGTGCGCTCACCACACACCAGCTATAGGTGGAGAGGAGAGAGTCCCTAAGAGAAATCAAGTTGGTGGGGATTATTAGGAGGCCATGCTTGACAAGGGCCATTGGCGGCAATTTGGCCAGGACTCCGGTATACCCCCTACTCTTTCCGAGAAATGCCATGGGATTTTTAAAAGACACCGAGAGTCCGGACCTCGGTTTTAATGTCCATCCGGAAGACGGTAATTTTGACAGTAAGTGTCCCCACACTATACTGGGGCATTAGGACCCACACAGACTTGGGTGGACACAGACACAGGGTGAGCACCCCCTGCTGTCCTCACTAACACCTCTTCCAACAGCAACCTAGTTTTCCCAAGAGGTCTCCCATCCAGGTACTGACCAGGCTCAACCCTGCTTAGCTTCAGTGGGCAACCAGTCTTGGCTGCAGGGTGATATGGCTGTGGCAATAAAGAATGCAATTGTGAGAAAAAAGTTACAAATGTGATATAAAAACAATTATGAGAAAGTGGAAGTGTGAGAGAAATACATTTGCAATTTAGAGATATAAAATCACATGTTAAATTTAAAGTTGCAATTAACGCATAAAAAAAGAATCACAATTACAAGAGAAATTAATTTGCAATTGAAAGAAATCACAATTACACTGAAAAAGTGCAATGCTGAAATACGTAATTCACAATTGTGAGATTCTAGTCACAATTACCTTTTTACTTTTTTAATCTGAGGCAGAAACAAGCTTCCAGAAATTAGAGCACATTGTGAACACTTCAATATTTAGCAGGGAAATGTGCTGTAATAACCCACAACAAAACCCATGACTTGTTAAGAGCGCACTCATGCCTGTCCAGGGATTTGTTTGCAGAGTTAATGAAGCCCATGAATAATTCCAATCTGCGGTGCCGATGGGCTCAGCCGGGGCGTAAAAACCTGATCCATTCACACCTCTACAAAAAGACAGCACTGCACCATGGATGACCACAGAACAAAGAGACAATGGAAAACTGGTCCTTCCTGTCTTTTGCACATCCATCATATTAGAAACAAAAGGATGAATTTAATTTGAAAGGGCTCTCACAAGCCAGGAGGGGTCTTGTGTGGCATAGTGCCACTGCGTACATCCATTTAGTGAGGAATAAAGAGAACTCATTCTCGTTGGTGTAAATTCAGTTGCATGGGTGTCCCTCGGCATGACAGATCAATTGCACAGCAAAAGAGAGGTGAGCAGAGGTGCCGCCGACAGCTGTGCTACCCTAATTATCATCAGGCGAATGAGGACGCAGCAGCACCTGTGTTTTGTTTGCACGACGAAAGCAGAATGGTACGGGCATACCGTGACACAATCATCCACTTTCACAACAAGGCCTTCTCTACTGAAAATGTCACGTCCTCCCCCTTCGTGACAGTACCGGAGGGACTTTTTATCCCTTTTCCACCGACATGTGGCTGGTGCCAATCTGGAACCCTCTTGTGAGATTCTACAGCTGGATATGAGCTGGGGGCTTTATAAGGTCCACACCGAGTAAAGATGAGCAACTCAAAAGAAGACAAAACTAGAGATAATCAACAACGTTACACAGTAAAAATATCCAATGCAATGTCTTTTTTTTACAAATATATACAGTACAATGTCTAAATGTCATTGCATTGCATAAAATATCAAACCAAGTGGTGATAAAATGAGGCTAGACATTTTATAACTAACACTTTCAGTTATTTTTGATATAAGGTCAACAGTAACACTTACCTTTAGTTAACATAAGTTAACTACTTTAGTTAACATGAACTAACAATGAGCAATATATTATTGTACAGCATTTATTTGTCTTTGTTAATGTTAGTTAATAAAATTACATTAGTAAATGTAGAAATGAATTAATGGGATAGTTCATCCCAAAATGAAAATTGCCATCATTTACTCACTCTCTACTTGTTTCAAGTTTATTTCTTCTGTTGAAGACACACACACACACACACAAACTCATAGTTTTGAAAGAATGTTAGTAACCAAATTTGACGGTAGCCACTGACTCCATAGTATTTTTCCCCCATATTTTGGAAGTCAATGTCTACCGTCAACTGTTTGGTTACCAACATCTTTCAAAATATCTTCTTTTGTGTTCAACAGAAGAGACTCACACAACTTGAGAGTGAGTAAATTAATTTTAAGTTTTGGATGAACTATCCTTTTATGATTAATAAATGCTGAAGAAATATTGTTCATTGGTAGTTCATGTTAACTAACTAATGTTAACAAATAAAACCTTGCACATTGTAAAGTGTTACCAAGTCATTTTTAGTGAATGTATGAAGACAGTTCCTTTCAATTTCACACAAGCTTTGCTCTGATTCACAAGGTCCCTGTGCAGTGTGCACTACTCCCTACAGTACATGCTAAGCAGGGAATCTCAATAGAAGAAAACCACAAAAATTAGGGATTTCAAGAATTATGACATACAGTAATCTGAATTATATGTAAATACATGTGAAATGTATAAATATAACATAAATGACCATATTTTCACAAATATACTTTTGTGCATTCAGATAAAAATATATTATTGCATATTTAAAAAACAAAACTTGCCTTTCTAAAAACCTCATATTTTTAATATGAAAATAAACATTATTTGGTTATATTAAAAGTCTACTTAACTGTTATGTGACCCATGGGCTTGATAAATATGTTGTAACAATCACATCTTATGCGTTTTATGCCCATAAACATCTGTGTAGAAACCACACTTGACATTAATTAAACGAAATAAAAATGCCGGAGGCTTAAATCTTTTTCACCACATTCATTTTAGCACTCAGCTAAAGTACTCAGGTTGTGCACAATGACTGGCAAGTAAATTTCCCTCTTTACTTCCTGTGAAGTGATAATATTGATGTACACTTCTCCGATATGCGTTTTATAGTGCCACTTTGTTTCAATTTATCTAATTTTGTTCGATTTTATTTGTTTTAGTTATTTTTACTTGACCGTTGCATCAAACTCACGGAATCAAGGTTCACAGATTCCCGAGAACAGCTACAAGAACAAGCACCATTTTGATGGAAAGTGGGATATTTGACAGCAAATCAGGAGTGTTCTGTCAAACATATCACCTGTTCTCCTGTCAGTGCTCATGTGTCTATAGAACACAACATTAGCCCTTATTGCACTTAACACTGAGGGATCAGCAGTGCTGTAGTTATACATCATTTAAGCCAATGAGGTCTGAAGTGTTCTGCCATTAAGAGCCTCGCCGTCTTATATGGTCCAGTAAAGTTTTCATAGCTTAATCACCACGACTGACTTCTCACCCCTCTTCTGACGGATTCATCTGAAAGGAACCACAGCCAACCTGAAGCGAGGACAGATTCGGTTGTTTTACATTTACATTCATTTACGTTCTCAACAGATGCTTACTTACTCAAGTAACTTGCAATATGGTACACAAATCACATCACTGGTGCTTCTCCAAAAATGCTACACAAAAAGTATGGGAAGATCCAGTATGTGTATGTGGATAGAGAGATGGAGAGAGAGGGAAGGGACGGACGGATGGACGAACGATGAAAAACATCTCTTGCAGAGTGACTGCTGTAAATGAAGACTCCTGCTGAGCTGAAGCTTTGATAGCTAGCAAAATTACAGCATTCAGGATCAAACACAGCATGCTAGGTCCACTTTCATATGCTGGCAAGCCTTGAACAAAGTCTGGCCTGAAATAGCATGCCAAAAAAAAAAGACACTGCAGTTACAAATAAACAGAGCTTCCAGGTTGAGTCTGCTGGCTTAAACTCACGCCAGCACTCCTGTGTGTCTCCCTGTTGTGGGCCGCTGCTTATACTCCATTATTCATGCTTGACCAAGTGGACAAATCCTAATTTAATATGTAATAACCTCAGTCTAACCTGAGACTGAGATGACCACTCACCATAATTTGAGTAAACAGTGGTGGCCAAAAGTCTGAAACACAGGAATATGCTTCTATTTTTTGGTTTTGCAAATTTTTCTAATTTTGATATAACTTTTAGCAACTTTAGTTTGGGGACCAATTCTCACAATTAACTAAGTATTAACTATCACTTTGCCTTAATAAACTCCTAATTTGCTGCTTATTAATAGTTAGTAAGGTAGTTGTTAAATTTAGGTGTGGGGTAGGATTAAGAGATCTAAAATATGGTCATGCAGAATAAGGCATTTATAAGTGCTTTAATAAACAGCCAATATGCTAGCAATATGCATGCTAAAGGCCAATTCACACTGCACAGGCAAACACCAACAGATAAGTCTGTCTGTGTTTGTTGGATCAGTGTGCTACCCCTGTCGGCGTCTGTTGCCGGGTCCGGGTTTATTTTAACCCTACTGAACATGTTCAATCAGCGTTTGTTGGGTCGTGGAATGTCTGAGCAGTGACGTAATCTGACCTGGCCACAAATCGTTGCCATGACGATGCTGGGCGTGCTTAGCAAGTTATCCTAAAAATGGCAGGTTTCTGAACAAACCAAAACTGATTAGGGACTACCTGAGCAAAATTTTGAAAGCTTTGTAAATTTTCCCACTGCAGTTCTCTACATAAATTAAAGTTGGCTACCCGTCTTCCCCGTAGCAGCAACCATGGCTTTACCCACAGCCTCTTTCATTTTATTTGCCATATTTAGGTGAAGAATGACACACGCAAAACACAGAAAATTAATAAGAGTACAATTTTGATTGTGGTTTCAGGATCATCCATTTTTCCCCCCAGTCAGACTTACTTGACTCTCTCTGACTCGAAGTTTGTCGGAGTCCTGTTGGGGCATTGTGAACATGACAGTTATTTTTCATAAAATATTAAATCCAACTTGGTTGTTGGTGTTTGTTGGCGTTTGTCTGTGCAGTGTAAATTGGCCTTAACAAGCAAGTAGTTAAAGGGGTCATATGACGTTGCTAAAAATAACAATATTTTGTGTAATGAAATATGTTTATGCAGTTTAAAAGTTCAAAAAACACATTTTCCACACTGTACATTATTGTTTCTACTCTATACCCCGCCTTTCTGAGGCGTGGATTATTTAGAAGCTCACTTGTTCTGAAAAGCGCGGAGTGCTCTGATTGGCCAGCTATCCAGTGCATTGTGACTGGCTGAATACCTCAAGCGTGTGACGGAAATGTTACGCCCCTTACCAGGTTCAGTAAACAGTCCTCCGTAAAATGCGCTGCACACACTTGAATATTTGGGTTGTTCTGTTCTGGAACAGTGTTGTAAATAAACGAACCACTGATTTCTAGTTATGAACTCTTTTGGAAGGCCAAACAAAGTAGTTGTGGTGGCGAAACATGGTGGCGGCGGCAAAAATACTACAGCGAGAATAAAAGTTACGTTTTCTTTCTTTGTGTGAACATTTGGGCGGTGTTATGCAAATCTTCCCACACAGTGATGTAGTTATGTGGGGGCGTGTTTGAACGAGGCGTTTTAGGAAGGCGTGGCTGAGCGTTCACTTTTATAAAGAATATCTCTTTGGGTTTGAGACTTTAGTCTTTGCAACATTAAAGATCTTCTTTATGCACCAAGATCTTTTAACACTTCAAAGAGAAAGGAAAAACTGAAAATCGGATCATATGACCCCTTTAATAGAATTGGTCCCTAAACTAAAATGTTACCAAACTTTATTTATCCATTACAAACTATATTAGCAGAATATAAAAAAAGTTATGCAAGTAATGTAATATGACATTTGTTTTGAACTGGTAAAAATAAAAAAAACACTCTGTTAGGTAGCAACATTTGATTAAATTTGTAAAAAATACAAAACATTCTTTTAAATACCAACACTGACAAAAATACAAAAACATTTTTAAGTAACAACACTAGTTTTAAATTTACAGAAATAACAATTCGGTTAAGCAACCATGTTGGATGTAAATTTGTTAAAATACAAAACATGTCTTTTTAAAGGGATACTCCACCCCAAATGAAAATTTTGTCATTAATCACTGGTCAATTCGTTCGTCTTCGGAACCAATTAAGATATTGGATGAAACCTGGAGGCTTGTGGACTGTCCCATTGACTGCTTAGTAAATTGCACTGTCAAGGTCCAGAAAGTATGAAAAGCATCGTCAGAATAGTCCATCTGCCATCAGTGGTTCAACCGTAACGTTATGAAGCGATGAGAATACTTTTTGTACACAAAAAATAAAAATAACGACTTTATTCAACAATCATCTCCACTGTTCGTCTCCTCCGCATCACCTTGTAGCGCCATTTTGGAGAATATCCGATGAACGCAAGCAGCGTATGCTATTCTGTGTCAGCCGCGACACAAGGATACATTTTCTACGTGTATTTACACTTTGATTTGAACGAAAACAACATATACACGTGACGCAGCTGACACAGAAGAGCATACGCTGCAGTCACAAGCCTCCCGGTTTTCATCCAAAATATCTTAAATTGTGTTCCGAAGACGAACAAAGATTTTACGGGTTTGGAACGACATGGGGGTAAGTGATTAATGACAACATTTTCATTTTGGGGTGGAGTATCCCTTTAAGTAGTAACATATATTCTTATAAAATTGCGCAAAAAATACAAAAACGCTTTGCCATACACAAACAGTTAGTGTATTTAGTATAAATGAGATACTAGTATAGTTTTTATTCTATTGTTGATATTTTTTATTTTTATATTTTCTGTTTACAAGTTTTTTTTGTTTTTGTCAATTTTAGTATTTTTTGTCTATTTAGTTTTTATAAATTTTGATAACAGCAAGTTAAACTAAATTAAAAAGAGAAATGTTGCCTTTGCAACTAGCTGAAATAAATTTCAAGTAGCATTTTAAATTTTAGTTTGTTTCAGTTAAAGGGGTTCTATTATGCTCTTTTACAAAGTCTTGATTTTGTTTTGGGGGTGTACTAGAACATGCTCTCTTGCTTGGTGGTTCGAAAAATGCATTATTTTTCACATAATTTACATTATTAAAATACCTTTCTCTCCAGCCTGGCACAAACGGCTCAATTAGTTCCAGCTTTGATGAAGGTCCACCTTCCGAAAAACAAAATGTGTTGTGATTGGTTAGCTGTCCCAGTGCGTTGTGATTGGCCAAACAGCTAGCGGGGTTTCAGTACTGGCCAGCCCGTTGCTCCGTCTTTCAACAAAAGCTTTTGGCCAATCCGGCACTACTCACTCGTGTTGTGGAAGCTGTCCTCAGTAAAATGCGCAGCACACAATAGCAAATTGGGGTTATAATGCTCAGGAACAGAGTTAAAAAATAAATTGCAACCATGTTTCCTGACATCATCCGCTTTCGGAAGCCAAAACAAAGACGTTTGGGCACGGAGGTGAAAAAAAACAGCGTTTCAGGCAGTCGCACACCGGACGAGAAGCGCAGCATCACGCCACGTCTTTAAAATTCAAATACATTATTTTCTATGAGTGTAGGCACACCGGCGGCGCTGTTCGGCGTCTGTCCGCGGCGCCCAGCTACGTCGTGTTATATTTGTAAGAATTGTTTTAGACCAGTGGTTCTCAATTCAGGCCCGCGTACCTGCTCTGAAGTTTGCACATCTCTTTTGTTAACACACCTGTTCAGTCAGCTCGTTAGAAAGTGAGCTCGTGCATGAACTGTGTTGATGAACATGCTCCATACACAGTGTCCATGGCTACCTACTCCCCTGAGCAGGGGAAATCCGTTGAAAGTTGCGTTCACGTCGGAATTCAGTACCGATTTGCGCTGCGCCGCTGCCTGCAGCGTCTTCACATACATACGAAACTTACTAGAGAAGTGTGAAGTGGGACATAATATACCTCTGTAAATAAATACAATTTAAATTCACGTCTCGCACATTTAAATGCCCTTTGTATGGAACATATAAGCTCCCTTCAGACTGGAATCATGGAGAAATATCCGGTAATGTCCGCTTCGCAGAGCACTTACAGTCAAATATAACAAACGAATGAAGCAATAAGAGAAACACACAAAACGTGCAGAGCGGGGGTACGCGAGGACTAGAATTGAGAACCGCTGTTCTAGACATGCCAAAAATTTGACGCTACAGCAAAACAGCTCTTCTTCTTGGTTTTCTCTGATGCACTAACTCTGCAGCAGCCCTTCTTCTTCATCGTCTCGTCTGATGCACTCACACAACCAAGCGTTCTAACCACAACCTCGCCCCTCCCCTCCCCCCAACCATTCGAATTTCTGTAGGCGGGAATTATTTGTAATGAAATTCTAATGAGCCGCTTTGTGATATCACAAAGCCCGGAAAACAAACGCTGTAGTCCAAACGAGCCGTTCGTTGTAGTTCTTGAAAAGGGATTTTTAAAAAACTAAATATCTCCCTTTGGAGTGGACTTTGAGATTTGTAACTTTCTAGATCTTTTTAATGCCCAAACATACACACTACACACTGACTAAAATTTAAAAAGTGAAAAAGCATAATAGGACCCCTTTAACTATAATGACCCAGCATAAAGTTTGATTTAAATTTCTAAAAATTCAAATAATATTTGTAACGAAACATTTAATTTGCAAAAACATTCCTTTATGTTTCATCACATAACACAACATTCTTGTTTTAAATCTGTCCAAATATTAAAGCTTTGTTTATTTCAAGGTTTAAATTAGATTTTAAATCGTAGATATTCAACATGGTCTCACACTTCCAGCCCCACTGTTTCTCACATTGCAAAAGCAAATGCACAACACACTTATTTATGAAAATGTACAAAAATTCTACAAAAATAATGATGAACAAAAATCAGCATAACACCGCTGTGGCATAGAGTGCCCCTAAGGAGCAAAACCGTGATTTGAATATCAACACATGAATACAAATTTTCCATATTAATGTATTCAGCAGAGGTCTCACGCTCCACAGGAAGTTCTGTCTTTTGTGCTCTTGGGTTTCTGACCTGGCTTTTCTCCCTCACCTAGTTCCCACATCTCTCTCCTCTCCTGAACCTGTGTCATTCAGGTTCAAAGGCCTCAGCCTTAAGCACAGCCGTGCTCCTCTACTGTAGTGGCTCCTGAATCTTTCAAAGGCTCCTGCCTCTCTCATCTGCCACCCTCTCTGTACTACAAACACACCATTCATATTTATAAGAAACTATAGGAAAACCTATTTTCCGCTCACCTTTTTTTTGTCCTACAAGTATATATTTTTCTCTAGTGACTGACTTGAATTACAATGCAATATGCTAGCTGAACCCCAAGGTCCCTGAGAAAACATATAAACTACTGTCAACAACAACTTTGCCAAAAAGGTTCCTGTACTTGACTTACAAGAAGCAAAATCACTTAGACTGTTTACATTTTATTTTTACAAGTCCTTTCACTCCATGTAATATAAAATAAGTTGTGTGAGAAGGGAAAGTGACAGCATGCTGTGAACGTACATTTATCAGTAATAATGAGAGAAGTCAAACGCCACACTCTAGACACTCACAGCAGATTTGTCTTTTCTTCCTAGGCCAGATGGGAAACTCCATCATTGCATTACATAAGTGAAGGAGCATCTTGAGCACCTGTGATAATAAAACGAGTACAGGTACATCTTGTATTTCTATCTTCAGGCCGAACCGTCAGTCTCAGAACAGCTGTGTACAGAAATACGAATGATCTGAACGATGTAGGCCTCTCACATATTACAAACATGCCTGCAATCTAACCAGTGCAAACACACCCATACACACAAGCAGAATGCACACACACTGAGGGAAATTAATATGTTCTGCATTTGTACGCAAACAGAAGTAAATGAAATTGTACAATGAAACTGAATCTCATAAATCCTGTCAAAAACATATCTCAGTCATATTCTGCGGATTAAGGAATAAGTTATATATTGCTTACAGAAAAAAAAGAAATCTATTTTATGTCAAACTACGAATTAACATTTTTATAATATTTAACAATAAAAGTTATAAATAAAAATGCAATAAGAAAAATTTCTTCAAATTAATAAAAAAGAACAAAGCTCTTTTTTGTTTTATTTATTTATTTTCTTGTATTTGATATAAAATATCATTGTATTACTGTCATTTTTACCATGATTTAGTTCAAATAAAATCACTGAATTATGGTAGGTCTATCAACTATTAGGTTCACCTCAAACTATTTTGAAAAAAAAAGAAAAAAAGAGAAAGATAATTAAAATATATGTCAAACCAGAGTATTTAAAAAAATCTATATTCATTAAGGTATTGATAATTTAATCTTAATGAATAATCTTTATATTTAAAATAAACTTTCGACTTTGGGGGTGGATTATTTTGTTGATACAGGTCTTGCCGAAGGTGACAAAAAAGTTGCAGCAGTTATTTTATTCCATACTTTAAATATGGTCACAGAGACCCGATAAGCCTTGGTGACACTCAAGTATGAAATAATTCCTTCAAAAACATCCTGAAAAATCAGAGGCTTCTTGCTAGACTCCTTCCTCTCTCTGTCACACAACACCAACACACCAAACACACACACACACACACCACAGAGAGAGGACAAGACAGCGCTATAAAACACAATGACCCCGCCTCCCTTTAGGCCCCAGTGGTCTCACTATTTTTTTCATAGGAGCCGCACTGATAGGGCAAAGTCAATCGGAGAGCCACTTTTACCGTGAAGTATCAAAAGTTACATCTAGTCATAAATAGCCTTTTTATCAATCTGTCATCCCTGATATGCAATGCAGTGCAATACAAAAGGGGCTATCATTCTTTGTCATTTACCAGTCAAATTTGTAACGGAGACAAGATGATTTAAAAAACAAAAAGCAGGATTACCTAAAGGGGTCATATGATGTTGCTAAAAAGAAAATTATTTTGTGTATTTGGTGTAATGAAATGTGTTTATGCAGTTTAAGGTTCAAAAAACACATTATTTTCCACATACTGTACATTATTGTTTCTCCCATATGCCTCGCCTTTCTGAAACGTGTCGATTTTTACAAAGCTAATCGGTCTGAAAAAGCGAGGTGTGCTGTGATTGGCCAGCTATCCAGAGCGTTGCGATTGGCCGAATACCTCAAGCATGTGAAATAAATGTTATGCCCCTACCATACTATGATGCCCTGTCAGGCCGGAGCGACGATTCAAAAACATGAAAACCCATTATAAACGAGGCATTCGTTGCATCCAGTGGGGACATAATTATGGATTATAATGACTTATACTGTCTTTTTCCGCGTTGAGTTGCATCACGCCGTGTAAACATAAAACCATGTCTGCATTTGTGATCGGAGAAATGACAAACAACAAGCATACTCTACACTGCCCAAAACTCGCGTTTGAATCATCATGAAAAGATAAAAACTCTTTAAATATAAAAGACGTACTTACAGTCTTTGAGTCAGAACAGCCGGCATTTTAGTCTACTCTACCAGGATCAGGAAACGGTCCTCCATAAAATGTGCTGCACACATCTGAATATTTGGGTTGAAGTGTTCTGGAACAGTGTTGTAAATACAACTTAACCACTGATTTCTAGTCGTGTCCATTTTTGGAAGGATAGCTGTCCGGAAGGACATGTGACGACTCTGGGCTGGACTCCGCTTCGTCCACGGGTGAAAGCCGATCTGGCGATCCACAGCGCAAAGTTGATGTATTTCCTCAGCGGCAAGCACGGATCAGCTCCAGGCATGACGAAGCAGATATCGTCCTCTTTTGGAAGACCAAACAAAGTAGTTTCGCTTCACAACGAAGCACACAGTGTCTTTACGACATGGCAGCGGAAACAACAATACTAAGCGAGAATAAAAGTTACGCCTTCTTTCTTTCGTGAACATTTGGGCGGCGTTATGCAAATCTTCCCACAGAGCGCCGTTGGTATGTGGGGGCGTGTTAGAACGAGAAGTTTTTAGGTAGGTGTGGCTGACTCTGAAATTTTATAAATAGTATCTCTTTGGATTTGAGACTTTATTTTTTTCAACTTTACAGATCTTCTTTATGCACGAGAGCTTGTAACACTTCAAAGAGAAAGCATTTTAAAAGCATCATATGACCCCTTTAATGCTGGAAAGACCTTAAGTTATTTTATTTTTTTACATTAGCCCATCATGTATCTAACCATCCAAGTGCACATTCTGCGTTAAGAGCTGTTAAGATTAAAACGGGCAACTCCGCAGTGAGTCGGTGTCATGGATGTAGGACAGAGCAAGTGTAAATATCTTTTCTAGTCTATATTTCCATCTTGTAATGCCGCTGTTTTAGTATATATATATTTTTTTAAATATACAAATTATTTGTAATAGAGCAGACACTGTCTGACCGTGTCTAAACCGGACGAAAGTTTGTCGTGCCGCTCCCTGCTGCAGCTAAAAGTCTGTCTACAATTGGACGTGACAAAGCGACTGTTGCAAATCATTTGAACTTTGTGTCAGCATTTCATAAATAGAACGAGGCATCAGTTTATTGATGGGGATCGTGTCGCATCGCATGGCGACGCGCAGCATCCAGTGTATACAACATCACTGGGTTCTATTGTCTTTTGTCGGATCACGCCACTCGCGTCCGGTGTAGACATGGTGTGAGTTTTTTTAATGGATTATGTTATAGCCCTGCTTGTTTTTAATGTTTTTATGAAATATCTGTATTGACTGCATGATCATATCATCGTATTATTTACTGCCATGCGAGCCACAAAGTAAAGCTTGGCGAGCCGCGCAATGAGTAACACTGCTTTAGACAATTAGAGATAGACAAACCATTTTTTAAAATACATATATAACAGGAGCACAAGACCTTTCCTCATAGACATAGGACAGAAACCATCTGACCCCCCATTTCATCATCCCAAAGCAGCTAACAACGGCAGCGCTAACCAAACCCTGACCTACTGCAAAGACAAATAACAGCTCCTGAAAAACAAATAAAATGTCAGCATTATAAATATTCATCGAGGTGTACTATAGCTTATGTAAACGTTTAAACTTTCATTACACAAGGCCTCATCTATGACCTAAGCAGTCATTTATAAGATGTGACTATGAATATTTATGCTTGTTGCTCACTTTGGAAGGCAAGTTGCCACTGATTATGAATTATGAAGACATTAAGGAGTGATGCTTAGTCAGTTGAGTTCGCACAGTAAACTTGTTTCAAGCTGCATTATTCATTACCTGTGTGATAGTAATATATTCCTCTGACTGCTGCTTTGGAAGAAAATCCACATATAATCTCACATCAGCTCCTGCACTAGACTGTTCAGAATTGGCGACTCAGCTTGTGACGACATTATATGTCAGCTATAAATCCACTGAAATACATTACAGCATATACCTATGGAATTAAGATAGGATGAACCGGCAGTTGGTTTCAAGTGATTGAGGTAAATATTTCACTTCATCCAGCTCTCTTTTTGTTCTCCGTGTTCGGAAGTTCGCCTTTACTCTCTGACGGAGTGAGAAACTGCTCCAAACAATTCAGCCTACATCATGGCGACAATTAATCAATATAAATTCTCTGTTAATCCACGTTATTTAATTCTTCCCTTAGTAATTTAGTCTGTTCGCATGTGTCTTCATGTTTGCCGGCGGCAGAACACATGCTCATAGGAAAGTTTGACTTCAGAACAGTGGGATTACAGAGCATGTTGTGTCAATAATCATTTATGTATTTATTAATTAGAGCTGAACATTGTAGTCACGGCTTAACACTGGTCATTTGGTTGTCGTGTTCATCTGCTGTGATTAGGGGTCACTTTTCATTTCACTTTTCAGCGTGTCACCGACCACACCGGTCATTACAGTAATGATATGAATGATTACTTGGTAATATGATCTGGGCTTTGGTATGTTGCGCTGATGATAAAAGAGAGCCAATTCCAGCACTCACCTCTTTCTCACCGCAGATATTACTGATGATGGAGTTGGATGCCGGGCTGGCAGAGGGGCCCAGGACCGCCACAACCCCCTTGGACATGATCTGGCACACTGTCAATAGTTAAGGGAAAGACCAACTGTCATTTATTACAGACAGAGAGCAGAAGGAAAGCAAGCTGTAACCCTGCCAAGAGTGCTGCTTGTCTTATTTTCACTCAAGGATCAGTGCTGGGTAGATTACTTACTAAATGTAATCCGTAACTGATTCCAAATTACATTACAATTACATATAATTATAACTCGTTTAATCGCATTGATCAACCTTGTACCATATTGATATAAAAATACAAATAGAAAGAAATATATTCCATTCGTTGTTATTAACGACATGAAGTGCATTAAACATTACATTAGGTCAAGGTTTCCCAAACTGGGGTTCATAAACAAATTGCAGGGGGTTCGCAAGTTTAATGAAACGTTAATAATTAATTAAATCATAAAAATGTCAAATTAAAATTCATTATTTTAAGCTAACAACAATCAACATTAAAGACTTACTAAAAAAGATTAAATATTTAGTTTGTTTACCTGCATGCCATGTGACCATTAACCAATGTCAAAGAACCTTGAACAAGCAAATGTGTTACTTAATTATTCATTTATTATCTTAAAATCTCAGGGATTTCTTCAGGAAAATATATTAGCTGAAAGAGACTCAGCTGACAAAAAAAGTTTGGGAATTCCTGCACTACATGTAAATAAGAAATAACGCGAATTTGTTTAATGTGTAATGTTTAGGAAAATTACAAGATGGAAAAAGAAGGAATTAGAGAGAATCAATAATTTGTTGCTATTGTGTGAATAATATGCAATCATGTAATCAATAAAAATGTAACTGTAGTCTGATTACAAGTATTTAAAAATAAGAGAATCTAATTTCAAAAAAAACTACTTAATTTTTGGAATCTGATTACGTAATCCATTTTACATGTAATCAGTCTGTCTGTCAAGGATACTGTATCTGCCATGGAAGTCTATAATACCCAGACAAAGCAAAAAGCATTAACAATTAGTAGTTAGTAGTAGTAATAATAATAATAATAAAAAAAAAAAAGTATTATTATTAGAACGATAACAAAACAGAATAATTATTATAACAGAACAGAATAAAAATAAATAATTAATTAATAACTAAACATGAACAATTATTGAATAATAAAATAAATCACCATCGAATGTAAGCAATTGTTATATTATTTTGATATTATTATTAAAAATAATATAAAAAAATAATCACAATAAAGAATACTCATAATAACCATCACCATAATATTGACAATTTTAGTAGTAAGTAAATAAATTGGCGACTCATCTACTATAATACAATGCTGTATTTAAAATATTTACATGTTGCTTGCAAACAGATGTATTCCATTAGAACAAATGCCTACTTTGTAACTTTCAATAGAGAAATATGATTTTTGGGTCCAGATGGTGCAGTTACTGAATCTACCATCAGAGGCTAATGGTCCATGCTTACCAGCCAAAACCTGATCTCTTGGTGTCCACTCAATCTGTTCTAAAATTAATAGCAAAACCCAAATAATTCCATTTTATTCAAGAACAGGTTTTAAAGAGCTCACTATAATCACAATCTAGCCTATCAGAAGCTTAGCGCTGTTATTAATCTGCTCTTTTTCAGTCTCTCACACAAAATGACATTTTATTATTAACTGACCTTTGAGTGAAGTGTGTCCTGAAATTATATTTGTGATTAGGAGCAGGAGGAGTGAGAGGTAGATTTGTTTCTCACTCTCTAGCACACAAGCGGGGCATCGGTCTGAAGTGTCATTTCTAATCATTTCTAATCTGGGGGGCAGTCGAGGCCTAATGGTTAGAGAGTCGGAGGTCGCGGGTTCGAGTCTCAGTACTGTCAGGATTTGTTGGTGGGGGTAGTGAATGACCAGCACTCTCTTCCACCCTCACCCTTGAGCAAGGCATCAAACCCCCAACTGCTTCTCTGGTGCCAGAGCAAAAAAAAAAAAAGCCCACTGCTCCGGGTGTGTGTTCATGGTGTGTGTGTGTGTGTGTGTGTGTGTGTGTGTGTGCAGTTTATGTGGTTTAAGAGGACACAAATGTGTATAATGGGTATGACATATGTATTACAACGAGAAGGTGATTTATGAGGACATTTTGAGTGTCCCCGTAATTTAAAAGGCTTATAAATAATTCAGAATGAGTTTTTTTGAAAATCTAAAAATGCACAACGTTTCCTGTAAGGGGTAGGTTTAGGGGTAGGGTTGGTGTAGGGCAATAGAAAATACGGTTTGAACAGTATAAAAACCATTACGCCTATGAAGAGTCCTCATAAACCATAAAAACCAACATGTGTGTGTGTGTGTGTTTGTTCACTACTGTGTGTGTGCACTTGGATAGGTGAAATGCAGAGCACAAATTTCGACTATGGGACACCATACTTGGCCACACTTCAAGGTCAATTTTTTTAAATCCCTCTCTTTTTTAATTATGATGGTGTGGGCCACATACTGGTGCTCTGAGCACTTAAGCAGGGCATGCTGGGGAAACCAAAGGACAACAGGGAAATTAAGCATAGCGTTAGTTCTGGCAGGTCACGTTAGTCAAGCTCACATCAGCCGACTCTCAGCTGATCCCCATCAACCTAGGGGAGTCCGACACCTATCCTAAGCATTCATAAATAAGGTCCCTCAGTATTATCAGCAGTTTTCGCATTGCTCAATAGCTAATTACCCTCCTCCATCCCCAACTCCTCCTCTATCAGGCAGGATTCAGCCTTCTGATTCTCCTTTGAATCAGACTAATTCTAAATGTGTACATTAAATTATTGAACTTTAACGATATATGCAATACATTTATGTTGGTTCTGTTCTGTTTACCTGGGGGTTCTCCGCTGTTCTCGTCTCATCCATGATAGGCTGCATGGATGCGCAGGGAGTTCTTGCCAAGAACAGAACCATACCGCCAATCCAAAATGTATGCTAATTATCAATCATCTTTGACGATAGTGGTCCTGACAGAAATGATGTGATTACAAAGCACCAATAGATGCAGAGTTTTTTTATTATTATTACATTTTTTTAACTCATAATCTCATAGTGAAAAATGCAAATGCAGACACCTGTGGAAGCCTCTGTTACTTATGTTCCTATAATACACTGCAAGCACAACTCTGCGCTGCCCTGAAGGGTGATGAGCTGCATTTTTAGGATCACTATACACACTGCTACAGGGAATACACAAGCGTTCATTTCTCAAGTCAACTGCTCTCAGTTGGAAATCAAGTGTAGCCTCATGGATTCATGTCAGCCTTGCTGTGCATTGTTATTCTTCTAAACAGGGCTTTCAACTTGTTAAAGTAATTAATCACAATTAATCTCATGATTTATTGGCATCAACATTATTACTACAGTTAATGACTCTTGATATACACTCTCAGAAATAAAGCTTCCAAAAGGTTTTTTTTGCAGTAATGCAAGAAAATAACCATTTTGGGTTTTCAAAGAACCTTTTACTGAACAGTTCTTAAAAGAATCATTTTCTCTTAGTATGAAGAGCATTTTAATAATAACTTAAAACATTTTTCTACTATAAAGAACATTTTGTGCATTAGAAAGGTTGTTAACGGTTCTCCATGAAACTACAAATGGCAATAAAGAATCTTCATTTTTCAGAGTGTAGTGTATATTTTCTTCTCAACATGTATTGCTTCCAGTCTATCACTCAGTTTCAGTGACAATTACATTCCACCAACTCCAACTAACTTTTGTTAAAAGTCCAATTTGGATTTGATTTATACAGAGGGTGGTGTCAAATGTATGAGGCTTTATTACAAATTACTATTTATCATCAGCATAATTTTTAGTGATAAGTTGAATTGAAAATAATCTTCAGCAGCAAAAACTCCACAAGTCTGTGTAAAATCTGATTGTGTTGAACAGAATGAACAGAATTAAGCATTATGTAAATGTATACATACATGTTTTAACAATGTAGAATTTCACAACTATAAATGTTAAATATATCTCAAAAGTTCCATCTTTATCTCAGCCTGTTTTATAACACAGTAATCCAAGAATTGTTCATCTGTGCTGTTGTCTTGCACGCACGGATCACAAGGCATGTAGTTATTAACCCTAGCATGTACTATGAGTCACGAGGGTCAGGTGATTCAAAGTTATGACTGACTGGAGTCAAATCTTTTGACATGACCCTCCTGTAAGGCTGATCCAGAGAAGGACAATGAATCCATGTGGATTGAGTGAGCACAATGTATCGTGGCTGGTTTCAGAACATCTCTGTTCACTTCAGATCACAATCATTAGTATGCAGACCACATGCAAACACACACAATGTGGGATGTGGTAAGATGCTGGCTTCAGCGATTTCAGACGGGTGTATGGTAGGGCAGGTAGAGGTGGTGTGACATTTCTCCCTTCCTAGGAGTGTCACTAGGCGCGTTTCCATTACCCTTCAAATTGCGCAAATTGAAATTGCGAATTGAAAATACGCCTAATGGAAACGTGTCAATTTCGCAAAAAAACGCCCATATATCGCAAAAAAAATTTACGCTCGCATGGGTGGTTTTTCAGGCAATGCGAAAAAGGATTAATTCGCAAAACTGCAATGGAAACGGCTTTTTCGCATTTACAGGTCACATGGCGTATGTAAAAAGTCATATGATCATTCTTCAATGTACTATAACCTCTAAGAAGTACTTCATAAGTGGCCGTGCTCCAGTATAAGGGGCTTTCCCTACTATTAATACTTAGACAATTTACATTGCACACGTCTGCGGTGCAGTGTGGCTCTGATACGGTCACTGAAGCTGATTACGGCCACTCAATGCTTGTGTTTATGTTTTTATACAGTCTATGGTTTATTCCAGCTGCGCCACGCAAGTTTCTGAAGCGGCTCTCTTTGCTGCTTCTGTAAAGATACACGCATAAGCCTCCTTTGAATAAATATAGCCAAAATCCATCAAAATCCCACCAAAATCCGTTGCCATGACTTAAAGCGAGAGGCAAAAGGTTAAGTTTTAGCCGCATAACATTGGTTAATGGAAACGCCGAAACCAAAATATCACCAAAGTTTTGCGCAAATCTGTAATGGAAACGCGCCTACAGATCCATTTCTAATTCAATTCCTGCATACTGCAAAGCTATTACAATACTGAATTAGACTGAACAGGGTTGTGCGACTAACCGTGGAGCGAAAGAAAGCAGTTTATATCTATCAGGAGGGTTATTTTAATGGCGCTGCCTCATAAGCCCAGAGAAACCAGGAGAGGCTTTTCATCCTTAACTGCCATGTGTCTCAACAGCCTTGATTGTTTAAATTGCAGCTCGTCTTCTCCTGATTTTAGTGCCGCCTACTTTCATTGACAACAATGAACCTCAGTCATGTTTAATATCCCTCTTTGAGTGAGCAATTCTATTTTGTTCTCCCCAACGCTATTTGATTCAGGAATTGTAAGGGAAGCATTATTAAATCTAGGGCCTCAGAGTAAGAAAGGCACACAAAGATTGACTGGCAGCTGTTAAAGTAAAAGTCGCACTATTCGTTTGAAACCCACTGACTGCCGGTTTCAATTTTAAGGCAGAGTGAAGTTCAAAAGTCTGAGTCCACACTGAAAATCTGAGATTCAAACCTAGAAATAAACAGAATTTATGATACTGCAATTGCAAAATGTAAAACAATGTTATGATGTGAAGTTATGATGTGAAATTCATGCTAACGTTTCCCCTTTAAATTATGCTCATAATTAAAATAAATAAATAAATTATTTGACTAAGCATCAGAACCAAACTGTTATGTTATGATGTTAACTAACTAAATAAATTAATAAATAAATAAATAATGATTTTGTCAAATTTAAAACATGTTACAACATACAAATACAAACATAACAAATGTTACAACATAAAATTAATAAAGAATATTTCAGATGCTGCACTATTTCTAGGTCACTAATCAAACAAATAAATTTTAAAACAAAATGTTACAACATAAAATTAATAAAGAATATTTCAGATGCTGCACTATTTCTAGGTCACTAATCAAATAAGCAAATTTGTGACAATGACAATATAAAAATAAATCTCTAAATTTTCAGATTGATATAATCCAATGAACATCGATTCTTCCTGGAGTTTGTGCTAATAAAAAAAATGTCTGTAATGTAATTTGTATTGTATGGCATATCAGCTGACCTTTAAGAGTGACTTTGCTGCAACCAACGAAACAAATATTGTTCCAATAAATCCCTGCATACCTTCTGACTACAAAGACATCAGAATAGCCGAATAGACAGCACACTTTATTCTGTGATGAGTGAAAACCTGTTAATTTAATTGGAATCACATAATGGTCCCTTTCTTTATCACAGAACACATCATCTGCTACTAGCCAAGAACATATGGAGAGATGAAACTGACAGACACTCTAATTAAGCATGTATATAGCCTATTTATATGTGTGTCACTGCACTTCATTGCAAAACTTGGAAAATATTGAAAACAAGAAAAATTATATTGTTATATAATTATAACATTTTAAAAAATTAAAATAAAAAAATTATAAGATGTACAAAAAAAAAAGAAAGAAAAGAAAAATACAGCATGTACTGGTGCTCACACTAACACACAACAAAGTGTTGCTGTTTAAATAAGTACTCAGTGCATGTTTTACAGAAGGAATGCCCTTGGGAGGACACAATTATCTCATAATTTGCCTCTACCTGTGAATCATTATAATGCCTACAACCGCTGAATAAAACCTCGACGGTAGTACCCCCATTATTCATGTTGTGAAGCTAAAGGACAGCTATGAAAATTAAAACTAAAGAGCTCTGCAAAAAATTTCAAACTAAACTAAAACAAATATATGGAGTAGGAAGAGGAAGCATCATAGTTCCTAGCATACTTACAGTATATTTTGCACCTTAATCTAATTGGTAATCTTTAGAAAATTAGTTTTTTTTTTTCAAAACCCACAAATAAATTGTCATCCTCTTCCTCACCCTCGTGCTGTTTCAAACCTGTATGAGTTTCTTTCTTCTTTTGAGCACAAAAGAAGATATTCTGAATAAGGTTGGGGTCCAAACAACTTTGGATTCCATTGACTCCTATTGTACGGACAAAAAGCAATTTTCTTTTTCAAAATGAAGAAGAATTTTCAGAGAATTAATAATGACACCATTTCCATTTTGGGGGGAATTATCCCTTTCTTAAACCTAAGTAAACGTGTGGCCAAGTATGGTATTCCATACTAGAATTGTGCTCGGCTTTAACCCATGCCGGTACACACACACACAGTGAGTATGAATTCGTGGTTTAGGTTGCAAGAGAGGCGCTGGTCATTCATTCTCCATCCACCTACAATCCTGCCGGTACCAAAGACTCAAATCCCGCAGCCTTGGTTACAAGTCCCGACCTCTCTAACCAGTCGGCCCACAACTCCCTAACAGAATGCTTCTTTCCTACGTAAACATAATCCTAATTATCTGGGTTCCATGTTTTCCACCATTCATACTTTATCCTGGGTAATTAATTAATTACATGTCACTAGGCGGTGATACTTGCCAACTGTAACATTGTAAAACCGGTTGTATTCTTATTAGCAATTTATGAGATTAAACGCCTTGTGGGACAACACAGCATGCAACATTGTTTATAACTGCTTAGTTCATTCAAAACTGTACAAGTGAGGGTGATTAGTTTTAAATTGTTTGTCAAAGTACTATTTAATATAGTATTAAATTGTACAGAAATATTAACTCATAAATAGAATAAAATAACTAAATTAAATATATGTATAAAAAGTATTAAAATACTAATGAAATTATTAAATACGACACATTTTCTTAATGGTTAAATCAAATTAATTAATTAAAGCAGCTACTTGTGACAAAGACTAGCTGGCAATTTGTTTTTTAACTACTTTGTCCATCTGTGGGAAATGGGAGGGTGCATATTGCACAAAACTGCTATATATAGTCTTAATTTAATATATAATTGAATAACTAAATATTTTTGCATTACAATATGTTACAAGCAACATTTATAAAAAGTTACTACATAAAATATATCAAAAAACTATACATTTCTTAGGGTATACTGGATAGCAAATTATACTGATGTAAAATGTACATACTCCTCAGCAACATAAAATTAGTAAAATTAAAAATATATATATAAATACTCACTAGTTTCCCCTGTCTCGTATTCACTGTCTCGGAGCAGCTCAAAAATGTCCACCTCCAGTTTGCCTGTGGTGGAGCGGTTGCTGGAACGGTTGATGCTGTCTTTCGCCAGAGTGATGGCCAATCGCTCCCCGCGGCTACACTCCATCGGGTCATCAAGAATGGCAGCTGAGACACAGTTCAAGGAGAAAGAGAGAGACCCAGAAAGTGAGATGAGATATTTTGACGAACACAACTGTGACAAAAGAGATTAAGAAGTCCTCAAGATACTACAGAAATCACAGTGAAGAATGTAGACACAAGTGTTTCTGGGTCACCTTTGTGTGCATATTGAAGTGCATTTGATTACAGTAGACAAGATTAATGCTGTTCTTTGACAGTTTTCTTACTAGACTGACACAAGTGCTCCATGTAGCTGTTTTGCTATGAATGACTCAGTCACAATGTTGCGCAGTAAATAAACAATAACCTTGCACTATTACAGTCATTGGCTCCTTAGTGCTATTAGTGTACATACTGCCCCAGGTAGTCAGCGCAATCAGGCCAATTGTGGCTGAATCTTGGTTCACTCTGCTGTGTTCGGGCAGCGGTTCACCGAAAGTGATGTTATGGATGTTATGGGGTAGTAGGTGGGGATGCCATGACAAGAAATGGTGTAAGGGCCAAACCCTTAATCTTTGTAAAGGTGACATATTTAGTTGACATGCATAAGTACATGTAGACTTAACAAGGACACTGTAAAATATGTATTTCATTTCAGTTGGAAGTAGATGCCATCTTAAGGATTTTAAGGTAACAATGTAATTTTTTTTTTTTTTTTTGTGGAACGAATTATTCAAAGCTCTGGTTTTATATCAAAACTAGAAGGAGTCTTTAATACACATATTTTAGAAGTTGTATCGGTTATGAGTAAGTAAAGTAGTATATATTATATATATATTATCAAAATCGTATATATATATATAGTATCTCTCAGAAATGAGTACACCCCTCACATTTTTGTAAATATTTTATTATATATTTTCATGTGACAACACTGAAGAAATGACACTTTGCTACAATGTAAAGTAGTGAGTGTACAGCTTGTATAACAGTGTAAATTTGCTGTCCCTCAAAATAACTCAACACACAGCCATTAATGTCTAAACCGCTGGCTACAAAAGTGAGTACACCCCTAAGTGAAAATGTCCAAATTGGGCCCAATTAGCCATTTTCTCTCCCCGGTGTCATGTGACTCGTTAGTGTTACAAGGTCTCAGGTGTGATTGGGGAGCAGGTGTGTTAAATTTGGTTTTATCGCTCTCACTCTCTCATACTGGTCCCTGGAAGTTCATATGGCACCTCATTGCAAAGAACTCTCTGAGGATCTGAAAAAAAGAATTGTTGCTCTACATAAAGATGGCGTAGGCTATAAGAAGATTGCCAAGACCCTGAAACTGAGCTGCAGCATGGTGGCCAAGACCATAAAGCGGTTTAACAGTACAGGTTCCACTCAGAACAGGCCTCGCCATGGTCGACCAAAGAAGTTGAGTGCACGTGTTCAGCGTCATATCCAGAGGCTGTGTTTGGGAAATAGACATATGTGTGCTGCCAGCATTGCTGCAGAGGTAGAAGGGGTGGGGGGTCAGCCTGTCAGAGCTCAGACCATACACCGCACACTGCATCAACTCCGTCCTCCCAGAAGGAAGCCTCTTCTAAAGATGATGCATAAGAAAGCCCGCAAACAGTTTGCTGACAAGCAGACTAAGGACATGGATTAATGGAACCTGTCCTGTGGTCTGATGAGACCAAAATAAACTTATTTGGTTCAGATGGTGTCAAACTTGTGTGGCGGCAACCAGGTGAGGAGTAAAAAGACAAGTGTGTCTTGCCACAGTCAAGCATGGTGGTGGGAGTGTCATGGTCTGGGGCTGCATGAGTGCTGCCGGCACTGGGGAGCTACAGTTCATTGAGGGAACCATGAATGCCAACATGTACTGTGAGATACTGAAGCAGAGCATGATCCCCTCCCTTCTGAGATTGGGCCGCAGGGCAGTATTCCAGCATGATAACGACCCCTAACACACCTCCAAGATGACCACTGCCATGCTAAAGAAGCTGAGGGTAAAGGTGATGGATTGGCCAAGCATGGCATCCTCAAACGGAAGGTGGAGGAACGCAAGGTCTCTAACATCCACCAGCTCATTGATGTCGTCATGGAGGAGTGGAAGAGGACTCCAATGGCAACCTGTGAAGCTCTGGTGAACTCCATGCCCAAGAGGGTTAAGGCAGTGTGGGAAAGTAATGGTGGCCGCACAAAATATTGACACTTTGGCCCAATTTGGACATTTTCACTTAACGGTGTACTCACTTTTGTGGCCAGCGTTTTGGACATTAATGGCTGTGTGTTGAGTTATTTTGAGGGGACAGCAAGTTTACACTGTTATACAAGCTGTACACTCACTACTTTACATTGTAGCAAAGTGTCATTTCTTCAGTGTTGTCACATGAAAAGATATAATGAAATACTTACAAAATTGTGAGGGGTGTACTCCCTTCTGTGAGATACTATATATAAAGAATAAAAATCACCCGCAACCAAATGGTACTCTTAGCCAGTACTGGCCCGAGTCTGGGTACTGAAACTGAGCTGACACCACCGGCATTGGGCCACTCGTTGGTGTGATTGTGGCCTAACGCTGGTGGTGTTGGCCCAGTTTCAGTATCCAGACTCGGGCCAGTACTGGCTAAGTGTTTCATTTCTCGTTGGTGTGATTGTGGCCCAATGCCGGCAGTTTTGGCAGCCGGACTCGGGCCAGTGTATTTGGGCCGATTCTGGGGCGTCATTCATCACATGTCCATGCCGACTCTGGCAACCGCAGCCGGGCCGAGTTATTTCAATCCGGCCTGTCAGATCTGGGCCATTATCGGGCCAAACCGTTTTGGCTACCTGGGGCATGTCCACTTTTGTATATATATATACAATATATGCCACAACCAGTATCTGACACTCAGGGATATTAAAATCTGCGTAAAGCAAATAACATTTAAATTTTTATCACTGTAATATTTGACGTGAGAAGAGCCTAATGATGTCTGACACTGATTCAATAGCAAAAGTCCTTCTTTTTAAACAAAATTGCAGAAGGAAAGCTTTATTCAAGCCCCTGACATCACATCAACACAACTATAGGTGAGCGTCTGACACTTCTGATGAATGTCAAGCTATTTTCAAACTATCCTTGTTGTGATATTTCTGTTGTCATGCTGGCATATTGAAATGGTTTATTTTTCCACCATTCTTCAAGCCAACACATAATTAGATCTCCAGTGACCCTGAATTTGTTGCATGACTCACATGCAATGCCCTGAAAGTGCTTTATTGACACTGTAGTGCTGAAACTGTGCACGATTATACCGATTTTTTTTAATGCCAGTTGTCAAACCCTGACAGAACAGTATGCTATAAGAGTTTGTGTTCATAAACATTGCACTGGAAGTAAGCACAGCCTTTGGACTAATCTTGGACTGTACAATCATCATAAAAAAATACATTATGCATAAAATGGAACTGCAGTGATTCAGACAGATTTAATCATTTAATTCAAACAAGACAGAATAAGCCATAAGAGTTCTCCTATTAAAAAAGGGCAATATAAATAACAATCCACTTAAGACTGCCATAAATATCAAAATGTTTGTTTAGAGATGGTAAATGAAGATCCGCGGTATGTTGTAAATGAGATTAAAAGTATTCGCTTGCGGCAGAGCAGTGAAGGCAGTTAAGCCACACATTTTTTGCTATTTTAATGTGCTTTTGGGTAAAAAGCAATTAAATTACTATATACAGGAGTCCAATTTGAGTTAATGTGTTCAGCGAGGAGAAAACATCGATTTTTGCCTTTCCCACAGACTCATAGGGGATATTTTACAAAAAAATGTATCATCAATTAATATGTTGTCACATGTGGGGCAAAGCCACATTCATTACAGAAGTTTTCCCATCAGTAATACCTGTCATAGCAAATGTTCGCAGGGAATGCATTGCTAAAGCATACATTTATTCACATTAAAACAGTTATTCTCAACAGAAAGAGAAAAAGATTACAAGAAAAGATGTTCATTCTTGTACTGGCCACCCATACAGAAGATTTCCCACACCCCCTCCACTCTGTCGCAACCGATAGCAAAAGACTGTTCCCACATCACAAGTGGAGCAAGCTCTAAGCCCTGAGGTTCTGTTCTTATCCCCAGTCCACGGTCGCAAATGTAGATGTCAAAGCAAGAAACTGAAATTGCCAGCTCTAAACGGAATCCTAGCGCAGGGTAAAAATATCAGAAGGGGAGATCTGTTGCAGGGCAATGACATTTTAAAGGCATTGTATGAGACTCTGAGCAATGTGGAGGTCCACTGCAGCTGAGGTTCTATTCAATCTTCCAGTCTTGGCTTGGCTGCTGACCCTTTTAGAGGAATCGATGGTGAGCAGCAGCGCGTGCCGCGGCATGAAACGCATTGTGTAATGTCCATGGATACCAGGGCTGACAGTTATGGTATGAGCAGAAATGCATGTGCAGCAATGTGTGTTTGCACTGCTGTGTGCTTTAAATCAATTTATGTATTTGTTTTGGACTTGGAGTAATGAAAGACGGAAAAAAATTATTGATCATCAAAGATTGTGGAATCAGATATGTTGCAGGCCAGACTTGAACCAATTTTTTTCCATATGAGCACCATAACTCCTAAGCAATGGTAGCTTTTGGGCGTTTTGGCCTTTGACTGATAGGTAAATTAAAAAAAATGAAATTAAAGTTGGGGGAATCAGATATGTTGCAGGCCCGACTCAAACACATTTTTCCCATTTGAATGGAGTGACCCCTTTAAATGGTTGAAGTTTTTGGGCTTGCTGGCCTTTAGCTGATAGGTAAGTAAAAGCTAGACAAGTAATGGTGATGTTAAAGATTGGACAATTGGATATGTCACAGATTTGAACCTATATTCCCATAAAGCACCAAAGATCCCACAACACAGAAACTTGTGGGTCTTTTGACCTTATTTTAATAGGTAAATTAATCATGATAGGAAATGGCCATGTTAAAAATTGGACAATTGGATACGACACAGCCCTACTTCAAACCTGCCTCTCCAAAAAAGCACCCCAGAGCTTTATTTGACAGGTAAGTGATGAGGTAATAGCAAGATGGAAGATTAAAAAAAACTGCATGATGCCAGCCAGATTCAAACCTTTGCCCTCATAATAGCACCACAGCTCCTAAATAATGGAGCCTTCATTCCTGCACAGCTGAGTAGCTCATCTTTAGACAAATGGGAATGCTAATGTATACATAATTCATACTCTCCGGATATTGCATACCTCCTTGGTGTTACCCACTGAATTATATAATTATTTTTGCATTTGTTTATGTGTATCTGAAGATTCTATTGCACTATATTTCTTCTAGCTATTAACCTGTGTAGCTCGCAAACCACTATGTATCCTGCAGGCTAAAGAAACACTGAAACAAACCATTTGATCTTACAATACATCCCAAAGGCCCATTCAACACTACATTGTCACCATAATAAAGCCACTAAACTCTCAAAATCAAAATGCTGCTGCTCCCACTGGGCCGTTGGCTAACAGTAGTCAAAACAGACCAGCCATGGAGGATGGTGGTACTGTGAGGAGAGAGGAACTCATCACTCAAATGGGTTGTCCAATGTACAAATGCCTATTAAATAAGCACCATCACACACTTAATCAACCAGAGTGACTGAACACAAATAAAACGGACAACTGCATCACCTTTAAGCACACTAACTGCCATTTAATATGCTTCTCCATTTAAACAGTTAGATCCAAACGAGGCTTGAAGAGCGTCAAAGCAGCAGAATCTTGATTGTGACATTTATACAGCCATTATACTAGACTGATTATCAATAAACAAACTGTCAACAGTAATGACATTAAAGCACATTCATTAACTTTCTTTCAAACAACTGAAAGAACTTTACTAACATACAGTAAAAGAGCTTGATGTTGTAGAAAAGGTATTGCTAGTGCATCTCGTCAGAAAGCTGGATTTTAAGTGCATGATTTTTTAGAAGTGTTACTAATGCGAAGAAGACTTCAATGTAGTTACACTTTTGCCTTTTAAGTATTTTCACAAAATATCCTGCTGATTTGTAAATAAAATGATGTGATAAAGAGCACATTGAGTTAACATTTTGTTTAAAGTATTACCATTTAATACATTTTTGATTGTCTTTTGGAACAATGTATTTAGTGTGCTTTACCAATATAAAGTTTTGATTAGGTAAAAAAACAACAACTTACATTTAAATGTAAAACTAATTGGACCAAGAACGTGGTTTTATAAATTAAGTTTATTTTATTAAGCCAAAGTAGACATACTCTTGCCACTATTCTTGCCACAATTTTTTTTAATTTAATTTACATTTCAACTGAACCAAGTGGAAAATTGTGATGCAACAAGTCACTAAAAATTGAGTTGGAGATGTTTTTTTTTTACAGTGTAGAAGTTATTTTAATATCCTCTATTTTTTAAGTATAAAGGCAGAACAGAGCATATCATGAGCTCAAGTGAGGCCACAATAATGTTTGATCATTTATGTATGCTCCTTTATGCTCTAAGCATGTTGTAAGCAACAAATATCACCACTGAGGAAACTTCAGTATCAAGCCCAGTTTAACAGAAGAGCTGCCATCTGGGAGGGTATCGGGATTGTTTGAGTTTTAAAAAGTACAACTTTACAAGGTGCTGAACAGAAAATCAGGGATGTGCAAAATACATATTTTCAAAATTGACTAGTCCACTTATACAGCAGGCAAAAAAAAAAAAACTTAAAGACAAAAAAAAGGGGGATGTAGCGTGTCCTTAGGGAAGGCGTTTACATAGTGTGTTCTTGCAATAATAAAATGCTATGCTGGATTGATAAACAAGCAATGTTAATGTTAAAAACTATTTTTATCAGCCTTATGTTTAATGTACAGTAAGAATTGGCTAAGACATTTTAAACTTGAATGTGCGAGGCTTCCAGTTTCGGCCGCTTCTAGTTGGTTTAGCTGTACAAAACAGTCTGTTATGCTGCTTGAAATTGCAAATTGGCATTTGTAATAATAGTATTTTTATTTTTTTATCTAAATTATAAACACTACACTGTCTGTTTTTACTCTGCCAATTAAAATAAATCCAAACGATGCAGAACAGGTGTGAATCTATAAGCAACACAGTAGCGTGGTTTTGTTCCTGAAAGAAGCTGTTGATCCAAAGATTTGAGTCACTTGTTTAGTTCCTGAATAAATTAGTGGTTTTGAACAAATCAGTTGAATGAATGATTCAAAAGACTTGCTTGATTTGTGCTGCGCATCCCAATGTGCCTACTTGTACTACACCCTTAAAGTCTGGGACAGGACACCAAAAACCAGCACTGTCCCCAGAAAACCGGGACATCTGGTCACCCTATATTAGAGGAGCAAGCTTTGGGACATACTATCATGTCATATAATTGTGTCTTTAACGGTCTGCTCTGTCGCATAGTTACACACACCCGGTCACTGTAAACTGACCTGTCAATCATCTTGTCACAGTTAACATCCTCCACATTTCAGTTCATTCACAGAAACGTGACCTATGGGGGTCCCTTAATGATGGAGGTCAAAATGACTGGAGTGCCTTCTGTGCAAAACCTCTTTATCTAAACTTCTCTACTTAACCGTCGGTCACATACATCCAACATGTTTGTAGTTTTTTTAACGCTTTTTTCTTGTTTGGTCTTCTGAAACCGAAATCCTTCGTTCAACAGCGCAGGAATGTGATGCAAGGATTAGCCATTTAGGGAGTGTGCACATCCACACTAGTCAAAATACTGAAAATAGTAGACATCGGGAGCTTTAGCAGTACTTTGTCAAGAGGTACATACTATGTTTTGGGACACACTTGTTCTAATCTCACATACTATTTAGGATGGATAGTATGAACATTGGGAAGCAGGGTTGCATTCCCGAATGAATCAGTGGTTTTCAACTAATCGTTTGAATGATGATTCAGTGATTCACTTATAAAGACAGTTACTTGCCACCACCTACTGGTGAAACGATGTTACCACACTGAACATATATTCAGTGGGACAGGCTACTGTGAATAAAATATATTTCAACAGCCTAAATCTGATTTGCCCAGGTTTTTTAATGCATTGGTACAGTACACTAACACTATATGTTTCTCCTTTAGGAGAGGAGTTTTACGGTACGAGATTAAGATGCACTGTCATGGGACTTAGCTTATCTATACATTGGCCTTCTGGGCAAACAGCCTCCTGAAAGCCCACCAACACTGCAATAGGCTGCTTACATTGGATATCTACGTATCAGATTTGAACTACTTAGATCTGCTCTTCACTTCATCCCATCGAGACTGAAAGAGGATCTAACTACAGCAAAAGTAAAGACCTGAGAGATAAAGCTCAGAGGCCAACATCATGGTTTTACAGAGGGATCTACACTGTCAAATGATGAATAGTGAGTCTTAAAATGTTTTCGAAGGTTGTTTGACTTTATTATTGACTGGCCTTTTACCCTTGTCACTGATGAGAATAGACTAGATATTAATATTCCACCTCCCCTTTCCTTTACATGAAAGATCAGCAGGGTATTTTTAAATCGGATTTAAATTCAGTTTGCTATCAAGCTGGGACAAAAGTGATTTCAAGGTTATCAATAATGTTTAATGGTCCGCATTCTTCTCCATCTGGAAAGGCCTGATTGTTTGTATAAAAATAGGCTGGTGAAGGTCCCATTCACATGTAATTCTGTATGGATCATCTCTGCACTGAGGCTTTTTAGACAGATATATCATCTATCTTTGAATGGGAATGATCCGTCTCGTAAATCAACTTTTAATTACGGATTCTAATTAAATTTTTATTTTCACCACAGCAAGTCTCGTCTAATTCCAGAAATGACGCTAATTAGCAGAGCCCCTGGACAAGCCGCTGAAGACAGAATCTATCGCTGAAGGGTGTAAGGTCCCAGTAAATCAAAACGCTGGTTGCTTTATGGACATTACAGTCACTTGCCTTTATGTGTCTGTGGGGGAAAAAAGTGTTTTTTCTCCCACCCTTTAAGAGGTCTTTGTGTTGTCGAATTGGCAAGGGAATTAGAGAAATTATATGTGATAAATGAGTAACGCCTGGTTGGGCATTAAAATGAATTGTTTTCAAAGGGTCTGCACACAAAGCTTTTGAAAGAAATAACACTATATGATCCAGACAGATGACCAGCCAAAAAACTACTCACGCTATTGCAAACAAATTTTTATAAAACCTGAATTAATTCAAAGATAAAATTTCCATTACATTTCTATTAATCTAGATTTTTAAAAATGTGTAATTATTTACATATTTTTAATTAAAACAAACAAATTCACATTTTTTATTAAAATTAAATGTCATGTACTGTATGTTAAGGTAACCATTGAAGACTCTAATGCAAGCTACATTCGTAATTAACCTCAATACGATTATATATTGTCACACTCTTTTCATAATTTGACAGACACTGGAAATAACTTATTCATTGTGATATTTAATAACTTATATTAGATTACTTATATTAGATTTTATTAGATTATTTTCCTCACACATCACATTCTTCGTCACACTGATATTTCACACTGCTGTCTCTTTGTTAACTAAGTACACTAAAAATGGATCTAAATCATAAAAAAAATCATAATTGGTATAATATTATACAGTGGGTACGGAAAGTATTCAGACCCCCTTAAATTTTTCACTCTTTGTTATATTGCAGCATTTGCTAAAATTATTTAAGTTCATTTTTTTCCTCATTAATTTACACACAGCACACCATATTGACAGAAAAACACAGAATTGTTGACATTTTTGCAGATTTATTAAAAAAGAAAAACTGAAATATCACATGGTCCTAAGTATTCAGACCCTTTGCTCAGTATTTAGTAGAAGCACCCTTTTGATCTAATACAGCCATGAGTCTTTTTGGGAAAGATGCAACAAGTTTTTCATTCCTGGATTTGGGGATCCTCTGCCATTTCTCCTTGCAGATCCTCTCCAGTTCTGTTAGGTTGGATGGTAAACGTTGGTGGTCAGCCATTTTTAGGTTTCTCCAGAGATGCTCAATTGGGTTTATTCAGGGCTCTGGCTGGGCCGTTCAAGAACAGTCACAGATTTGTTGTGAAGCCACTCCTTCGTTATTTAGCTGTGTGCTTAGGGTCATTGTATTGTTGGAAGGTAAACCTTCGGCCCAGTCTGAGGTCCTGAGCACTCTGGAGAAGGTTTTTTCGTCCAGGATATCCCTGTACTTTGAATTCATCTTTCCCTCGATTGCAACAGTCGTCCTGTCCCTACAGCTGAAAAACACCCCACAGCATGATGCTGCCACCACCATGCTTCACTGTTGGGACTGTATTGACAGGTGATGAGCAGTGCCTGGTTTTCTCCCTACATACCGCTTAGAATTAAGGCCAAAATAAGTTCTATCTTGGTCTCATCAGACCCGAGAATCTTATTTCTCACCATCTTGGAATACTTCAGGTGTTTTTTAGCAAACTCCATCTGGGCTTTCATTTGTCTTGCACTAAGGAGAGGCTTCCGTCGTGCCATTCTGCCATAAAGCCCCGACTGGTGGATGGCTGCAGTGATGGTTGACTTTCTACAACTTCTCCCATCTCCCGACTGCATCTCTGGAGCTCAGCCACAGTGATTTTTGGGTTCTTCTTTTCCTCTCTCACCAATGCTCTTCTCCCCCGATTGCTCAGTTTTGCCGGACGGCCAGCTCTAGGAAGGGTTCTGGTCGTCCCAACGTCTTCCATTTAAGGATTATGGATGCCACTGTGCTCTTAGGAACTTTAAGTGCAGCAGAATTTTTTTTTGTAATCTTGGCCAGATCTGTGCCTTGCGACAATTCTGTCTGTGAGCTCTTCAGGCAGTTCCTTTTGACCTCATGATTCTCATTTGCTCTGACCTGCACTGTGAGCTGTAAGGTCTTATATATACAGGTGTTTGGCTTTCCTAATCAAGTCCAATCAGAATAATCAAACACAAAATAAAAATCCAAACACAGCGGACTCAAGAAGGTGTAGAACCCATCTCTCAAGGATGATCAGAAGAAATGGACAGCACCTGAGTTATATATGAGTGTCACAGCAAAGGGTCGGAATACTTAGGACCATGTGATATTTCAGTTTTTCTTTTTTAAATAAATCTGCAAAAAATGTCACAATTCTGTGTTTTTCTGTCATATGGGGTGCTGTGTGTACATTAATGAGGAAAACATTGGAACTGTAATGATTTTAGCAAATGGCTGCAATTAAACAAAGAGTGAAAATTTAAGGGGGTCTGAATACTTCCCGCACCCACTGTACATAATGGTAAAAAGAGTTTTAGATAGTTTTTAATATGTTTAAGTATTTAATAACAAAAGAATAATAAAAATTGTTTTAATAAAATAACCCCTGGGACAGTAAAAAAGGTGCCTGTAGTTTAAAGAAACCCCCTATAGTTAAAGGGGTCCATAGATGCTGCGAAAATAAATTATTTTTGTATTTGGTGTAATGAAATGTTTTTATGCGGTTTAAGGTTAAAAAAACATTTTCTTCCACATACTGTACATTATTGTTTCTCTCTATGCCCCGCCTTTCTGAAACGCGTCGATTTTTACAAAGCTCATCGGTCTGAAAAGCGAGGTGTGCTGTGATTGGCCAGCTATCCAGTGCATTGTGATTGGCCGAATACCTCAAGCGTGTGACGGAAATGTTACTCCCCTTACCATATTGTGATGATGACCTGTCCGGCGATGATTCAACATTAAAACCCATTATTAACGAGGCATTCGTTGCATCCAGTGGGGACGTAATTATGGATTATAATGACTTGTACTGTCTTTTGTACTGCGTTATGCGTTGCTTTGCATCGCGCCGCGTAAACAAAACCATGTCTGCATTTGTGATCGGAGAAATTACAAACAACAAGCCCTACTCTACACTGCCCAAAAAACTCGCTTTAAATATATAAAATATAAAAACTCTTAAATATGAAAACTTACTTACAGTCTGTGAGTCAGAACAGCCGGCATTGTAGTCTACTCTCCCAGGATCAGGAAACAGTCCTCCATAAAATGTGCTGCACACATCTGAATATTTGGGTTGAAGCAGGGGCGATTCTAACATTTTCATTTTAGGGGGGCTCAGCCCCCAATGAGGGTATAATAATAAAAAATAATAATAAACATATAAATAAAATAAAAAATGATTGTCTAATAGGGTAAGGTGGTAAACTAAACTTATTGCATTTTGCAACTTATTGTATTCCACTTTACTGCATAGATAGGTATAACATTTGAGTACTGAATAAGCCAAATTCAAGTCTTCATGACCTCTCACACACAACCTGTTTACTGTACAAACACAAAATTTTACTGTTCTAGTACAACCCTCTTTCTTTAGCTCAAGTATGCAAACCTATTTGCCACATGCACTGTAATATGTTTTATTGAAAGTTACATTTTCAAATGAAAATGGCAACATGATTGTTTTATAAAGTATGTGTTCATATGTGTTAAGGGCTAGATTTGTGGTGTGATGAGGGGTGAACGCAGCAAAACCCTTACAGGAGATGGTAAACCGATTGCCATGATATTTTGTAAACTGGATTTATGACAAAGAACTGCACAGATGCAGATATTATAACAATTTATCGATAAACACAAACCTTGTCCTCTGTTTCTCGCTCTGCAGATTGAAGAACGCGCTGAAAGACGGGGAGGAGCCGATCGAAGTCTGCCGCCGTTTTCATATTAAATTTAAAGGGGACTGAGGCGATCACGTATTCGTGTACAGTTTATGGAGCTAATAGCAAAATTTTTAGGGGGGGCTGAGTAATCATTTTAGGGGGTCTATAGCCAACGTAAAAATGGCCTAGCGATGCCCATGGTGGTTGAAATGTTCTGGAACGGTGTTGTAAATACAACTTAACACTGATTTCTAGTCGTGTCCATTTTTGGAAGGCCCAACAAAGTAGTTTCACTTTCACACCACAGCGTCCCACCCGGCGGCCATGAGTGATCGAGGCCGGGGGATAAGAGGACTGGTCGGCGGCGGGCTGAGTGAGCAGAGGTGGCGGATTCGACGAAGGAGTGGCCGGGTTGCTTGCGGCAACCACATGTGACGACCCCGGGCTGGACTCCGCTTTGTCCACGGTGAAAGCCGATCCGGCGATCCACAGCGCAAAGTTGTTGTATTTCCTCAGCGACCAGCACGGATCAGCTCCAGGCATGACGAAGCAGATATCGTCCTCTTTTGGAAGACGCAAAACAAAGTAGTTTCCCTTTCACAACGAAGCACACAGCGCCTTCACGACATGGCGGCAGCGGCAACAACAATACTACAGCGAGAATAAAAATTACGCCTTCATTCTTTGCGTGAACATTTGGGCGGCGTTATGCAAATCTTCCCACATAGTGACGCAGGTATGTGGGGGCGTGTTAGAACGAGCGGTTTTAGGGGGGTGTGGCTGACTCTGAACTTTTATAAAGAATATCTCTTTGTATTTGAGACTTTAGTCTTTGCAAATTTACAGATCTTCTTTATGCACCAAGAGCTTGTAACACTCCAAAGAGAAAGGAAAAATTTAAATCGCATCATATGACCCCTTTAAATATTTTGGTCTCGATTTACATTTTCTTATTTAAATAAATATTTCACCCAAATGTGCAAAAGGGCACAATCTATTTTAATGTGCACTTAAGCTAAATGTGGAAAAACTGGGCAGTCATGTGCAGTTTGCATTATTTAAGTCTTACAGGTGTTAAGACTTTTTACTGAAACACTGGCTGTAATATTTCAACTGTGAGAGAATCTGCAATTCATGGTTTTAAGTTTTATGTGGTTATTACTGTAAAGCGCTGTATACATTAGAGCTCTTTTTTTAGAGGAATGATAAATGAGGAGGAAAAGGCTAAGAAAGTTTCTCTCTCATTGATCACGACCGGTGTGTTTGCGCTTTCATTGGTATCAGTGTTTAGCTGTAATAGCCGTGTGTGTGTGTGTGCGTGTTCACTAAGGGAGGCCATTAGAGACAGGGGAATAATGATGGTATTAATGGCACCAATTGCTCATCCTGCCTGCCATTGGAGTGCAGCCCTTGGGATGCGTGTGCAGGGATAATTGTTTACATTTTCAGTTGCCTGTTTTTATCCCTTTCTGTAGACTTAACACTCTACACACACTCAACACTTAACACACACTTATACAGGATAGAGAAGGAGGAGAAACACACAACGCCCTGGATCTGCCAGTGCTCCACCCCATGACACTCCTGACTTCCCACCTGACTCTCTGCTGCAGGACACAGTGAATACTCTATTGAAACAATTGCATACTTATTATCAAATTAAATGTAAACAATGGCATGTAGTCGTTTTTTCTTTCAAACAAAGCCAATTAAGTAAACATTGCTTTAACATGCTTCAAGTAATTATTCAAAGGACAAAGTTAGAAATAAAATGAAAAACAAAGAAACCACTTACAGTACAAGAAATGGAAGAAAGATACACTTTAAGCAATCAGTGTGTTAGGTTTCTCAGATATTTAAATGTAATATAAAAAAAGAAAAAGAAAAAAAAAGCACGTAAAAATGTCTTTGAAATGTAAAAATCTTTGAAATTGACCTTTTTGCCTTAGAGGTAAAATTAGCTGTTTTATTTTTTTAGACCTAACTTTTGTTCAAGTTTAGAGGGCTTATTAAACTACAAACATTATCCAACCAAAAACAAGTGAAAAGTGTTGCTAATTTTGCTAAATGCTGGACAGTATTTACCATAAGTTTTTTCAAATTGCAGTAATCAAATATGGTTTTAATGATACAGTATTTAAAATATGAAATGCAAATACTAACTGTCAGGAATTTATCATCAAACCATTAACCGTTTAATCCCTACCTTTAATTCTCAACCTAGAGTGAGCTTGGTGACCCCTGGGAACCACTGTTTTATACAGTTTTATACAGTTCGGAACAAGATTCGCAACCTTAAGTAACGGTCCTTTGAGCAAGTGAAATTTCAGACACGGTAATGGTCGTCAATCTGTTTTTCAAAAACATATAATACATGAAAAATTGTAAACCGTGATATATTCTTTACTGCAACGCTACAAACCTGCAGATTTAAGATTTTCATGCTGTGACGTATCAAACTTCTATTGATCACAGATCTTCATGTGATACGAATTCAAATTTACTCACAAGACACAATTGTGCACTATGACCTTACTATTGCTGTCGATGTACCTGTACTTTTTCTATATACATATACTTACATATACTAACACAATCACTTCTCCAACCTCTTTTGTTCCTGCTCATTAAGTCATTGTTTCTGAGTGCTTGTCCTCATTCTCACATCTGTTCTCCTGAATAGCACGATTCACAATAATTAAAGGTTGTTGCTTGGTCATGACATTCCCTCCTGCGATGAAGTGTGCAAAACATGTCAGGAGATAGCAGCATGACCAGACTAACGACTCTTTCTCATTTTCTGCTCTCTATGCTTATCTCGCCTGCAGTAAACAGAAGGTTAAGCATACAAATCCCTGTTACGCTGAACAGAAAGTGCACTCCATAGAGGGCATTATCAATGCTAAGCACCAAATCGTCCCTCCTCATCTTTTGTTCCTACATAGAGAGTGTGATGGAGAACTACAGTGGACTAAATTCAATTGGTTGCACATCCACTAAAGAGCAGGTTGCAGTAATAGCCTCTCTGGAGTCTATATCTGACCAAGGGATTTGTTATTTTGCCTGCCACAGTGCGAAGTGACACCGTAACATCACAAAAAACAAGCACACACATCATTACCATGAAGACGTTCACTGGCGTTTAGTACAGAATCACACCTACCCACACACTTTTGACAGCTCCAGAGACTCCAGCTGATGCTTCCAGACCAGCGTAAAACAACAGACAAAATCAGTTGCCAACAGAGCAAACAATACCTGACTGTACACTGTGTGAGAAGAGTGTTTATAGTGGAAATGCGCTGCTCACGTTTCATTTCACACAGAGACAGAAGAAGGCCGGAGCTACAGAGAAGTGAGGCAACGTGATGCAGAGACGACAGGAGAACGGCATGAGTACTCAAAAGCTATGTTGGTCTATTAAGTTAAAAGCTCCCGGGTCATTGAGCACAGACTGAGACTTTAAAACGTTGACTGATGTGTCTGTAGACTAAATTGCAATTGTGTGTTGGGTTAAAATTGGATTTTAGCAGCCTGGTGGTGATCCTAGTGGCCTAGGTGAGAAAATATTTGACCTCTGGCCTAATCCTAATGACATGTTATGAGGTGTGACATGCAGTACTTCTTCAAAAACTTTTTTAAAAGCATTTAGCATATTTTCCTCATAATTGCTATGCATATGACCCTATTAAATTAGAGAATATGTGGAAAATGGGGTTTAGCCACACTATTATGTCATAAAGTGGTACATTCCAAAACCTGTTGTTTTTGGCAGACTGGCTTCAATATAAGATGTTTTTTAGACCACCAAGAAAGTTTTGAGTTCTGAAACTTACATGATGTTTCTATAGTACAACGACCTCTTATATGTCAAAAGATCAAGGGCATTTTGATTTCTCAGTTCATGTACCCTTTAATGTGCGTGTGTGTACATCTCCTATATATATATATATATATATATATATAAACACACACACACCCTCAAATGAAGGGACCATTACTTTGAAGTAAAAGAAAGAAAAAAAATGACAAATTGTGAAAAAACGGGCTTACAGGACGGTAGTTTTCATTCATTTAAACATATAACATTCATCTAAATGACCTAAAACTTGATTTTAATTTTTGTTAAAAAGTATGCAATTATCCATCCTGAAACCTTACTTTTATTTTAGTACATATATGTGGTTGGAAAGGCCAAAGCAAACAAAACAACACGTATTTTTTGTTTTGTTGTTCTACTGTTGTTGTTGTTGTTTTAATAATAACAACTATTATTATTATTATTATTGTTGTTGTTGTTATATCCGTTTATATATAATATATAAATATTAATATACACAATATACACAATTAATATAAATGATCAATTATATATTTATTTTTTATTTATTTTTAGACAGATATTTTTTATTTAAGTCACTCACCGTCTTCTGAATCTTTGCTCTACCAGGTGAGCTGTCATCTGCTAAAGACTGAGAATAACTTACGTTTTAAGGCTGGGACACACCAAGCCGACTTCAAAGAACTAGCGGCGATGAAAGCCGATGGTGTTGTCGCCTCACGTCGGACCAAAAAGCTGCGCTCGAACACACCACACAGACTACAGCCGACTGCAAACTAAACACGTGCGTTCTGCACCTGCGTGAGAGGAATTAACTGTCTATATCAGCAGATATCAATAGTATATATTTGTCATTCAAAAGGAGAAACCGAAACAAAGATATATGAGATAAACTCAGATATACGAAAAGTAAACAAAGCAGCGCTTGCTTACCATTTTGAATATCAGTAACGTTATTAAATTGAATCATTTTAAGCGGCTCATGTTGTTATGAAAACATTCGCGCATTAGAATGATTGGGAAAAATCACGTAACATTTAAACAGCCTTCTGTCTGTACCGCCTTTCATTTACGTGCTTGTTTTCATCACTTTTGCTTTAATTCTCAGGCACTGACTCGTTCGCTAAACTGAACATCCAAACAGAGCTCTCACTCGCGCCGACGGTCCCGACGGCTTCGACGCCGATTCAACATCAGGCAAACTGCCGCCGACGAGTGGAACACACCACACAAACTAGCCCGACCGTCGCTCGCCGTCGGCCCGACTATGGCCAATGGCCGACCGTCAGCTTGGTGTGTCCCGGCCTTTATGCACAGAGGTATTGTTTGAGCCTCTTTTATGCAGTCCAAGTGTTCACATTGATTATGTGGGTTGGGCTTGAGGTTTGGGAGTTGATCCTTGCATTGATTTGTTCACATGGTCCAGTGATTAAAAGAGTAAGTATAACCATTCCTCCCCACGGTAAGCCATAGACCCATCAGGTGGGTCTTAATGAGACTCTCACTGTCAAGGTCTCTGTTATCACCTCAAAGGCAGCGGAGCACATCTGAGCTGACCTTGTGCATTTCTAGTGCTCCACATTAGAATTCACAGTGCATTATGGGTAGAGTCGGTGCCAAAAACAATACACAGCCAGATACAGTCAGTGTGTTATTCCACAAGGAAAATAAATAAAATCTGCTCTGATTTGAACATGTACAGACATACAAACAAACATCCAGATGATTGTGGTTCCTAAATAATTAACGGCAGAGCGTCTCTTACACTTGAGCGCCAGGGACCGTGTTTATAGACTCGATGCCTTGCACCTATGTTCTTGAATTTTCTAAATCAGATCTGCCACTCCAGTTCAGCCCAAATCACAGAAGAGCAAAGATGGGAGAGACTAAGCGCATTTTAAACAGCTGCTTTTGAGAACGCCTTCTCCGTTCCCGGCCACCTGCGATCGGCCATTCGTGTTGACAGGGTGGAAAATAGCTTTGTTTCTCTATGTTTTTTGCCCCTCTTTTGTCAAAAGATGAGGTGCGAACAGGTAGGATGCAGGTGGGAGATATTTCTGAACAGAGCTGCCAGATTTTTATTGTCCTTTACCCAGAACAACTCAACCGACAGTAAACTGACATGTTTTAAAGTGGGGTTGAGAGTGGAGAGATCTGTGCACCTTTTCTAATGCACACCACTAGATGCTGCCAGCACAAAATAAAGAATTGCTGAAACGCTGCTCAGCATTTGCCATGCAAGAGGATTGAAATGCTTCCTGGCATTGTGTTTGTGTCTGGTCTCTCCTCCTCCAGGCTCCCCTACCCTAAACTCCTTCATTTAGGATCCACCTGAGGCTATATAGCTCTCTTGAATGATGCAATGCATTGTGCCCCATAATAATGTTTGATAAGGCAAATGCGTTCTCTTCAAAATGTCTTAATATGATGCATGAATAAAATATCAAGGACTCCTAGGCTAGAGACTTAAAAACAGGTATAGCTGATGATAGAGCTCCTTTTACATTAGAATAACACTTAACTTTTTCTATTTTTTTTATTTTATTTATCTTATTCTATTTTTTTTAAATATAATTTTTTATTCACATTGCATTAAAAGAAATATAAATGAAATATATGTCAGAACTGACATTTCTTTATCTTTACCAGTTTTTGGATGAACAGCAGTGTGCATGTGTAATCCAATTGAAAGAACCCAGTGTTAAACAATCAGGTCTAAGTCTGATGCTTATTTGCAATAAATATGCAAAAATATTTGCTTAAATATTTGCAAAAAACATTCTGAACCCAAACTAATCACACAAAGTCTGATGTTGAATATTCGTCATTTTTCTCAACATGTAATGTAACAACACGAAACACTGATGTTATTATAAATATATACATACAGTAATGTACTGTATTTTGTGCTGAACAATCAGAGTTTGTGTGAATAAGCCTGTAGGCCTATAGTCAGTCCTCTCCTCCCAAAAGTTCTGCACTCTGTGTTAAAGACAGGTGTTGAGAATAAGTCATGGATAACTCTTTTCTCATCTAGCTTAATGGCAAGAGAAAATGGAACGTGGAAATTAACCTTTTTCAATTTTCTCAAAGATCCCAAAGAGAGACTAGGATCCATTTCTGCTCACTTTCAATTCTGCTGTGTTTAGTGGAGACTGAAGCAGAGCCCGGTGCTGTCTAATGTGAACTCAGTGCTCAGCATCTGCTCTCTGCCACCAGCTCTGCTGATTTATTTATTTTTTGGAATATACAATATAAGACTAATGAGGTAATTTAGTCACACAATCAAACAATGCTGGTGTATAAAACCTCAAGAGGGAACTCTTGTTTTGTCCAATGTTGCAGCTAATTTGCTTTATGGACCAGATTGAGAGGCATGAACAGAACAATAACAATAATCGTTTCGCTTATTTCAATCTCATCATATATTTCCAGGAACTGTAGAGCAGGAATTTTCAATGTTTTGCACACAGAGGAACTCTTGGTAGATAAAGATGGAGCAGAGACCCCCTAACATATTGTAGAAAATAAGGATTAAAGTGTTGTATTTGAATCCTGGCCTATATGCATTAGGGGTGTAATGATTCACGCGTTTTCTCGATGCATCGATTACAAACCCTGACGATGCATATGCATCGATCTGAAACTGATTTTTTTAATCGTGAATCGTCTATTTCGGACAGTAATCGATTTAAAATGCAAAGAATCAAATGAATCGCGATTTCTAAAGCATACGCACAGTTCTATTGAATGATACATTTGTTTTAACAATGTCGTTGAACCGAATGTACGAAGAAAACTGTTAAAATATCCACAGCATTAACAACAACCTTGAAATAAGAGCGCAAGGTTTATCTGATAATCAGATGCATGAAAGTAGCATTCGTTGCTATAGCAAACAGACATCGGGCGCGTTTTCTTTCAGAATCATCATTCGCCAATGGAGAGGAAAAGTTAAATACTATAGCATTTTATTTTATGAAAATGAGATGAAGTTTTCACACTGAAAGAGAAGTGATCTCGCGCTCAAAGAACTTAAGACGTGACAGGAAATGCCTAATATGGACAAAAGCATCTATCGCTGCAACTAAGCTGAATAAAAAGCAGAATGAACTGGTGAAACGTTAAGACAATAAACACAATAAATAAATAAAATGTATTAATGATGCAGTGCTAATTGACATATCATTTATTACAGTACCTTATTCTGTGCAGAAAATTGAAATAATTGTTTGTAGTATATAAAACAATCATAAAATTGGCATTAGGAAAAAATGATAGATTACAAATGATTGATTATTGTCCAGCAGTGTATTTGATTTCTTATAGCAAATTCAAAGTAAGATATAAGAAAAAAATTCTTGTAAAAAATAACTAAAAATAGAGGTCCATGCCATAGCATCATTAAACTAGCATCTAACAATGAACAAAAGTGTTTTTTTTGGTAACCTATGGTTCTCTAACCATAAATGCTGCGGTGTAATTGTTTCCCCCTGACTAAAGGCATTTAAAGAATTTATGGGGAAGCATTTACAAACCCAATTCCAAAAAGTTGGGACACTGTACAAATTGTGAATAATAACAGAATGCAATGATGTGGAAGTTTAAAATGTCAATATTTTATTCAGAATACAACATAGATGACAGATCAAATTTTTAAACTGAGAAAATGTATAATTTTAAAGGGAAAAAATAAGTTGATTTTTTTAATTGCACGGTCATCAACCTCATCCCACAAGTTGGGCCAGACGGCGATGTTTACCACTGTGGTGGCATTCCCCTCCTTCTTTTTTATAACAGTCCTGCCAAACGTCCTTGGTGCTGAGGAGCCAAGTTCTCGAATTTTAGCAAAATATGAATGTTTTCCCATTCTTTTGTCTATACCTGCTTCTAGTTTGCTCACGTCTTAGTTCGTATGTCGCAATCTTCCTCCCTGTATGAATGCGCCCCAAAATTTTTTCTAATGGCTTGGAAAGATCTGGACTGGGGCAGCTGGCCATTTTTCATTAACCCTTATCCTTTCCTACCACAGCCATGATGTTGTAATTGATGCGGTTTGTGGTCTGGCATTGTCATTTTGGAAAATGCAAGGTCTTCCCTGAAAGAGACGACTTCTGGATGGGAGCATATGTTGTTCTAGATCTTGGATATACCTTTCAGCATTGATGTTGCCTTTCCAGATGTGTAAGCTGCCCGTGCCACATGTACTCATGCAACCCCATGCCATCAGAGATGCAGGTTTCTGAACTGAGTGCTGATAACAACTTGGGTGGTCCTTGTCCTCTTTAGTCCGGATGACATGGCGTCCCAGTTTTCCAAAAAGATCTTCAAATTTTGATTCGTCTGACCACATAACAGTTTTCCACTTTGCCACAGTCCGTTTTAAATTAGCCTTGGCCCAGAGAAAATGCCTGCACTTCTGGATCATGTTTAGATACGGCTTCTTTTTTGACCTATAGACCTTTTTTAGCCGGCAACGGCGAATGGCACAATGGATTGTGTTCACGACAATGTTTTCTGGAAGTATTATTCGGCATTCCTGTATGTTAGCAGTGCCGTCTACGGGCCCGAGATCACGGGGGCATGCCAGTATGTTTTCCGGCCTTGGACCCTTACGCACAGAGAAATTGTTCCAGATTCTCTGATCTTTGCTATAGTATGCAGCTGTATATGATGATAACTTCAAACATCTTTGGCAATTTTTCTCTTAAAACTCCTTTCTGATTAGTGCTCCAACTATTTTTCGCGCCGCAGGCTGGGGGGAATTGGGATCCTGCTCCCATCTGACTTCTGAGAGACACTGCCAACTCTGATAGTCCTTTTTAACCCAATCATAGGGTTCCAAGACCTAGATAAGTTTGCAAATTGGTCCTCCAGCTGTTCCTTATATGTACATTTAACTTTTCCTGCTTCTTATTGCTACCTGTCCCAACTTTTTGGAATGTGTAGCTCTCATGAAATCTAAAATGAGCCAATATTTGGCATGACTTTTCAAAATGTCTCACTTTCAACATTTGATATGTTATCTATATTCTATTGTGAATAAAATATAAGTTTATGAGATTTGTAAATTATTCCATTCCTTTTTTACTCACAAAAACCAAAAAAGAAAAAATAGTCACAATTTGTAGTGTCCCAACTTTTTTGGAATTGGGTTTGTAAATAATCCTGTGAATGCACTTAAGGAATGCAGAAACGAATCGTTAATCGAATCGAATTTAATTGTGAATCGAATCGTTCTTAATTTGCAAAAATCGTTCTTGAATCGAATCGAAAACCTATGAATCGTGAATCTAATCGATTCGTTGTCTACCCAAAGATTCACAGCCCTAATATGCATAGTATCATATTGATGTATTTAAATACGTTGTTTTGATGTTTGTATGGCAAAGCTACTAAAATAATCATCGAGTCATCTAATTCATAGTAAAATTCAGATGTACATTTCACAGTATTTCCGCAGGGTGTATGCTTCCCCTGCTGGACTGCCACTCAATACTATTAGAGATTCATAATTTCTGATCCGCTTCAATATGTACTCACGCTGAGTAATGTGAGCATATGAGCATGAGAAATTAGGGTGATATGACATGTGTTGATTAAACATGATCAACTGGCTGAGATCAAGCTATATTCATTTATAAAAAATAAAAAATAAAGAAAATCACTTCGGTGGTGATTGGAAGGTTACGACTGAGCGCTCAAATGAACACTAAGGGATTTAAATATAGTCCAATGGATTCTAAGCAAGTGCAAGCAGCGCGTTAAATAAAAAATAAATAATAATAATAATAAAAAAAAAATAAAAAAAATTAAATAAAAAATACACGTAACTACAGTTGTTTTCCTCTGGTTCCTCACTTGCTGCGCTTGGGGTGATGCTTCCCCGCATAAATATATTAAGCAACATTTCCTGCTAAGTTTCTTATTTCATTCTCATTGCTTAACGCTATGTTGGCAAATATGCTATTGTCAAATATTGCTCGTTGTTTAAGGCTAGTTGTTCAGTAACATGTTGGTTTGCTAGGCAAGCTGTTGCTTTAGGCTTATTGGTTGTATTTTGACTAGGGATATGCCGGTATCAAATTTTAATGTTGCGATTAATTGCTCATGCTTTTATCACGGTGTACGGTATTATCACGATATTGAAATTTTGTTTTTAAAAAAGTGCTGTCATAATACAGTTTAAATACAGGTTTCATAACTTTTTTCTTATAACAAAAATAACTGAACATTTAAATGCAATAAAGAATAACATATAAAGTTAAAAGTTTTACACAGATTAAAGTGCAAAAGAACTATAAAGACCAATAGGTATCACTTTACAATAAGACCTCATTAGTTAACCTTAGTTAATACATTACCATTCACAATGAGCAATAGCTACATTTGCTACCGAAGTTATTAATCTTTGTTTAACAAATACAAGTCTTAGTTCATGTTAGCTCATTAAATAACACAGTTGCAACTTTCGATGTTAACAACGTGTTATTAAATATTGGAATACCTAAGATTAATGAATGTTCAGAAGAATTTTTCATTGGCAGTTTATGTTAACTAATGAATTAACTAATGTTAACTAATGAAGCCCTAATGTAAAGTGTGACCGAACAATAAAGAATCAAAACACTTTCAAACAATATCTAGGGCATGTTGTAGTCCAGATTAAAATTTAAAAAAAAGTTTGAAAATAAATAGCCTATTAAGTCTAAATATTTAAGTATTTGGCGCTGTGATAAACACCACTGTGAATACAATATTCTGAATGGCTGTTTAAATCATTTAAACACGATTCAGAAACAGAAAGCAGTGCAGCTGCTTTGTTTACAGGGTTTCCTATGGCGTTTAAATAGTGTCAAATCTCGCGCATATAAAACAAGACGCGCGCACATGATATGAGCGCACAGAACAGTATCCGCGCAAGGAAAATCATCCTCGCGAGGGAGCATTTCTGCACCGCGAGCGCACAGAACAGTATCCGCGTACAAAAATGCGCTCTCGCGAGAACGGCGCTGAGTAGCGCTCGCTCGACCATCTCTACGCCCTCTCAACTGCTCAAGCCCTGCTCGCTCGTCAAGTTGACTTTTGAGACTTTGGAGGCGGGGATCAAACGTCAGATGTCTCCGCTCCTGTGATTGGTCAACACCGACCATGACATTTGATTGACTGGTTTCATCACTGACACCAGTGTTGTTAACGTACCGGTCATCATGTCGGAGCAAGTAAGTTTTTTTTTAAGGTATTTTATTCCATGTACTGTAAATAGCTAGCTAACTAAATATTTAGTTTAATAAAGATAGCTGACGAACCATTAAAACACGGGTTCTCAAAGTGGTATACAATAGCCAGGGTGTCCGCATATTATGTTTAAAGTCCTATATCCCCGATGCTGAAAATGCGGACGTAATCTTAGAATCTAGTCATTAAAATAATTTACTGTTTAACGCGGCAGGTCATGACATTTTCTGCGTGTAAAACAAAAGTAGGACTGCACACCTAATCAATTCGCGATATGGACTAGTATTTGTGAATACTAATATTTTAGTGAAATATTTAGTGTCCTGTGATCCTTAAATCATTCTAAAATCGTTATTTCTATTTTTTTTTTTTTAAACAAATTTAAATCTCTAAATGTTTCCACAAAATATGGAGTGCACAAAACTGGCAAACGTTTTAACATTGATAATAATGAGAACCATTATTAATAACTGATCACCAATAATAATTGAGCAGCAAATCGGCGTATTAGAATGATTTCTGAAGATCATGTGACTGAAGACTGGAGTGAGTAATGATGCTGAAAATACAGCTTTGAATTTTTCAGTTGTAAAACTATTGTCCTGGCATACATAATACAGCGTTATTAGTCGTTTTCGCGGCAAACCTTTCCGTTTTTGAGTCAACATTTAATACTGTTTATTTTTATATATCTGGTTAGATAATATTAAGTGATGACACTAAAATCGGCTTAAACGTGTGATATGAATAAATAATGGTCAAAAATGGATTTGTATTGTAAATTGACTATAGACTATTCCTGTTCATGTTTCATACATGTTTTTATATTCTAATGCAAATGGGTACTAGTGTTGCCATGTTGTTTATACATGACAAATTATTGAATAAAAAAAACTAAAAAAAAACTATTCCTAGTCATGACTTAACAAGCGGTAATGTGTTGAAAATGACCAATCACAGGAGCGGAGACATCTGACGTTTGATCCCCGCCTCCAAAGTCTCAAAAGTCAACTTGACGAGCGAGCAGGGCTTGAGCAGTTGAGAGGGCGTAGAGATGGTCGAGCGAGCGCTACTCAGCGCCGTTCTCGCGAGAGCGCATTTTTGTACGCGGATACTGTTCTGTGCACTCGCGGTGCAGAAATGTCCCCCTCGCAAGGATGGTTTTCCGCATGCGGATACTGTTCTGTGCGCTCATATCATGTGCGCGCGTCTTGTTTTATATGCGCGAGATTTGACACTATTTAAACGCCATAGTTTCCGGTGTAACGGCTGCATTTAAATGAATTATTATTATTATTATTTCTGCAGTTTAGCGCCATCTGCTGTCAGAGAGTGAAAGTGAGCTTTCATCCAGAGCGTCTCTCACATGTTCCGCAATGTGCTTCTCGTCCGCGCTTATTTACATCAGAGTGCGCACCCTCTTTCACGCAGCATACAGCGGTGTTGTGCATTTTGACCAGTTGATGGGAAAAGTATTCTTAAAATGCGTTCAAAATTCTGAATAACTTGTAATATATAATCATTCACGGTATTTAGAAGAGCCCACGATAACAATATCGTGCATATTAATTACCGTAATATATCGCATTACCGAATACCGGCATAAGTCTAATTTTTACACACTGGTAACATTAACGTTACCCAGTTAAACTTACCACAGCTGAGGCTTGTTTTTAAATCTGTTTAAGACTGTCTGATATGAAACAGGCTTGCTGCTTAAAAGGCTCGTCTAGTCTTGAGGATGCTGTTTCATTAAACACATCCTATATGTATGATTATTTCCATCAAGCTGTGTTTAAGTCTGTGATATGCTGTTGCTTAAAGCTATACAGTGTATCGGTAATGTGCTTGATACTTAACTTGCAGTATGTAGATTTTGCTACTAAAGGTGTTATTAATGCTAACGATTATCTGGATAGGGCAACATGCTGTTGCCTAAACTTCGGGTATTGATCATATGCTGTACTGCATTAAAGGGGCATGCTGCTCTTCTCAGCTGCATATTAAAGAAGAGCGCCCCTTCACTGCTTCTCTTCTTAAAGGGCATGTTGCCTCAGTCTATGCTATTTCAGAAGGTCTTTGCTTTAAAGCTATTAGGGTATTGGGAATTTGCTTGCTTGTTAGGGCTTATCTAGTGTTCAGTATAATTGTCGCTAGACTTGCTTGTTGCTTTAAGCTATTGGTTGTTACTGCAAGTGCTGGTACTTAGTTAAACTTGCAACAGCAAGAAGCTAATGTTTAAGCTGTTGTTTAGGCCATCCGATTGTTCTTGAAATATGCTTGCTGCTTATGGCTCATCTAGTATTGGGAATGTTATTTCCTTAAGTTTCTGACTACTGCAACATGCTGTGATTAAGCAAGCAACATGCTTGTTGCAAAGCTATCTAGTGTATTGGTAAGGATTTTTGTCTATGCTCACGCGGGTTGTCAGATTGAGGACACGTAACACAACGAGCACAAATGTCAATGGGAGACGGCCAACCTGTAAACTGATGAGTTGATTTGAGTTCTTATATGCTGTTGTTATAGACGTTTAAATGGATGCTGAAGCTTTTAGGCAAGGTAGAATCTGCGATCTCTGATCCATTCATTGCTTGCTTCTATGGCTGCAGTACACTATGCTTGCTGCAAACTAGGCTGCCAATTCTAGTGGGTGTTATGCATCTTTTTCAGGTATTGCATTAAAGGGGCTTGCTGCTCTTCTTAGCTGCTTGAGCACCCCTTCGCTGCTGCTCTCCTCCGGTAAGGGGCTTGCTGCTCAGCTGCTTATAAAGAAGAGCACCCCTTCGCCGCCTTCTCCTGTAAGTTGCTGCTGCCCCAGTCTCTGTTATTCCAGAAGGTTATGCTTCTTTCAGAATGCCATCAGTTGTGGTTTGGGCGGTTCTGGCCTATCGTTGTGTCGGGGGGTTCGGGCTTATCGTTTGTGTTGGGGGGGGGGGATTATTGCTGCTCTCCCTGCTCATTCATGACAGGCTGCATGGATGGGCAGGGAGTTTTTTGCCCAGAACAGAACTATACCGCCAAAACTTTATGCTAAGTATCTATCATTTTCACGATAGTGGTCCTGACAGAAATTAAGCATTAGCGTTAGTTCTGGCAGGTCACATGAGTCAAGCTTGCATCAGCTGATTCTCAGCTGATCACATCTACCTATAGGAATACTACACCTATCACGGCATTCCGATATAAGCTCTATTCAGTATTATTCAGCAGCTTTTCAGCTTGCTGGGGAGCAAATTACCCTCCTCCATCCCCAGCTCCTCCTTTCGCCACAGTCAGGACTTGGCTTTCTGATATTCCTTGCTAATCAGAGTCCTTTATCTTGAATAAAGTGTTACACTTAAATATCATTAAGTACATTAATGATATCTGCCTTGTTCTGTTCTGTTAACCCTAGGTGGGTTATTATTGCTGCTCTCCCTGCTCATTCATGACAGGCTGCATGGATGGGCAGGGAGTTTTTTGCCCAGAACAGAACCATACCGCCAAACCAAACTTTATGCTAAGTATCTATCATTTTGACGATAGTGGCCTTGACAGAACTAAAGGTTCATTTTTGGATCTCACAGCAGGAGTGCAAAAATTTCTCTTCTCTCATCCAAATTATGAACAAGTTCCCCAGTCAAGTCATAAAGTTCACGATCTCTCTGATCATTGGCATGTGACTGGCATCAGACTGAAGTGTAAGTGAATTTCCTCAATGACCCTGTGGTCAGGATGGCAAGAGGTGCTGGCATTACAGTCAGGTCAATCTCACTGATGTTGATCGTGTCACTTCAAGCACAGCCTCTGCTAATGAAACAGCTGAATGTACTGTAGGCTGTTTTCAAATTTTAGAATATTTTATTAGATTTGAAGTCAGAATTTATTGCTACGGAACTTTTTTGACTATGCTAAATATTTGCATTGCTAATCAGTCACAAATTCTGCATTACAATTTAATATACAGTATAAAATACAAGTATTAATGCAGATTAATCCTGTTGTGAGTCACAATTTGTGAGTCACATCAAATAAAATGCTTGCTAAATCAATAAATGTAAACATACATTTATAACAGATGCATTCAGTCCATATACTGTAAGCTGTGAATAACTGCATTCTCAAGCCGTTTGAGAGAATGAGTTTGAGGACTGGCTAAATATTAACATGACTATAAATTCCTTTGTCATTTGAGGTGTAACATAAGGTTTATGTAATAAAATATCTGGAATACATATGTAACTATCCCTAAATTATTTATTTGCAAAACAACAGTAATTTTCAGAAAATCGGTGCCAGAGAGATTCAGGTGTGAGTGGATCCACAACAACTTGGGGCGAGGGAAATGGGTTGGGGGCTTTTTAAACAGATATATTTGTGATTGTGAAAAGTCAACTTTTCAAAGTTTCCTCATAAAATCCCAAAATCCCTAGCTTCAACACAAAGCAGCAGAATTTGAGAAAATGCATGAAGGAAGTTCTCTGTGATGCCACATACTACAAGTAGCAATCATCTTTCACTTCAGCAAGGTCATGACTGTATACCAAGGACTGTACATGATGTCATAAATGGCACATTCTTGAGATCCGGCAGAGCTGTTTAAACTGGTGAAAAGATAAAAGAATGAACAGAATGAAAAACTATCATATCATTTCACAGAGCCTTAACATCAAATCTCACCTGAATCCTCAAAAGTAACCTTTAAACATCAAACATTTTATATATACGTATATATATATATATATAATATATATATAATATATAACTAATAGTAATATATCTCTGAGTGCTTTCCAGTCAATTAAAAAAAATAACTAATTGCACATTTTTCCCCTGAAATTATCACAAAAAAAAGATTAATCCCCCCTAACATTAAAGTTTTTAAATATATTTTTATAATGCAATAATTTCATATTCAATATTCAAATTAATGTACAAACAACACAAAAACAGTATATTTTTTTATATGTTTAATCGCATCTTTTTTTTATGACTGAAGGCCATATACGCATGCTATAATCTATAATTTACCTTTGACTATAGCCATTCACCATTAAGTCTTTATTGAGAGCGATCAAATTGAAACATTTATACCCTTTAAAAAAATATAACACCTTCTAATTTAAGGTGAACTAACACTCCTTCACATAAACCCATTATAAATAAATGTCATAATTACCAGTGCACCTTCACACAGTAGGTAATATACTAAATTTGATAAAGTTAATCAACCCTACAATTCTAATTAAATTACGATTAATCCTAAAGCTACCAAAAGTTTAGTACTAATTGTCCTCTTATTTTTCTTTAGTTTTTTTTGTTTAACAGACATCACAGCAGCTGGGTTATTAAGTTAATTTTGACTCCTTTAAGAGCTGCCGCTGCTGAACATGACACAGATCTGACACGCATTGTATTTTCTCACAACTCTTTACCTTTAGCTGATGAGTTGAAGTGGGTGTGTTGTTAGATGAGGGAGACTGTGGTGCTCCAGGACAATTTTGAAAACCATTGCATTTCAGATACATATTCTTAAATCTGACTCATATATAACAAATACTTACATAAATGCACAGTTTTAATGCAGCTTTAATCACCTTTTTGGTAACTTCATGACTTAACTAACAACATAACTACGGCATTGCATGCTCATAGTTTAATTTGCGCTTTAATATGACTGATACTATAGCAGCGCAACCGCAAGCCTCTGATCGGTAGCCATTTTTGAAGAGCATGTGCTACAAGCACAGTATAACGGCTGACAGGACAGGAAAAATAGTTTTTACTGATAAATGGCCTGACAACATCTCATCTGACCGCAGTTCACTGTTGTTCTACTGAAGCTCCGTCGTCACCTGTACTAGCGCCTGGCGCTGAGGCGAAGTTGGAGTGCACGTCTGAAAATTCTCCCATTTGTCATGGTCATACAGATGTTCTGCATCTAAATAAATGCAATTCTTGTCAAGAAAAAGAGACAGAAGCAGCAGTTGTGAGTGGAATGGCCAATACTAGCTCCACCCCTGCGTTAATTGCGTAAACAAATTTTTCACTTGTGTAAACTGAAAAAAATTATCGCATGTTAACTCGCTAATTTTGACAGCACTAACACACACACACACACACACATATATATATACACGTTTTGTTTTTTTTAAAGCAAATGAGGAAGGCACATTTTTATTTGACTGACCACATTTGTTTTAGCATTTTAAAAACAAATTTTTCAAATGTTATCTGGGAAGATTTTGTGTACAAGTAATGTGCTACTGAGCAATAATTTTGTGCAACTAAAATGGGTGATTTTCATTTATTTGAGGTAAAACAAGCCACTGAAGGCTGACCCGTTAGACCTCAGCCTCCAGGAAGTAAGGATACTAAATTAATTCAAGCCTACAAACATGCCCATGCTGAGAAAAGTGTTACCTGGAAAATCTCCAGCCTAATGAAAGATTCTAAACGGAATATCCCAGCATTAACCCAGTCTTTAATGACTTGTTCACAAAGATAATCTATAACACCTGTACGTCACTAGCTATAAAACACTGGCACAGATTCACTCTCTGGTCATGGCAGATTTAATAATAAGGCTTGGCAACTAACAGCAAAGCCCATTGTTGTCTTTTGCTCTGTTGTACTCTGGAGAAGGAAATATTTTAGCAAAATTATTCCTTCAACTAAGGGACATTGACAAGATCAATTTGCATTCCGTTGTTTTTGTCAATATGTCTATTCAAGGTAAAAAAAAAAAACTTGAAGTGCATCTTAAGAACAATGTAATCTGATCTATTTCATTATACTCCATTTAGTTTACCCTTTTAAACTTTTCATTAGCATGTCCCTGTTTAGCCCATGTCTTATAAGCTTCCTATTCACTGCTTCCGACAAACAATAGACCGGAAATCATTTAGTAATTTCATAAATAATAAATTCATTTAATCATTTATTATTAAAGTACTTTTACTCGTTTATAAATCACTCAATTGCCTAGGACCCAAATACATTGCAGATATGCTCACTGAAAATAAACCAATCAGACCACTCAGATCATTAGGATCAAGTCAGTTAGAAACAGGCGGACAATACGCCACTCCATTACTTGAGTGAAGTACAGATACTGCTGGTCAAATATTACTCCGTTACAAGTAAAGGTTGTAAAGACAGATTTTTACTTAAATAAAAGTACATGAAGTACTTGCTTTTAAAAGTACTTACGTACCAAAAGTAAATTTCCTTTTTTAAGTCAATGCACATATTTTTTATGGTTGTACGTAATACTTGCAATACTTCTGAAGCAACTTAATACATTACACCTGCTGAATCTTTGGAATAAAGAGCTTTTAGAATGTTAAAACCTATGGGGGAAAATATATAGTAATATATTTTATTTAACACCCCTACCCACCCCCACAGAAGCAGGATGGTTTTGATCTCACACAGCTCTGGACACATCTATGTGTAGCCATGCATCCACATTTGAACAGAGTGGACAGTGAAATCCTTTAAATACAGAGTGATAAGGAAGAAAATAAAACATCAAACCTGCTTTAAACCCAGCAACACAACTGTAGCTGTATAAATTTACAACAGCAGCACTGCTTTAACAAAAAATCAAAACAGCAAGACTTATTTGACATCAAAATGTTTTTTTTTAAATTATGTCTAATCGCTCTTGCTGTACTTTGATGTCACACACAGAACGGTCTGTTCAGTGCTGCTTCAAGTCCAACACTTATTGTGTTTTATTAGGAGATGCACAACAGTTCTTCTGTGGCTTTATAGGTAATATTTTCACTTACACAATTTAGCAAAATCAGACAATATTGTGTCTAATATAAACCACAATATTAATTTCTTATTATTGAATTGTTGAAAATAAATATCACATTTGGAACTGGTCAGGGCTAAAAAAGTGCTGGGAAAATCACTCTGTGTAACCCTCCAAGAGTGATTACTGATAAACTGTCTGAAAAAAAGACAGTTTTTAGATTAGAAAAAAAATCACCTACTGACTTTCAAAGCTGCTAACGACTTTCTACTTCGAGGACCTTGATAGAAATGTAGAGGAGTGAAAAGTACAATATTTGTCTTTCAAATGTAGTGAAGTTAAAGTCATAAGTTCTCAGAAAAAATTATACTCCAGTAAAGTACAGATACTCAAAAAGTGTACTTAAGTACAATACTCAAGTAAATGTACACTTAGGTACTGTCCGCCGTCTGGTTAGAAATGCCAAGGGTCCACACAAAACAAGGGGAGTCTGCTTTTAGTTATTATGCCGCCCGCAGCTGGAATCAGCTTCCAGAAGAGATCAGATGTGCTAAAACATTAGTCACATTTAAATGCAGACTCAAAACTCATCTGTTTAGCTGTGCATTTATTGAATGAGCACTGTGCGATGTCCGAACTGATTGCACTATATTTTATGTATAATCGTTTTCTTAAATTCATTTTAAACCTCTTAAATAATTTTTTTAAATCATTTTCAAATTCCTTGTTTTATTGTTGATTATTCGTTTTTAATTATTATTTTATTTTATTTTATGTAAAGCACATTGAATTACCATTGTGTACGAAATGTACTATATAAATAAACTTGCCTTGCTTGCCTATTTCCAATGAATAGTCACATAGGAGCTGCGTGGAGTTCCAACCATGTGTGGATATGGGATTTTCAGATCCAATTTGAGTTTTTGATGCACTGAAATACTGAAATATAAAATGAAACGTAACTATATGAAATACTGAAACATGAAAAGTAATGTTTTTTGTGACAACACAGTATGCAACTGGTGAACCGGATGTGATGTATCACAATCAAAACTATAAACACAAACTGAGAAATATCAGCAACCATTTTTTTTTGCAAGAAATTTATACTATTATTCAAAAAAGGACGCATTAAGTTGATCATGCATGACATAAAAAAGTATCACAACTTTGACATAAATATGTTAAGCATCCAAAAAATATTAAGTAGCACAACTGTTTTCTACATTGATAATAATAAGAAATGTTTCTTGAGCATTAAATCAGCCTATTAGAATGATTTCTGAAGGATGATGTGACACTGAAGACTGAAGTAATTATGCTGAAAATTCAGCTTTTTGATCACAGAAATAAATTACGTTTTAAAGTATATTTAAATAGGAAACAGTTATTTTAAATTGCAATATTAATTTACAACAATTACGTGTTTACTTCTAATTTTGTGATCAATAAATGAACAAAAACAAAAAGAATCCTCTTTCAACACAAATAATCCTTACCAGACCCAAAAACTTTTGAAAAGATGGTCAGATATAACCAAATAAAATGTGAAAAATGGCCATTTAAAGGTGACATATCATGAAAATTTGACTTTTCCAGGTTTTAAGTGCTATTTTCAGGTCCCTGGTGTATCTACCAACCAAGGAAACGTGAAAGATTAAACCAGTAACTTTGTTTTGTTAAGCCTTTTTCTGCAAGCTTCTGAGAAAACAAGCGTGTCTGATTTCGCTCCTTTGGTGACGTGGCAAAGGGATCTCATTATAATATTACCAGCCCTTAATCTGTAAGTTTACACCCACGGCGCCGTTATTGTGTTTTCGCAAGTGACAACGGTGTACCAGTTCTTATGCCATGGTGAAAGTTTGAGCAAAACTTGCTAACTGTTCTGTCTTTGGTTGCACATACGAGCACAGAACACTATTTAGAGTCGCAGCCTCAGAGGAGACAACAGAGCAGTGAATTTATTGATTTATTTACTGTATATACGCTGATGCCACACAGATCTAAAATAAACATGGTTTATTTCCCAGCTGTTTACCTTCACAAAACCGACTGGTTTTTGTAACTTGTGTGCTTTTAACATAAACTTGTGTGTGAAAGAGAACTTATTTCAGTACTCACATGCTGTGACAGCCACTTTCTCTCCGTGTGCTTCGGATGTGTGCACTCAGAAAACTTTATATCAGAAGTTTAAATTAATATGGTTTAAAACGCATGATTTCAGCACGATAAACATGATAATCAGAACCAAAACATATGTTTTCAGCTGGTCCGAGGGTCCGAGTCTGGAAAAGGGGGCGGGGAGCAGCAGCTCATTTGCATTTAAAGAGACAGGCCCGAAAAACAGCGTGTTTCTGCTTCCACTCAAAATAGGCATACTCAAAATAGGCATTTTCAAAATGATATAATAAATTATCTATGGAGTATTTTGAGCTGAAACTTCACAGACACATTCTGGGGACACCAGAGACTTATATTACATATTGTAAAAAGGGGCATAATATGTCTCCTTTAAATAAATAGAAATATAAATTAATTAATTCTGAATTACGATAATTTTGTGGTTGCAGACAGTAAAAAAAGGCAGTTTTACTTTGCTTCACTGTTTACCTTTTTTTTGTCATTTACAAACAGAAGCTACATGACAGAAAACTCATTGCCATGTATTTCAGCTCGTCGGTTGTTCTTCATGCTACCAAGCTCAAATATTTGAAATGACATATTGCTCATAACAGCAACAGTTCTCCGTTTGTTCTGACCAATTAACTTACATGGCTGGCGGAAACTGATCACCTAGCGTGGCTCAATGGATGGGCCAGATAACAAACAATAGCAACGTTTACCATGGCCGTGTTAATCACACAGCCCACTGCACTGTGATAACTTGCAGAGGCTGTGTGCACGCTGTTAATATAACGCCTGAGTGACTGGGCCCTCGCCAGCTTTATCTTGCTGAAGGTCAACACGTTACCATTGGGCTGATGCTCATCGTACAATAGTCAAGATTACATTCTGGGGAGCAGCTCTGGATTGCGGCAGACTCTCACCTTAAATATATAACACCCCTGGCTTCCACGGGGAATACAAGCACCTTATTAAATCTTCAGGGTCAACTGGTTCTTGCATATCTGAGCACTAACCAGCAGCAGAAGGGCGGCCATCAGTGACCTTTAAAAGCCTGAATCCAAAGGTGTGTGGTATGAGAGGCTGAGCGCATACAATGTGTCGTAGTTACAAGCATTCTGTCCTGTTTGGGTCATATTTTCGAATCTTTTGCCTGTTACTGGTATACGTCACTGGGTAACACATTTGCATAATCCCCGCCTGCCCGCGAAATATGTAAACTCTTATCTGCTCACAAACACTTCCGTTAGTTTGTGTGTTTACATCATGTCGAGAAGACGCTGTGTTCAAGGATACCACAGAAACACAATTCGAACCTTTTGTTGTGTGCTTGTCATTTTACTGAGGACTGCTTCTCTAATCTTGGCTTTTCTCTTTGTTGGCTTCTAATCTTCTTAATGTGGACTAACAAGCTCTCCGAATCACAACCTGTAAGTACGATTGATGGGTTATGTGTACATTTTCAATTGAGTGCTCAAAATATCAAGTTTTTGTGCTAATATGTGATGTATACCTAGTGCAGCTTTAGGTTTCCAGGTAAAGCACGATATTACTGTCTTACTGAAGTAGATCTGATAATTCGCTGTGAACCCACTAGGCAGAGATGTAGAGTAAGGTTGATGTAAGTGGTTTCTAATTACTTCAGTTAATAATAAATAATGTAGTGTAGCACACATACTTTATAATCATTGTGAAATTGCTGTTTATTTTGCTGCACCGGCAGTTATAGGGTTAATGTGGGTTAGTTAGGCTGGTGCACCTGTGATACAGCTATTCTGCATTCTGATTAAAAGTTAAGACACAACATCTTTTGTCTGGCGTTCTTCAAACATAACAGTAGACATATTTTGGTTTACAAACAGTATTGTTTCATCAGTTAGTCACGTTAGCACTCGGCTAACGTACCCACCATTATTGATTTAAGTGGTCACAGTTAGCAGCTAATCTTTAGCTGTGGGCACGATTCGCTTGCATAGGTGTTTTTGTATTTTTTGTCATTATTATATGAACGGATTGGAGCACTATATTATTATTTTATGTAAAGGTGCTTTGTCAATGGTAGCGCTCACTAACTTGCTCAAGGACTCCTCTCTGTGCCAATCACAGCAGGCTTGGCCAACTGACCAATCAGAGCAGAGTAGCTTATGGAAGGGAAGGGTTTGCTCCAAACTTGCTTGGAACAAATCGTTTAGAAATCATTGGCAAATGACTCTAATATTAAATGTATATTTTGAGAAAATTACAATGATTTCTGACCTTAGAGCATTTTAAACCTGTTGTAGGTGACTCCAATACAATATTAGGACACTTTAAAATACCATATGACCTGCTCTTTAACTGTTTGAGAAAAAAATAATTTTAAAAATAATTATTTTATTATTGCAATGCTGCGAAAACGCCTTTATTGTCAAAAATATGGTAGCCACATTTTAAGTTTTACTGATTAAACTTAAATTTACAGAATGAAAAAACATACATTTTACTAAAGAAATAATATTAATATATCAAATTAATAAAATCTGCTTTTACCTTAAAAATATAATGACAACTATCTTAAAAACACAGGTGGTAAATTTCATCACAAGTAGCTTTTCCACAAGCTGAGGTAAATACTAATATATACAAGGTACATTAATACACAGCATAAGATGTAACATAAAACCCTAATATATAGCTGATAAGAAAAAGCTAAGAAGAAACATAATTATTTAACTGAAAATCCATCAAATGTGAACTGTCACACAGAGAATTCTGGGAATGTCATGCTGCAACCCTCTACATTGCGAGTAAATCACTCGCATATGCGACTAAATCTTCACTCTGGCGACTAAATGATGTCTAATATTAGCCAATGGCTAATAAATTCTCAGATTTTACTCGCCAGTGTGTGAGTTGGAGGCTAAGTATAAGTTTAGCACAGATATATTTTCACTCGCCAAACACTGACTGAGCGCTTCAGAGTTTCTCTCTCCGTCAAGCGATCTGTGCTGTTTTTCAGTTCATCTGAATGAATGTGCAATGCACAACGTACCGTACTCTAGTGTGAAGGCGCACAACTCGCCGTCGCTTTGTTTCACACACACACGCAGCGAGAGAGGGAGAGAGAGAATTGACGCGCTACATGTAAACGATATTCTTTGTTGTATTTTGCTGTCAAAATAAACAGAGTTCCTTTGGAATTCTTCCGCTTTTAAGAACTACTGCTTTCTCCGCTGGTGGGCGGAACTAATGCGCAAACGGCAATCTCATTGGCTGGCGCTCACCTATTATCGTCCCTGTTTTGATTTCAGCAAATCAGTTCGAGCGAACGCACACAACCTGATTAATATTCATGAATCCAGCAGCTCATTAATCCTTAGTGCGTTTTATATTGTTCTTATTAGTAGAATTCGTATCATTATTATCTAATCAGTATTTTTGTTAGTTTTTCCCCAATTTTTTTTTTTTTTTTTTACAGAAACACTGAATAACCAAAAAAGCACCACCACCAGTCCAAAGTTCAGTTAAAATGACAAATATGCATTCATACATGGTTATCAAGTTTTAATTCCAATTACAAAAGTTATATCATTAAATAACATTGATTATCATATTATAATGCTTGACTGACTGATGTTAAGAGTGTACTTTCAGATATTTATAAAACTGTGCCATCCATTTCAACAAAATAAAATACATATATTATATATATCTATATATATATATATATATATACTGAGTGTATAATGTGTGTATGTGTAGTGTGTATGGATATGTATGTGTATGTGTGTAAATGTATGTGTGTGTGTGTGTGTGTGTGTGTATGTGTGTAATGTGTGTGTGTATATGTGGTATGTATGTGTATATGTGTTTGTGTGTGTGTTGTGTGTGTGTGTTTTGTGTGTGTGTGTATATGTGTGTATATATGTATATGTGTATGTATATATTTATCAGTCTGGCGAGTAAACAAAAAAATGTACTAGCCAATGGCGATTCAATTGCCAAGGTGTTCATAGAGGGCTTTGCTGCCATTTTTTTCCACTGTAAATTATAAGATGACTTGTTCTTTTTCACCAAAGACTTAGATATACAAAGACAGTGCACTAATATTACTATGAATGGGAAAAAGTACCAGTGAGTAACACGCAATGAGTCCCGCATTAGAATAAATAAAAAAGCCAATCAGCAAGTGCCCGAAAATGAGGCTATTTAAGGATGAAACAACATTTATGGGACAGATTTTGTTGCGGATTTGAAATATGTTACTTAAATGTGATCGTGGCAAGCAGTTTCAGGATTGGTCTTGGATGTGTGAAATAGCTGTGAAAGCTGCCTGGAGGCGTGAGCATACTTTCCTTGAAACTTTGTTTTTCACTTCCAAAAACTGTACATTGTATTTTACAGTAAAATTACTTGAAATGTCCCATTATATCACTGTATAAAGTCAAATTATGATCATTTTCTACTGTGTGTGGTCGTCTTCTCTCTTTGTAATGGCTGTACAGTCAAAGGTCTTGCTCTTGTAAACTTCTCTAGGCCCCTCAGGAGAGGTTCCATGGTGGAGTGGGCCGTTAGTGCTACTTTAGCGTTACCTTGTTGCTCTCATGGCAAGCTTCCAGGCACTTGTGCTAAGCACCTCTCTGGGCCACTCTAAGCGTTATGGCGAAATGTACTTGGTGGGAAATGCTGTGTTCAGGAACCAACCTGCCTAGTGCTCATCAAACACAGCACATGCTGCAATTACGCTACTATCAGTGAGAAAAAGCTGAAACTCCAAATAGAAAACAATTATCTTGAGAAATTAATTGGTTGAATGGAAAATGACAAGGAGAGTTGGGTTAGATGGATATTCCAAGGTATAAAAAGAGAACTGATAATGTGTTTCAAGACGAATTCTTGTCATCGATATTGACTTGGGAACTCACAATTGAAAAGTTAAGAAAACAGCAGGAAATGATGAGTGTCTGGTAAAACGGCTTAGTACAAAATATTTTTCTATTACTGCAAATTATAAGCAGTGTGAATGAGAGTCATGATTTGATTTTACAATAATGCATTTTCTTTGTAGGGAGACAGAAGGCTATTAGACTCCACATGTGGCAAATTCAGCCTGGATGGTGACTGTTCCAGACCGTCTGTCCTCACAAGCCAAGATCTTTTATTCTATTAGTTAGAGTCGGTTATTGTGTATCGCCACATACGTGTTGTAAAGCTAACCTCCGCTAAATGAATCCAATCCCACAACACAAACACTCCTGATGATGAGACACAACACTGACTGACACACAATTTCCAATGTGTCATCTGAACACGAGTGCAGGGGTGGATTCAGCTGGAGAGGTTAATACTGACATTCCAGAGGCCACATCTCCATCAATTTCACTTCTAAATTCTTGGCATCTCCTTTTCAGTTTGTAGCAGCTCAGTATTAGGATATATGTTTTTTCTTTCAAAAACTTCTTATACTCATTTATTTGATAAATACATACATAAAATAGTAATACAATAAAATAATAAAATTATCATTAAAATTTAAAATGAAATATAATTACAATTTAAAATGTTCTACTTTTATGTAGTTTAAAATTTTATTTACAGTATGTGATGTCAAAGATGAATTTTCAAGCAACCATTATTCAGGCTTTCAGTGTGTAGAAAAATGGTTTTGCTGCTTTATTGTTTTGGAAACTGCAATACTTTTTTTCAGGATTCTTTGATTAATAGAACGTTCATAGAATCTATGCTAAATCTATATTATTTTATCTCATTTATTAAATCAATATTTTTAAATATATAAAAAAAAAATTCAATACAATTTACGAATTTTCAATCCAAATTGGTAACACTTTACAATAAGGTTCCATATGTTAACTATATTTAATGCATTAATTGACATTAACAATGAGCAAAGCATTTGTTACAGTATTTATTAATCTTTGTACCATAAAGCCATCTCTATAGCAGTACTTGCATTCTTGCACTCTCTCTCTCGCTCCCCTATACAATTACGGCAGGCCTGTCTGGGGGCACCCACCGGACACATTTAGCCTGAATGACAGGTAATGACACCCACTGAGATATTGCCTTTTCCCAGGGCCCACCATCGTCCACAGTAGGATGGCTGCATCATTGCACTGCTAAGAGAGGATGTCTCTCTCTTTCTCACTCTAAATCCCTATCCATCTCGACCACCCCTTTATCTATTGCAATGAGCAACCGTTGCCTGGCCTCTAAAGAATGGTAAGTTGTGGATTGATTAAAATTAAAAAAAATTAAAAAATTGGTTGATCAAATAAAAGGCTGTCTGAAAGCGTCAGAATCTGTCTAGTGATGTGATGAAAAGCAGAGGTGTAAACAGTACCTAAAAACCATACTCTAGTAAAAGTACAGATACCTTACAGTGAAAATTTTATTTCACTGTATTTTTAAATGCATTTTAAATTACTCCACTACACGTTACAAGTCACCATTACCAAAACAACTTGAGTAAAAGTCTCAGAGTATCTGTTTTTAACAGTACTTGAGTATTTTACTCATACTGAATATATAGGCTTAAAAAAATGCACTAGTCAAAGAGACATGCTAGTGATAAACTGTAATGTTGTGGAGAAGCTGGGGAAAAAGGAAGAGGCAAGCATCTATGTGCTGGTATTTCATGGAAAAACTAGAACAAACAACAAGCCAAAAACCAAAGGGAACAAAGAACAGAATGACTGGCAAAGAGACAACCATTACATTCGACAACTCGCAAGGAACTGAGAAAAAACTAGGGCTATATATACACACGGGGCTAACAAGCTTAACAAGATAAGACACACCTGGGGAGACTAATCAAGGGGAACCAATGAACAAACGGACTACAAACTGACTACAAACACCACGGGAGACAGGAAGTGACATAAAAGTCCAGGGCAAGGCACAGAGAGCATGAAACAAAAACAAGAAAGAGTTGATTTGTGAGGAGAGCAATCACGTTTATTTTCTAAAACCAAAATAAAACTGAACACCTCAAAATTACATAACAAAAACAAACAAACAAACACAAAAAAACAATATCCTTCAAAAAGATCTCTTCAGTGTAATAGATAAATAAAATTATGTTAAGTAAAATTAAAAAGCCGAAGCCTTAGCTTCTTGCACTGGATGTGCTGGTTTGGGCCTCATTGCCGGCTGCAGTCATGTCCTCATCTCATATATAAAACACCTGTGATTCACAAATACTTGCTAAGAAACTCGCATTCACATAAAGTAGCCTTATTGAAAAGTTTGGGTGAGTAAGGGCAAAACGCACAAGATGCAGTACTTTCAGTGACCTGTAGCAGGCAGTATCACGTCTTTTGTAGCAGAAATAAACTGCTGCAGAAAAAGCTAGGTCCATGCAAAATGTAATGTGTAACTGCAACATCATTTCAAATGTAGTGGAGTAAAGATACTCATTCAAAAATGTAGGGTGATGTAGAGAGTAAAAGTTGCTAATATCTTTGATACTCAGTACAACTACAAAGTATCGAAAAAGATACTCAAGTACAGTAACTAATTACATTTACTCCAATACTTTACACCTCTGATGAAAAGTTAGAACACAGGCCGAGCAACAATCACACAGGTCTATAGAGCCGCAAGGTTAATTCAGTGACTTAAAGCAGCAGTGACTTAAAGATGGTATCTTTTGCAGTGCCATGTAAATACCCTAGTATATGAATATAATCATATAATCATTTAGTATCATAATATACACTACCATTTGATGTTGGTGAAATGTAAATTTTTTTTTTGAAATAAGTCTCAATAGGCCTTTTCAAGACTGCATTTATTTAATCAAAAATACGGTAATATTGTGTAATAGTATTAACATTTAAAATAACTGTTATCTATTAGAATATATTTTAAAATGTAATTTATTCCTGAAATGGCAAAGCTGAATTTTCAGCAGTCATTACTCCAGTCTTAAGTGTCACATGATCATTCAGAAATCATCCTAACAAGCTGATTTGGTGCTCAAAAAACATTTGTTATCATTCTTGAAAACATTTGTACCACTTAATATTTTTGTGGAAACAATGATACTTTTTTAGATTCTTTATGCATGAAAGTTCAAAAGAACAATATTTATTTAAAATAGAAATCTTTTGAAACATAATAAATGCCTTTATTGTCACTTTTGATTCATTTAATATTCCCATGCTGAATAAAAGTATTATCTTATTGACCCCAAATTGTGCATTTCAAAATACAACAGCATTATCATCTGATACCATCAGTGCACCACCGTACTGCCACAGTATCAAAGCCAACCAGTCAAATAAAATGTTGTGTCAGAAAAGTTAAGAAACTGAGGTGTTGAAGTGGAGATGTCATATAAAGCCCAGATTTTCTCATTTTATATTGTATTCCTTGAGCTTGCAGCAGATGAAAACATATCACAAGAGCGAATCTGCAGTCTGACCTGAAGCTAAAGCACTGAAATGTTGTCAGGTTAGCAGTGTATCCCCATATCCCACAGCTTCTCTCCCCAGCAAAGACACTCCAGAGACAGGGTTTACATGCCAAGGAGAATGAGACATATGCTTGCTTCAAGTTTAACCTGTGCCAAGAGATTCACAGCCCCCAGAAATATTTTAATTAGTAATTTATTGCCAGGTATTTCTATAATTCTAGTCTAACAGCAAGTAATAACTATATGACAATTTTAAGGTTTCACATCACGTAGCTATTAGTTTTCTTATTTTCTTTTTTTTTTATATATTGCATCACTTATGTATTCCTATCCAGTCATTAAGACTTTAATATAATTTACATAAAAAATTAATAACAGTACAAAACAAGATTATCCATATCCCCTTTAAATTCAAAGTCAGCTCTCATAATTAGGTTTCAACAACTCAAACTATAATTAAAAACATTATTTTGACTGTTTGTGATATTATCTAAATAATTTTGACTGTAAAAATCTGATTTTAATCATTACTTAATTGTCACCACAAATGATTTTATGTTGAAGGGTAATGATAATTGGATGAGACAATGTATTGTAAAAACTGGTACTCAATCCAGTAAATTGTGTAAACTTATATCCAAAGGGCACAGAAACCAATATAACTGCAGTACATTGCATCTAAATGAACCCTGCTCATTTTGTTTGTCCAGATCTATTAAGATAATCAAAAATACATGAAAGATGTGGATAATACATCTCTTCAATTAAGAAAATCTATTCATTGTCTGAATTCTTTTTTTTTGTGGTCCTTTGTGGGGCTTGGTGGTGCAACTGTCTGGAAAATGTAAAAAAGAAAAAGACTGATATTCTTGAAAAAACAAATGTTGGCATAAATAGCATAATAATAATAATAATACGTGTTGTTATTATTAAAATGTTAACACTTATTTTATTTTGATATTATGCCAAAATATGTGATTATTATTTCAGGAGAGAAAAAAATCATGAACATGGAAGAAGTCATTTTGAACTTTTGATACTGTATTTGTTTGGGTCAGACAAAAACATCCTGATTCTATTTTGAAGTAGTTTTTTGAAAGATTCTCCTTTTTATTATTTCAGAGATGCTTATTTCTTCTTACTATACATTTCTTAAAACATATGAAGAGTTTGGTTCCAAAACGCGATAAAGGCCTTTTTTATTTAAAAAAAATTGAGTTTCCGCCAAAATCAGTATTGTATCTGGTCGGTATTGAAAAGTAAATTTTTTTAATTGTACGCAAAATGCGATATCCGCCGAGTTATTCTGTCATGTTTTCTCCCTTTTTTCCAAACTAAAACGCTAGTCTCCCTTTTCTGCAGAATGCGATATATCCGCTTAACCAATCACAGCGCACCATTCCACGCACTGTAAACAGTAACAACCAATCACAGCGCACCATTCCACGCACTGTAAACTGTAACAACCAATCACAGCACACCATTCCACGCACTCTAAACAGTAACAACCAATCACAACGCACCATTCCACGCACTGTAAACAGTGACAACCAATCACAGCGCACCATTCCACGCACTGTAAATGGTAACAACCAATCACAGAGCACCATTCCACACACTCTGTAATGGCGGCGCTTTGAATACACCCTGCATCCTAGTTTTCCTTATCTATTTTGTACTTTGTGATCAACAAACAAACAAAAAAATTAGGGCTGCACGATAAATCGCATGTGATTGCATGCACATCTCGTCAGTAAAGCCGGATCTGTGAACAGTAAATCTCCATCACGTGCTTTCAGATGGAGCGGCATTTAATACACAGAGCCATAGATCACTGCTATATCGCGTTCATAATCGCAGATGAGTCGCATTCGATTATGAACGCGATATTGTGTAGCTTGTCAGTGTGTTTTTATTAATGCCATTTATGTTTTTGTTAGTGCTTATAGCACTAGTCAACTAAATGAATGTTACATGGCAAAGATGAATGCACTTTTGGAAGTTGAATATAAGGGAAATGTCATTTTGGAATTTCTGTGGTTTAATGTGATATTGTTGTTCATGTATGTTCATGATGAAATGTTCTTTTATTGTTGTAATTAATTTATAGCACTAACAAGATGACCCGTTGAATTCATTTTGGGAGCGATGATTGATTGAATGTATTTTTAGTCCAGTGCCTGTATATAAGATTAGTATTGACCAAGTTCAGAGGCTGTCATATATGGATTAACCATGTTGTGTATTTTCAACAGTTTCAATATGAAAAATAACTTTTATACTGATTCAATGGATTTATTGCATTTTGGGAAGAAAAAAAAGTTGTCAGGATTATGATTTGGGAAAAAAATTATAAAATTTTATAATAAATCTTTGAAAATCAAAATCATCATCATGCCACCTGTAACATTCAATTCATCTTGCCACTTTCTTGGTAAAGAAAACACATTTTTACTCAAATGAATCAAAACGGATTTATAGCGTTTTGAAACCAAACTCTTCATATATACTTAATACTGATAATATGATATTGAAATAAAATATATATTTAAATATTAACAATCAGTTTGAAAGAATTTAACAGTTTACTTCTTTCACAAATGTATATCACACGTAAAATAACTAGCTGATGTCAAGCACTCACACACTGATGTGTGGAGTCCCGCAGCAGCAGCTCTGTCAGACAAAGACACAAGGTCACTTCACACTCACACCCTCTGGGGAGAAATTAATTTCTAGACTACATGGGGAGGTAAATAGCTGCACCTGTCATGTTTTTGCAGGCGTGATAAACGGATGGAGACAGAGGGAGCCAAATGGTCCTGTTGGATGGCAGAAGTTGGCAGGGGTGGGTTGTCGGTTGCTTATGTCCCTAGTGGGTAAATGTCACAGGACCCTCAGTGAAACTCTGACTCATTATGTGCATGACTAGGGTTGGGTACCGTTCACATTTTAACCGATACGATACTTTTTTCAGTACTTTACTCTCTGTGTAATTAAAAAAACATTGATTTCAGTGAAAAATAAGTCAAAAAGTCTCAATTTCAACATTTGAACAATAGGGTCAACAAACTTGTTCTGTCTGTCTTTTTTTTTTTTGTTTTCGAAAATTCTTGTTTTAATTTTTCTGAAACAAATGAAGGCATACACATTTCTTTTAAATCAAATAAATTAAACCCTTTGAGTTTTGGCAAACAAACTGAGGTTTACTGTTGAAATTAGTACATGGAAGAAAAATTGTGTGAATATTTCTTTAAAACATTGTATAATAGGCTAATAATTGTATTATTTTTTCTACAATTAAGTTATTAATCTAGCTAGTAGTAATATTTATTTTTATCATTTAATTGTTTTATTTAAATTTGATTTGATAGAAAATGGAATATTTAAAGTTGTACATTATACTGTACAAAAGTAATATGAGTAATATATCTCTGTTACATGTTAAACTGTATTTTTATTTTGACAGGTTGCCATGAAGTTTCTGTGTGTATACAGTATGATGATGCTTGTTTCCTCAAATGAAACGGTAAAATTCTCACGAAGTTTTTTTTTGTTTGTTTTTGGTTTTTAGAAGTTTTTTTTTTTTCATAACCAGAAACCAAAATGTACCATATTTAAAAATTCTCACGAAGTGACTCTCACATCAGCTCTGGGGATTAAGTTTTTGTGTTCATGCAGTCATATAGTGAGTCGCGGAGGCCGGAAATCACCGCGAGCGTCACGCATGCTTCAGTATTTGTGTACTAAACAAAACCGCGTTTCAGCCATTCATACATACAGAGGCAAGCGGAACATGCAGGATTCATATTTAAACTGTCTTTTTGCATTTTAATATTCACAGACTCTAGTTCATATCGTGATTCGAATTAAGTGGCAGTGGCTACTTTTGATTTATTAGTCCAAAATTGACGAATTCCTTGGCATTCCACGCTATAGAGTAAATTACGTTTTTATGAACGGACTCCGCGATCCTGTCCGCATTTTCTCAGAAACCATATGGCCCTAAAAATGTAACCACACTTCAGAACATTTTGGCTTGCCCTGTGTGTTGTTTGAACGAGTTGCAGGGGTTACATCACGTCACATGGTCTCTCTTTCTCTCTCTGCAGCGTATGCGCCCAGATGCATTCTCAGGTACCGAAATTTGGCACCGAATGATTTAACATGAATCGGTACTCGGTAGTACCGACGCAATTCGGTCAGTACACAACCCTATGCATGACTCTAAATGATCTGGAGCATTTCTGACTGCTTAAAATATACAAGCCTTGGATAGGTTCACAAGTATTATCACGATCAACCTAGTACACAGTCGAGAATACGTGACTAAAGGCTTTTACAAAGCAGTCGAATGTCACAAACGATCTCCCCAAGGATGAGAACATTGAGTTTTTAAATAGCTTAGAATGACTGCACGAGAAGTTATGACAAAACCCATCAGATTGCTATGAAATTAAGTCACGATGGAAGTTCATTTCACAAACACTAGCAGGAACCTTTCGAGCTTGTTCAACCATGTGATCTGCAGAATGTTGACTGTGTGACTTGCACTATCCTAGCAATCATTTAGCCAGACAACACACTCAGGCCTCCATCATTCTGTCAAAGTCCTGGATACCGGTGCTTATAAAATTGTGCACGCATCTGTGGGTGGAGGTGTTCCTGTAGCTCAAATACTAGAATTTAGTGATAGCAACATCAAGGTCATGTGTTCAAATCCCAGGGGACTGTCAAGTGGTCAAATCAGGGATGTGCAATATATATATGTTGTATCCTTCGGCATTGGATATTCAAATGCATATCAATAAATTCACACTTAATGAAAATAAGAAAACTTTGTTATTTTAAATGCTACAAGTGAATTTAGTCATCACAACAACTGTATGAAAGTACTGTATGAAAAATTATAAATCATTTTGAGATTTGAATAATTTTCGTAATAGCTTTAATTTTAATATTGTAATTAATCTCTAAATAAAATGTATATACTGAACCTTTGAATAAAAGCATCTACCACATGCATACATGTTTTTTTTTCTTATAGTTTGTTCTTATAGACAGCAATAAAACATGAATCACTGTGTTTCAATACAAAATCCCCTACAGGTGTAAAAAACAGCCTAGCAGCTTACCTTACCAGCTGTGGTCCAGTTGAGTTATATATACCACCTCTCTCAAGAGAAACACACGTGCATTGCACCTGCATACATACACTTACACTTACTTATGTGCTTTTACAGCCTGAAAACAGCTATTGGTCACCATTTGAAGGTATAATAAACCTGAGTATAATAAACCTCATCTGCTTCTCAGACACCACCGAGTCAATCACCGTTCTCTGGCTGCCGCCTCTTCACAACAGGTTATGTCTGAATGGACTTTTAGAAGCAGGAGCTGACAGTGATGGCCGTCTGAGATGTTATCTGGCACAAAATGAGCTGGGCAAAATATACTATCCAGAGCAAAATCTATAAATTTATTTTTTCTTGTTGTCCGGTTATGAATGATCGCTTGTGCTTAGAGTCTGAGAGGGAAGGGGAGGTGGCAGCATTGATTTTTCTTTACATCCTCATAGTTTATTGTATCAGAGGCCAACAAACACACACACGGTCAATTATTCAATACACATGAGAAAAAGTCATGGAAGAAGTTCAAACTCTGTAACTTACAGTTTATCATTATATAGCCAGACAGAGAAAATCATTCAAAGACACATCCAGATATATAAAAGCAATTACTAACTAGAGCATTTCTTGTTTTTGATGGGGAAAGAGCAAGGAATTGGATAAGAAAGCATCATGAGCCAGAATCGAACTCATAGCACCATGGCTCACTATTTGGGAGGTTTACTAACCGCTAAGCTCCAACATCAAAACATTGTTTTCTTGTCTGATAGTTTGCTTTACATTGTTTACTTGTCTATGAATGTGAACTTGCGGTTGATTGTAAGGAAGGGATGTGGTTTAAGTGGACTAAATGACTGGAGAAGACAGTGAAGATGACAGTAAGGAGGACGCAGACAAGGATGAAGGAAAACATCCTGAAAGAGCAACATTTTTCTTGTATAGTTTTCCTTCAAGTTTTGCGCATATAGAGCTGTCACCATAATACTTATGACTATAACAGCTCACTGTCCTTCCACTGACTACATTCCCAGCATGTCTTCCATGATCACAAAATGCCCACAGAACTACTGGTATGTACTGGTATGAGTGGCTCCTGTCAGCACAGACTTGAGATGAATATCAATCTAGAGAGATGCAGATGTCGCATGAATCTAGATATGATTGTTCCCAGCTAAGAGGGGACATTCTCAGAACTTTGGCTAATGTTCTCCAAGTAACGTTAATAGGATGTTTGTACAAAGTTACCTGGTCTTTTGGGTCCCCAAACTTTTTCATTCCAGGACCCATCTAGACAAGTAAAATCTATCCCAACACCCACAAAAATTAAACATGAAGACAATAAACACACGATCATGGCAATAGATAGCTTATCTGTGTTCTTCAAGCCTTTTCAGGTATTTTCATAAGAATAAAGTATTTTTATAATCCAAAGGGAACCGATAGGGCTGGGTAAAAAATATCGATATCTCGATATTAATTTATTCAAATTTTTACGGAACGATATCGATTCTTAAATCCCAAGAATCCATTATTCTAGCCTGTTTTCAGTTAATGGATGGAACATTGAAGCACACCTCCCATCCAATAAATCGCAATAAGCATTGTGCTTTGGTACTTTTAATATGAAACAAAGTCTTAGATTTCATATTCTGCCCATTGTATTGCAGTATTTAAATAATAAATGCCGTTTTGGCGCTGTTTAATGTGAAGTGACAGATCGCTGTAGCGCCTCAGTTCAACAGACGCAGCAGGGCGAGGCGCACGTGAACCGATCATCTCCTCCCCATTAATACCAGTTTCAGCACAAAATAAACATGACTAAACATCCGAAGGTAAGTTAAAAGAAAGAGTACAACTTTACAATCCGTATCCTGTCTCAAGTAATTGCTCAATCAGTGTTTCAGCCGTGCAAAGACGTCAATATAACAGTTTACCAGACAAAAAACATTCGGTGACCATAAATTCATTAGACAACAGAAAAATAAACTGTAAAGATTGGCCTTTTGCTTAATATAATGCACAATATAACATATTCATTAATTTTTTAGTTCTTCACTGATTAATTTTATGTGTTGAATGAATCCATCAAGTGTTTTAATGACAGCCACCATTTAAATGTTTATATTTAACAAAAAAACTAATTGAAGTAAAAATATTATATAACTGTAACTTTATTATTGTAAACTTCATTCATTTTAACCTTCAATGTTATAGTAATGTAGTACAAACTGACTCTCATGTATATTTTACAGCATTAGTTGAGATTTTTTTTTCCTTGAGAAAATTTGGCATGTACTGTACCTGATATATATCCAAAATAATCGATATTGAATCGAATCGAATTGGCAATCGAATCGTAAGCTTGTGAATGAGAATCGAATCGAGAAATTTGTGTCAAAACCCAGCCCTAGTAACCAACATAGCATGCATTACAGTACAGAATACTATTAAATATTTTCCGCCTCATTCTATGAAAAGAAGCCACATCAGATAATAAAAGCAAGTAATTTCAAACACTCGACTGATGTTATGAAGTGAGTCTGGAGTAAAAATATGTTACTTAATGTGTATTTACTTTGACAACAGGTTTATTAATGTTTCTCATTATACTGCGGTGTAATGAGCATCCAGAATTATTATTATTTTTTTACATCTTTTTTTTGTTGAAGAACTATCCCCTTAAAATAATTAAGCAGCTAGGTGGGAATACCAACACACATCCCAAGTTGGGGACATGTAACCAAACCACACCTGTTTTCCTGGCAGTGTGATGCTACTTTGGCATTCAGACTGGAGGGGCAGCAATGTTAAATATCATCTCCTGCAGTAGGGCTGTGTATCACCAGCAAAGTCACGATACTATACGTATCACGATACATGACTGTACTGAATTTCACCTCAGCAGAATTTAGTAAAACAGCTGTTTATTAAACACTATAGTGCCATTTCTAACTATTGGCAGAGCAGCAGCTGACCTCTGCATTATCATAACTGCACTTTCATAACTGTACCACAGTACAATATAGATAATGGCATACGTTTCATGTTTACAATAGGGCCTTTCTAAAAGGCAGGAACCTTTTCATAGTACCAGAACTAATTGTGGAACTACCCACTTTTCGGCGTGTTCGCACCGCTGGAACTGGGAGAGATTTTAGTACCGGACTGCCTTTTTCGACAATCAAATTAGCTCCTACTCCGGAGCAGGGTCTAACCAGCACAACTGGTACTAATCGTGACGTAAGTAGACATTGATTTGCCAAACGCGTATGAAAACGCCCTCAACCACATTGATTTAAAACGCCGTGTAAACATACTGTAAAAAAAAAAAAAAAAAAGCATGTCAACTTTTTTCGCAAGTATGGAGAACAGTGATAGATAGAAGGAAGCTGAAGTGGCGAGGCCTTGTAGCACATTAGCACGCCAGTTGCCGTTGAGATGTCGTAGTCCTCCTTTCCATTCTTTCAATCCTTACGTATACGCGCCTTTCCATGTCCACTGTGAACCCCACGTAGACACACAAAACACAGCTCCTATAAACGTCCTCCATCCTCCTGTTGTTAACGTTCTTCTTTGTTTCTGTTGTTGAACACCACACACAAATGACAACGCTGTCGACCGGCTTACGTCACTTCCTAGTACATACTCTCGGTGCAAATGCAACCCTTTAAATGGTACTGGAAAATAGTTTGCGCAAATCGTCCCAGTACTTAATACCGTAACGTTGCCTATTGTGCACTCCCCCCCAGGTACAATATTCTGATTGTTTGCATGTTGTTTTTAAGCCCATAAATAATAATGTACTTGTTCTAATAAATTTATATTTTAATGTACTCATTCTAATATATTTAAAAATCATATTTACATTGCTGGTAGATTATCATTGCACAAATTAACACACACTCTACAATATAAAAAAAAATTAGAAGAGTTCTAAACTAACACGCTGTCTTCACTGTCTCAATCACACAGACTCTGAAGCTAGGATACTCGATGCATCCGCAAGTTCGCTTAGGTGCACGCGGCAAATATGATCATGGCGGTGTTGGCGGAAGTTCGCTTTGAGTGCGCGCAACGTCGTTTTGCGTGGCGGTATGCACAACATTTTTTGTAACTTTCCTCGCAGCTCCGCTTCCCACTCACCGAACATGCTGTGGTGCCAGCATTTTGGTGAAACCGAAGCATTTTGATGTTAATGCAGTCACACACCCAGAATCCCTCTGCGCCACACTCGACATTGAGGCACAAACTTTTTATAGCGCTGCCCCGCAGTTTTATCAACTAAATAGCTTAATCGCTCAAGAGCTACATTATCTTTCTCAACAAGGAGCTGGTAGCATCATTGTTTCTAAAGGAATTAAAGCCACAGCTTCACTGTTAATAGAGAAACGCGGCAAAACGGTGGTAATTCATACATACACAGCCTCTCTCTCTCTTTCTCTGTGTCATAAATGAACAATTGATGAATTACACTTTTCTGAGAATAGAATATTGAAGTGGAGATCGCTAAACTGCAAGCTAACCGCTGTTTTCAGAAAGCAAGCACTTTTATCCACAGTGGAGAGAGCACGTGCACATGGTTGCCAGGTTGACAAAGATAAGTAACACACTTATCAGATATTTCTGTTGCGCAAGTGTAAAGCTCTGTTTTGGGGATTACGTCTCTTTATATCAGGCAACCCAGTTGTGTTCCTCTGCGGCCAGATTAAACCTTGTTGTAACCTATATATGCTCTATTCATTCTTTTTTAGAACCCTCACATTTTTCTACTCAATTTAAACGTTGTAAAATTAAGCGTGGTCCACTGCTGCACACATGCCACAATATCGATACAGGCCAGCTGTATCGATACTCGTATCGTCAAATCTCTGTGATGATACATCGTCGTATCGATATTTCGAACACAGCACTATCCTGCAGAGCAGTCAGCATCATGTTAACATGCGGGGAAAGAAAATACATTAATGTCGCCCGCACTATTTACATAACCTTCAGCTAGTGTTAATTTCGTTAATGAAGACTATGATGAAAAATGTTTGTTGACTAGCTTTTTTCCCATGACTAAGACAAGAGGAAGAGGAGACGACCATATATATGGTCAATAAACGATAACTAAGACTATAGCAACATGCGATTTCGTTGACTAAATAAGACGAGACTAAAATGTATTCTAAAAGATAAAAACTTTACCAAAAACCTCTTTTTATTTTCATCAAAAAAAGGAGACAAATGTTATTGCAGACTGCTCTACACGCCTCTACTACGCGAGCTTTCATGAGTGTGGTTGCCAGATATCAAGAGTTCTAATCCCCGAATTAGAGCTTCGCTGTTAAATTCATACATTTTCTGCACGCTGTGTTTTGCTTATTTTAAGCAATCTGGCAACCATGCGCACTCGCTCCTTATTGCGGAAGCGCCGCCGCATATGATCTGAAAAACAAACAAGCTGGATTTTAGCGATCTTAAATGAAAGCGTCATTCAGCCGGTCTGTGTTCTGTTATGAGATCTCGATTGTATTGTTTGCGATTGTGATCGCTGAGTAAATGCTCTTACTCAATCGCTGTTGTTTTAATAGAGAAATAGACTTTTGCAATTATGGAATTAGTGGAATTACTAGGAATTTCACTGTTATAATATTTTTTGTTTGTTTTAGCTGTTTTCATAATGTAGACAGAGAGATTGCATAAGTCTTTGGTGTTGATTTATATAATAAAAAGCCTATAATAAATCAGTACACTAGATGACGTAAAATACACCATGTGTGTGTCCACATTCTATTGATTTGTGCTTACTGGAGAAAGTGCAATACCTGAAATGCAAAAGTAAATTTCTCAATTATAATTATAATTACAAATATTATTCTCAATTATAATTTTGAGAAAAAAAATATTTTTATCAGTTTAATGATTATACAGAATGACGAAAATGTGACTTTCATTGAGTTTCATTGACTAAAAAACCTGACTAAATGCTCATACATTTAATTGAATAAACAAAAACAGGACAAGTGTGTCTAAATATGATAACTAAAATGTACATTTGAGTAAAACTAAGACTAAATTAAAAATGGCAGCCAAAATTAATCCTGCTGTACGGTTAATTAATAATAATCTTATTGCTAAAATGTCAAGTTTTCATTGACTTAAACTAGACTAAAATGCTTCAGGTTTTCTTTGACTAAAACTAGACTAAAATACTTTAGATTTTCTTGGACTAAAACTAGACTAAAATGTTTAGACTTTTAGTCGACTAAAACTAGACTAACTAAATAGATAGGTTGACTCAATATGATAAAACTAACCAAGGACATTTTAGCCCGGGACTAATACTAAGACTAACAATAAATAGCGACCAAATACCACGACCTTCACTAGCCTCTGTCGCATCGGATCGGTAAAACCAGAAACATGTTAATTAAGCCGCACTAAAGATAACGGCAATAAACGGGTTTGTTGCAGAAGAGGTGCTTTCGATGCAGGAGGTGAGATATGAAGGAGAAGTGGAGGAGGAAGCACGCCAGTTATTACCCCACCATACCCAGATAATTTTGGTGGTTTGTTTCAGGTGTGATGAACCTGGGGGAGTTCGTTCTTATTGGACTTTTGCCGCCGCCTATAGGACCCTTTTGCAGCATGTTCTCGGTCTTGATGGACAGTAATGGATAATTAGACTCACCGGAGGACGTTAAGGAGATAAACAGGTGATATGAGGGAGTTTTTGTGGGCCTCAGAAAGATGGGGGATTGGTCCTTTTGGGTGTTGCTCGAGACCATTAGTGTGGCCGGCAACGAAGATAGTTTAGATAAATGGATGAATTGTGTAGTTAGATAATTTGGGAGGGTTTTTCTAGCGCTTACCTAGTTCTAAGTAACGAGGACTCCTGCGTATTCCATATATTGTGATCCCCAGGAGAAGTGTGCCGTTACCAAAGACTATTACTGCCATGACGTTGTGATTAATTGCCGTAACTGCGGAGACGATAATAAAGCAAAAAGGAGCGCGTGCTTGCTTTGAAGATACGGATCCGGCACGGCTGATTCCTTTCCCCAGACCCCGGCGTGGGTCTTGTGTCCGGGAAACGGGGAAGTGTTTTACATTTTAAGTCTCTTTATGTGTTGTGTGTATGTGTGTGTGTATGGTAGTTGTGAGTTTTAAAGTTTAGATATGAACATGATTACTCCGTCTCCGTGTACGGGACTGGGGAGGCGCTGATCTTTTCACCTGTTAAACTGATTGTGTGACCACGATTTCTAGTGTGCCGTGGGGGGCTGGGAATAACCATTAGAGTGCAGTGTAGTGCAGTGTTGAAGTTTCACTTGTGTAGCGCCGTTTGTCCTAGTGTAGGTGTACGGAGTGAAATGTTCGTTGGACTTATTTAAATGTCTCTTTACATAACGGTTATATTTTTCTATGTATAATTGTCAAATAAAGTGATAAGTTTCTATAAAATCCTAGTGTTGTGATATACCCTCTGGCCTCCATTAATTTGATTGAACCTCTTTAAGATAAAAGAGAGGTTTATTACACTGGTGGCAGCGGTGGGATCAAAATAATAAATAAAACGATGGAGGAAGAGGGCATGTCTGTGTCACAATCAGAAGCAAATGCGTCCGTTTCAAGTGGCGTTATGATAGCTGTTAACTCTAATGCAATTCCAGTTTCTCGCCCTCTTTTTATGCCAGAAACGTTTACTGGGGTAGGACGGGAATGGTCGGATTGGTCTGAGCAATTCGAGATGGCAGCACAAGTAAATGGGTGGGATAATGAGCTTAAGTTAAAGTTTATGTCTTTATTATTTTCTGGTCGAGCCAGAGATATTTATGGTGGACTTCCTTATGAAGCAAATAATAATTATGCCCTTTTAAAAGATGCAATGGGTAAGTGTTTAGAGCCTTGTGAGAGTGCAGACTGGAATCGGGTGAGTTTTTCCTCCCGACGTCGGCTCCCTAATGAGACCGCTCGTGAGTTTGGTAATGCATTAAGACGCTTGATTTATAAAGCCTACCCTTCTGCTGATGCTGCTACGCAAGATTTATTGGCTCGTGATCACTTCGTTGCGCATGTAGGTAGTGGCGATATGCGTATACATTTGCGTAGTGCGAAATCTACTACTTTAGAAAGTGCCATTAATTTAGCATCTGAATTGGAGCTTATTCGGAATTTGGAACATGCATATTGCTCAGATTCTAAAGTCCGTGGTTTGAGTGCTCAGAATTCGTCGGATAATAAGGTTGAAGTTTTACTGGGCATAGTGGAGGAATTGCGTCAAGAAGTTAAGGCTTTACAAGTTACTGTATAGGATATGCAGGTGAAGTATGTGCCAGCTCCTGTACGTACCACTCCTGTGACAAGTCCATCTGAGCCATCGGTCCGTTTTCGGACCGAAGCATGTTGGGAATGTGGTTGTACTAGACACTTATGTAGGAATTGCCCTTATTTGCAGGGAAACTAGAGGGGGCGGGCACAACAGGTCAAATGCCTGCCCCCATGTCAGTGTCTGATAAATTGGCCTGTTTCTACAACCGGTGCTGGAGTTTTTCTGACAGGTAAAGTAGGTGGGTGTGAAACGCGTTTATTGATTGACACTGGCGCACAGATTTCTATTGTACCCAAGCAGTTTTGGTTAAATGTAACTAATGGGGGGTCCAGTTTAGATGGATATCAGGGTAGAGTAGCCGTGGCGAATGGTGGGGAAATGTCAATTTTGGGTCGTTGGCAGACTGTATGCCAGTTTGATTCCTTGGCTGTGATTGTTGAGTTTTTGGTGGCTGATGTTACCCCCCAAGAATTACTGTTGGGTACAGATTTTCTTTCTAAATTTGGGGCAGTTATTGATTTGGGTGAAAAATGCTGCCGGTTAATGGGTAAGAAGCTCCCCCTGTTTAGTGAAGATGGTAGTGTACAACCTAAGGTAGTTCGGGTGCAGGCAGATATTATGATTCCCCCTCGTACTGAAGCTATTGTACCTGGTAAAGTGGAAGGACTTCTTCCACAACATTACGAGGGTATGCTGGAGCCTTTTTCTATCATGCTTCCAACATGTGACGTTTTGGTGGCTCGAGTGGTTTGTAAGGTTGAGGAAGGGGTGGTGCCAGTGCGAGTTATCAATGTGTCCGAAGATAATTGTGTTCTAAAGCAAAACATGAAGATTGGTACTTTTTTCCCTGATGTGGAGGTAGGGGATAGTGTGTTGACGACCGAAGTGAATGAGCCAGTTTCCTCTCCTTTGACTGTGGACTATTTAGTGTCACATTTTGGGTTGAAGGAACGGGGGTTTGATTCTAGACAGATGCGGGCGATTGAGGAGTTATTACATCGTAATGCGTCGGTGTTTAGTAAAGGGGATACGGATTTGGGGAGAACTCATCTTGCTTTGCATAAGATAGATACTGGCTCTGCACAGCCTGTTAAATTGCCCCCTCGTCGGGTACCGTTGCACCTCCAGCAGGAGGTTGCTGAGCAGATAAAAGAGATGAAAGAAAATGGCATAATTCGTCCATCATGTAGTCCGTGGGCAGCACCTGTAGTTTTGGTTAAAAAAAAAGATGGTAGTCTGTGTTTTTGCGTAGATTATCGTAAACTAAATGACGCTACAAAGAAGGATGCATATCCTCTTCCTAGGATTGATGATGCTCTTGATAGTTTAACACATGCCTGTTGGTTCTCCACTTTAGACCTAGTGAGTGGCTACTGGCAGGTGGAGGTTGACCCGCAGGACAGACCTAAGACTGCATTCATTACTCGCCAGGGTTTATTTGAATTTAATGTTTTAAGTTTTGGGTTATGCAACTCTCCAAGTACTTTTCAACGTCTGATGGATGTTGTTTTGGCTGATCTGCAGTGGACCACTTGCTTGGTGTACCTTGACGATATAATTGTTTTTGGGCGTACCTTTCAAGAGCATCTTCAGAGATTGGATGAGGTCCTGGTTAAACTTCGTCATGCTAATCTTAAGGTTAAACCGTCTAAGTGTACTCTTTTTGCCTCACAGGTGCAATACCTGGGCCATGTTATCTCTACTGAGGGAGTGATGGCAGATCCATCTAAGGTAGAAGTAGTACGTGCTTGGCCTACACCTAAAACGCAGACGGAGGTGAGGAGTTTTGTAGGTTTAGCCTCTTATTATAGAAGATTTATTAAAGGGTTTGCTGAGATTGCTCGTCCTCTTCATCAGCTCACCGAAAAGGGAAAAAGATTTTGTTGGGGGGAACAGTGTCAGGAGGCCTTTCAGCAATTAAAAGCAAGTCTGACTGTTGCTCCTGTGTTGGCCTATCCAGATCCTAAAAAGTCATTCATTTTAGACACTGATGCCAGTGATGTAGGAATTGGGGCTGTATTGTCTCAAGAGGATGGGGGTTTGGAGCGGGTGGTGGCATATGCTAGTAGAGCTTTGACGAAACAAGAAAGGAAGTATGCCACTACAAAGAAAGAGCTTCTTAGTGTGGTAACTTTTACAAAGCACTTTAGACATTACTTGCTCGGGAGGGAGTTTTTGCTGAGAACTGATCATAGTTCATTGCGTTGGCTGCATAATTTCAGTGGGTTGGAGGGGCAGTTGGCTCGCTGGGTGGAGCAACTGGCCAACTTCCAATATACAATTATTCATAGGCCGGGGAAGCAGCATGCCAATGCTGATGCCCTCTCAAGGCTTCCAGGATCTGGGGGTGGAGGCATTAGGGAGGGAGGTGATGATTTCTCTCAGGTTAAGGCGCAAGTGACCGTAGTTCGAGCAGTGAGTGAGACTGAAATAATGGGGGGTCTCAGAAAAGATATTCAGGAAAGCACAGATGAGTTGGTTAGGGCTCAGCAAGAGGACCCAAATATTCAGCTGCTGCTTCAGTTAAAAAATAGCTTGGGGGATAGCCGTAGGGAAGCTGAACTTAACCCTGCTCTTGTTAAGTATTTGCCATTATGTGATCAATTGCAGGTGCAAAATCAGCGGTTGGTGAGGATACCTCCAGCAAATTCTGATGCGGCTTCTGCAGTACAGGTGGTTTTACCTAGAAGTCTGGTTCCAGGGGTGTTGTCCATGTTGCATAATACACCCACTGGGGGACATTTAGGCATTCAGAAGTTACAAGCTAAGGTGAAGGATCGTTTCTATTGGCCTGGGTGGTTTGGGGATGTAAGAAAATGGTGTAGGGAGTGTCATGATTGTGCATCTCGCAAGGTTAATGGAAAGGCTCCTTGTGCCCCTCTTCAGATGTCTGTTGTATCCCGCCCATATGAGCGTGTGGCTGTAGACATTCTGGGTCCATTACCAGAGACTTTAAATCAAAATAAGTATATTTTGGTTATTGGTGACTATTTTTCCAAATGGACTGAAGCATTCCCTCTGCCTAATCAAAAGGCTCCATCTATTGCTAGAGTGTTGGTGGAGGAGTGGGTGTGTCGGTATGGGGTGCCTCGGAGTTTACATTCTGACCAGGGGAGAAACTTTGAGTCTAGTCTATTTAAAGAGTTGTGTAGATTGTTGCAGATAAACAAGTCTCGTACTTCTCCCTATCGTCCTCAGTCTGACGGGCTAATAGAACGGTTTAATCGTACTCTATTGTCAATGCTCTCATTGTTTGTGGATGAAAACCAGTTGAACTGGGATAGGTTGCTGCCATACGTGATGATGGCCTATCGTAGTAGTTTGCAGGCAAGTACCGGGTTTACACCGTATAAGGTGTTATTCGGGCAGGAAATGGTCCTTCCAGTGGATATTATGTTGGGGGTAGATAATATGCAGAAATTTCAGTCTGTAAATGAATATGTGACTGGAATAGCGGAAAGTTTATCTACAGTAGTAGAAGCAGTAAAAAGGCATCAGCATCAAGCTTCTCAGCGACAAAAGACATGTGCTGATTTTCGAGCAAATTTCCACTACTATGCAGTTGGTGAATTAGTTTGGATTCAAAACAAAGCTCGTAAACGGGGTGTGTGCCCTAAGTTGCAGAGACGCTTTAAGGGGCCATTTAAAATCATAGAAAGGGTGTCTGATGTGCTCTATAGAGTGCAGCTATCACAGGGGGGTTCTGAGAGTGTTGTGCATTTTAACCGAATGAAGCCTTATGTTGCTTGTTCTTTTTCAGAATCGGTGGGGCAGGATAATCCAATAGTCCCTGAGGATCGGACTGCTAAACGATATCCCGAGGTCCAAAGCCGTGCAGAGGAAGAATATGGATTTGTATGGGGGTATCATCAACCTGATGCTCCAGAGGCTGCCCAGATAAGGGAGAGGGTTGTTGCATCCAGTATCGAAAGAAATCAGAGATCAGAGTCTGCTGTGGAAGGTGGGCTGTCTGGTGGAAATTTACATCCTGTTGCTGTGGACATTGGTTCGGGTGAGGTGCAGCAGGAGAGTGGGGACCAGAGGATGGAAGCTAGAGGCTCCCTTCCAGAGCCATGTCCTCAAAGGATTCAGCCAGCTCGTTCTCGGAGACCACCAGCTTGGACTAGGGATTATAATTTGATGTGACTCGAGGATGAGTCCGGTCTATCCGAGGGGAGGGGATAGTGTGATGAACGCTGGGGGAGTTCGTTTCTTAGTTGGGCTTTGGCCCCGCCTATAGGAACCTTTTTGCAGCATGTTCTCGTCTGATTGACAATGTATGGATAATTGAACTCACCTGGAGGACGTTTAAGGAGGAGAACAGGTGAGAGGGGGAGAGGTGTTTTTGGGCGCTCGGGGAAAGATGGGGATGCTTGGTGTTGCTCGAGATCATTAGGGTTTGTCCGGCAACGAAGATAGTTAGATAAATGGATGGAATTTGTGTAGTTAGATAATGTTGGGGAGGGTTTAGGAGCGCTTACCATATGTTCTAAGTAAAGAGGACTCCTGCGTATTCCAGATATTGTGATCCCCAAGGAGAAGTGTGCCGTGTACCAAAGACTAATTACTGCCAGTGACGTTGTGATTAATTGCCGTAACTGCGGAGACGATAATAAAGCGAAAAGGAGCGCGTGCTTTCTTTGAAGATACTGATCCGGCATGGCTGATTCCTTTCCCTAGACCCCGGGGTGGGGTCTTGTGTCCTGGAAACGGGGGAAGTGTTTTACATTTTAAGTCTCTTTATGTGTTGTGTGTATGTGTGAGTGTGTATGTTAGTTGTGAGTTTTAAAGTTTATATGAACATGATTTCTCCGTGTACGGGACTGGGGAGGCGTTGATCTTTTCACCTGTTAAACTGATTGTGTGACCACGATTTCTAGTGTGCCGTGTGGGGCTGGGAATAACCACTAGAGTGCAGTGTTGAAGTTTCACTTGTGTAGCGCCGTTTGTCCTAGTGTAGGTGTACGGAGTGAAATGTTCGTTGGACTTATTTAAATGTCTCTTTACATAACGGTTATATTTTTCTATGTATAATTGTCAAATAAAGTGATAATTTTCTATAAAATCCTAGTGTTGTGATATACCCTCTGGCCTCCATAAATTTGATCAAACCTCTTTAAGATAAAATTGAGGTTTATTACAAGCGTTTGAATGACAGAGGAGATGACAGAGGCAGGCTCAGGAAAGCCGGCGAGTGCATCAGTTGTTTAATAATTGATCTACGAAAGCAAGAGCTTGTTTTGTGGAGATGAGAACACACTGCCTCATCTGATCCCTGAGCTGCTGGAATCAGAGGGATTGTTTTTGTAATATGCCACCGAATAATCAGATCAATGCTCTTTTACGGAGCACAAACATCTCACAACTGAGCCTTACCACAGTGAATTAACAGCTTCACACTTGTACACACAGCACATGCAAAACCACACACGTTCCCTTTGCTAAATCAGCTGGAACTAAATTGACAATTTGCACTGCTCAATATGGCGCCAGATAGATTAGACGACATTTTCATCATCATTGAAAGCCCAGACCTACATTAAATGGGTTCTTTTTTTTGCTCTATCTCTCCTTCTGTCTCCCTTTTCTTTTTGGTTTGCCTTCCAAACCGTAATGAAGTCAGTTTAAACAGCTATATTCATTTCCTTAATGAGGGGAAGGTCCTTTAATGCTTTACTCCAGTGAGACAGAGGCTGTGTGGGCGCTAATAAACACAACTCACAAAAGCAACATCTCTTCACAGAGTATCTGAGGCCTTCGTGGATTTTTTTTTGTTAGCATTTAATTATACTTCAGCATTATGACTGACATTATTAGTGCTCTCTCTGGGAGGATGTAATTAAAAGTAGTTTTACATTAATGCTAAGTCTGAAGTGCTCTCGTCAATAAAAAAACATCCAGTGCGATGTTTTGGACGTTAATGTCATTGGCGATACAACGTGGTGTTTCGAAATCTTTTGGTAACAATGTAACTGCTTTAAAGAGCCAAAGACGATTTGAAATGTTGCAATACCTTTGCTAAACTGCTACATCTACTGAGTTCTAAAATAAATATTTAGTAATTCTATAATAGCAATAAAGCTAAAGCTAACGTGAGTAACATGTTTTTTCAATGTAAAAGGGATAGTTCACACAAAAATTATAATTCTGTCATAATTTACTCAACCCCATGTTGTTCCAATCCTGGGACCAAAACCACATTAGATATATATATATATAATATCATGTTATTATATTAATGTTTTTAAAATTATCTTATTTTGTTTTCCCTGAAGAATTTTTATAGTTTTTTTGGTGACTATTCACTGTAAAATACTTTCTAAATTACCTTTACTGTTAAAAACAATTACGTAAGGCAAAACAGAGTTTATACCTGTGCACCAAATATCTATATAATATCTCATATATATATATTATATATTAAAGAATATATTATATACAGTGGGTACGGAAAGTATTCAACCCCCCTTACATTTGTCACTCTTTGTTAATTGCAGCCATTTGCTAAAATCATTTGTTAATTTTTTTTCCTCCTTAATGTACACACAGCACACCATATTGACAGAAAAACACAGAATTTTTTGACATTTTTGCAGATTTATTAAAAACTGAAATATCACATGGTCCTAGTATTCAGACCCTTTGCTGTGACACTCATATATTTATCTCAGGTGCTGTCCATTTCTTCTGATATTCCTTGAGATGGTTCTACACCTTCATTTGAGTCCAGCTGTGTTGATTATACTGATTGGACTTGATTAGGAAAGCCACACACCTGTCTTTATAAGACTTTACAGCTCACAGTGCATGTCAGAGCAATTGAGAATCATGAGGTCAAAGGAACTGACTGAAGAGTTCAGAGACAGAATTGTGGCACGGCACAGATCTGGCCAAGGTTACAAAAAAAAAATTCTGCTGCACTTAAGGTTCCTAAGGCCACAGTGGCCTCCATAATCCTTAAATGGAAGACGTTTGGGACGACCAGAACCCTTGCTAGAGCTGGCCGTCCGGCCAAACTGAGCTATCGTGGGAGAAGAGCCTTGGTGAGAGAGGTAAAGATGAACCCAAATATCACTGTGGCTGAGCTCCAGAGATGCAGTCGGGAGATGGAGAAAGTTGTAGAAAGTCAACCATAACTGCAGCCCTCCACCAGTCGGGGCTATATGGCAGAGTGGCCCGACGGAAGCCACTCCTCAGTGCAAGACACATGAAAAACCGCATGGAGTTTGCTAAAAAACACCAGAAGGACTCCAAGATGGTGAGAAATAGATTCTCTGGTCTGATGAGACCAAGATATAACTTTTTGGCCTTAATTCTAAGCGGTATGTGTGGAGAAAACCAGGCACGGCTCAGCACCTGTCCAATACAGTCCCAAAAGTAAAGCATGGTGGTGGCAGCATCATACTCTGTGTTTTTCAGCTGCAGGGACAGGACAACTAGTTGCAATCGAGGGAAAGATGAATGCAGCCATGTACAGGGATATCCTGGACGAAAACCTTCTCCAGAGTGCTCATGGACCCTCAGACTGGGCTGAAGGTTTACCTTCCAACAAGACAATGACCTTAAGCACACAGCTAAAATAATGAAGGATTGGCTTCACAACAACTCTGTGACTGTTCTGAATGGCCCAGCCCGAGCCCTGACTTAAACCCAATTGAGCATCTCTGGAGAGACCTAAAAATGGCTGTCCACCAACGTTTACATCCACCTGACAGAACTGGAGAGGATCTGCAAGGAGGAATGGCATAGGATCCCCAAATCCAGGTGTGAAAAAACTTCTTTCCCAAAAAGACTCATGGCTGTAATTAGATCAAAAGGGTGCTTCTACTAAAACTGAGCAAAGGTCTGATACTTTAAGGACCATGTGATATTTCAGTTTTTTTTTTTAATAAATCTGCAAAAATGTCAACTATTCTGTTTTTTTCTGTCAATATGGGGTTCTGTGTGTACATTAATGAGGAAAAAACATTAACTTAAATGATTTTAGCAAATGTCTGCAAAATAACAAAGAGTGAAAAATTTAGGGGTCTAATACGTTCCGTACCCACTGTATATAGATATATAATATATATATATAGATATATATTGTTATTATTATTACAATTATCTATTAAATAACAAAATAGTTTAAAAATTAACATGATGTCAGACTGTCTAACTATTTGCTCCTCATTTATGACAGCAGCCTTCAAGTTGCATGAACTCCACAAGTTTATGTAAAACCTGATGATCATGTGATCAAACATGTTTTTAAACTGATCCAAAGAGCATCTTGTAGTTCAATAAAAAAATCATGAAACATCTGACCATCTTAACAAAGAGTCACATGATAAATCACTTTTGCTTATGCAATCATTTTAAATCTGGAAAACGTCCTACTTTTTATTTATTTTTTTAAATTCAAGATTGTGCGTGTGGCCAGAAATCTGTACAATTTAGACGATCGTGTCACTTTTTTTTTCTCCAATCAATTAACCTAATGTAAAACCTAAAATAATAATAATAATAAAAAAAAACTTTCTAGATTCTAATGTGGCTCCAGATTTTTGAACCCTGCTGTAAGCCAACTGCAGGATGATTTACCTGAAATGTGCACTCAGTAGATATATTTAAACAGAGAGTGACCTCTATGAGTCAGACATAGTCTGTTTCACTGCAGCTTCCTCCACAGTGTTATACCACAGCAAACCATTAATGTTTCCTACTAGCCTTTGTTCACAACATCAACATAAAACAAGCAGCATTCACATGCTCATTCTCCTTTTCCAGTGTGTTAATTCTGGGAGTTACAGTCCGCCTTAAGGCAGCAAATCTGGTGTGAAACCCCATCACTTTAATTAACAGTGATTACAAATTACACCATTCAGCGTGAGGACTAACAAGCAATACAGGCCATAGATAGTGATGTGCTCTAGAGCTTGAAAATGGCAGACATTACTCACCTATTCTGAATGAGAGTGGGCCACTGGTGGCGTTTCTCACCCACATGGCTAAGAAGAGCAGAGGCGCCCAGGCTCCGAGCATCTTCTTTGACTCCTCATGGGTCCAGCCCTGGGGGTCCCCCTTCACACAGCCACCTGCCACACCAAACACAACAGCAACACTTCAGAAGAATATAAAACACGCTTTTCAATCAAAGGAATTATACGCGCATATGGTACAACAGTTTGTTGGTGCCAAATTATTTTTTTTTATTTCACTGTGGTAAGCACTGTTAAACTTGTTTGGCTCTTAAGAACTTTATAATTGGGTGTTTCCTGAAATAACTTTGAAATAAACTTTATTAAAACATATTTTTACACTTTCACTATGTTTGTCAATTAAAATGTTCAAAAGTGTAGAAAGAATACATTACAGCAAAACTTTGTCATAATTATGTTTTCTGAAAATAATAAACATTCCACCATAGTGTCATTTCTACCATATCTCAACTGATTTATCGTGCTTAAAATCAGCCTGTGGTGGACATGACTGTTCTGGAAATGACATTTTTGGATTAAATAATGCTTCCATTTATTTATTTATTTAAAAATGTATTTTATGTATTAGACTTATACAGTTGTTTCCTTGCTAAAAATGTAACCTTTGAAAAAAAAAAAATACTTGCTAAATTTTCAGTGTGGTGGAAATGACACCACAAATCAAATACAGACATGATTTTGAATGATTGAATTACGATGATTATGATGAATTATTTCTGATTATTTCCTTATTTGTGCAGTTGTAATAATTCGTATTTTCAGTCTGAGCCTGGGACAAGTGTAAAACAATAAAATCTATACAAAAAGGCATTCTAGCAAGTAAAAGGAAGTAAAACAAATGAAGCATAGAGAAATATTTACAAAATGGTAATAATGTGACCTTCACATAACAAAAAATATTAGTTGAAAAAAAAGAAAAAAAGGCAAACCCTGTGACATAAAAGTATTTGAAGTTAAAGAAACAGCCAATCATATAAATAATAAACAGTTCTGGAAACTATAAAAGTTTTCTTCTCCTAAATAGAATGTGAAATAAAAGAAAATTAAATTAAAAAAAGACCAAATGAGAGCCATACAGTAATGTTCTCTCTTTGCTGGCAATTTCAAATGTTGGTTTGGGGAATGCATTAAATAAATTCATCTTCTGTAAAAAAAAAAAAAAAAAGAGGAATAATCTCTGCTACTGTATCATGTTTGTTAAACTCACAGCTGCTTATTACAACAGTAGAGACAGACAAAGTAACAAGTAACTGAGTATCTCAGTGTCTAACTGCAATTATGATTCATGTTGCTACAAACATGTTTCATATCAGCTGCATTATCCAGAAGAAAAACATAAATCACATATACTGATTTTACTTAATGACACATCTAACACTGGCGATTATGTGACACAGCAGACGCTGTTTGTTTTTTTGTTTTCTTTAAGTAGAAATGATAAATATGAAATCCTTACAAACTATGTCTGTTGCATTTGCTTCGAAGAATATGCAGAGGCATAACTGTACATCACTTGCTCACCAATGCTTTCTTGTCACGTTAATTGATGGGACTGGAGTTGTGTGAATTACCTGTGGATTATAATGATGTTTTTATCAGCTGCTTGAACTTTCATTCTGACGGCACCCATTCACTGCAGAGATGTAATTCTACATTTCTCCAAATCTGTTCTGATAAAGAAACAAACTCACCTACATTTTAGATGTGATTTTGAGTTCCACAGAATCCATTTTAACCAATCTCTAAAATTGCTTAAACAGCACTATGTTATTCTTTTCAGCACATCCATTTTTTATGCCTTATTCACAGAAGTTAGTACTCTTTAATCGATAAAAGAATGTATTAATACCACTGAGAAACCCATCCTGGAAATACAGGAAGCGTTTTAATATGAACTGAGGCAGGAAATGTATCTGGCTAAAGGCTCCGTTTAAGAACTGACAGGCAATTAAAAATACAGTAGAAACCCTGCAAACACCACAGAGCATTCAATGTAGTTTTTTGACTATGATCAGAAGGATGAAAATAGAATGTGTTCCGTTTCTTACTCGTTTATGAAATTGTCATCATTCTCAAAGGGAATCGTGCGAATCAGACCCACTGTGTCTTCAATTCACACCGCTACCCTTCTCTGCCCAGACAAGCCATGCAGAGTTTTTTTTTCTCTCTCTCTCTCTTTAAACAAACATTGTTCAGAGAAAACCTGTTAAAGGTGAAATGGTTGGGAATTTTGGGCGACATGGAAGCTGTTGTTGTTGTTGTTTTTTTACACAAATGAAAACTGTGGTTGTCTTTATATCTTTGGTCATATATCTACACTCTAAAAACAGATTTTGAAGTTGTAAATAAAACAAATATTATTGGAGCATGTTTTACAAGAAAATATGGTAACACTTTAGTTTAGGGACCAAGTCTCACTTTAACTAGTAGCTTGTTACTGTATGCATATTACTAGCATATTGGCTGTTTATTAGTATTTATAAAGCACATATTAATGCTTTAGTCTGCATAACATTTTAAAGAGCCTTAACTTAACAACTGTTCCTTACTCAACGAATAAGCAGCAAATAAGAAGTTTATTAAGGCAAAAGTCATAGTTAGTTAGGGAATAGTGAGAACTGGTCCCCAAACTAAACTGTGACCGAAATACGTTTCAGGCTTTTCTTGTCCAATTGCAACCCATTTCAGTTAATTCAGTGTTACTGGCCATTTCTTTGTAATTATTGGTGAAAATTACTAGCAATTTCTGAGTGAAAACTACTTCTACACCATTTTTTTTCAGTGGACTGTAATATTTTGGTCCACTGGCTTTTTATTTTTTTCCTTCTTTTTTTGTCTGCTGATCGATCAAAATCAACAACTGATTTACTTAAAGGGATGGCTGACCCTGGAAACTGTCTTCAATCAAGACTTTTTTTCTTATATGGAAAAAAAAATGTTTTTTGTTCATACAACATTGGGCCCCATTGACTTAAAAAAAAAATCTCCAAAATATCTTAGTTTTTCTCTACAAAGGAGAATGATACAGGGTTTGAATGACATGAACAGAAAAAATGATACAAGTTTATTATTATTATTATTATTATATTATTGTTAATCTCTCCCTTTAAAAATCTGCATTATGCCACACATATTCAAATGAAAATTTAACTGGACTACATATTGTCATTACACTATATACTGATGCTTAGATAATAATAATGTGATATTATGTCTCCTAGATACTATATAGGGGTTTTTGTGGAAAACAGCACACACACAATCTTAAATAGCTATGCCCTCCTGAAGTAAATGTGACCCTGGAGCACAAAACCATCTATTCGCCGGGTAATATTTTGTAGCACTAGCCAAAATACATTTTTATTTGGTACAAAATTTTATTTATTTTATTAAAGATCATGTTCCATGAAGATAGTTGTAAATTTCCTACTGTAATATATTAAACTTAACTTTTTGATTAGTAATATGCATTGCTAAGAACTTCATTTGAACAACTTTAAAGGCGATTTTCTCAGTATTTCGATTTTTTTTGCACCCTCAGATTCCAGATTTTCAAATAGTTGTATCCCGGCCAAATATTGTCCTATCCTAACAAACCATACATCAATGGAAAGCTTATTTATTCAGCTTTCAGATTGTGTATAAATCTCAATTTCAAAAAATTGACCCTTATGACTGGTTTTGTGGTCCAGGGTCACAATTTGATTTTGAGACTTAGCCTGGAACGCGTAACTATCATTATGATAACTGACAAATGTATATTATAAATGACATTCAAAGAAAGCCAATGCACAGTGTCTACTTAAACCCTCCTTTTCTCTTGTGAATTACTGTGTGTGTGGGGCTGAGTCATTTGAGGGGAGGGTTGAATCAGTAATGGGATACCACAGAAATAGCCCGTAGGTTGTTTTTGTAAGACAAGTGCTCCCTGTGGGGAGTAAAACAAAGGCGAAATCACCATGTGTTGTTCTGAACGCACTCGGCTGCTGTCATGTGGTGAAACAGAGCTTGTTTTTGACCGTCCAACGCAACAATACCATCCGGAAGAACTCCACGAGGCTTACTATTGAAAATGTCAATACTAAAGCCAAGTGACTGATTCCATACAAATGTGGAGCAATTCAGTCCAAACTTTAATTAGTCCTGGCTCAGTCCCCACAATGCCACCCTTTTGTAAAAGGCATCAAATTAAGTTCTAGCAATGGAGGAGTTATTTTCAATTAAAGCTAGATAAAGGCTGCTAGACCACGAGCACCGCAAACAAGTCAAACCTGTCACTCATAACCGTAGCTTCATCGCATATTCTCTCCAAATACCTCTAAGTGTCCATCAAAGCTCTCGTCTCAAAAACAACAGGCGTACTGAATTGTTACGGCATTTTTATGCTGCACTCACAGTTGACATCCACTGCCAATCAAAAGCAAGTCGGGGAAGAGGTTTCCTCTTCTAGATGTCAATGAGAAGACTGAACCGCAGTTCACAATACTTTGTGAATATATGTAAAATGCAGAACCAGCAGCAGGGATGAGTAATAACAAAGACTATAGAATACCCAAGACATGTCACTCGTATAGTTTTGAATGGGGAAAAATGCAACGTTCAATATGGCCACTCAATCGCAAGAAGCCCCGCCTTCTAAATAAAGAGCCAATCGCTAATTGGTAAAGTCAGCACGTCACTGCAGCTGCCGTTAGAAGTCAGCGCTCTGAGATGTTCGCTCAGGACTGCGCATGCGCACTGGCTGATCTAGCCTGAAAAATAAGCTTTTTATAATGCTATTTGAGCAAAAGAAACAACATTTATGACACAGTTGCTGTGATTTAATCGTAAGCTTAGTGAACAGTTTTGAAGAATTTGATGTTTCCCCATACAAAGAGATAGGAGCTGCACTTGCATGCCCGAGAGGCGTTTCAAAGATGGCCACCGAGTGACATGACTTGTCTTAAAGAGACCTTGGTAATAAACACATTTTTTAAAGTTTCTGGTCGATGTTTGTCTTGGTGTTTCAAATGCCTTGAAGTTGTAAATGACTAGAAGCAGTTGGAAGTAAATAAACTTTAAATTGAATTAAATTAATCGCATGTCAGAAATAAAATCAACACATGACAGTTCACCACTAAATCTTATTTACTATTTATTTAGAAGAATCAAACGAAAACAATGCGAGCGATGAATCTTTAACAGGATTGCAGTGAGACGCACACTCTGAGCCGAAACGCTGTCAAAACAAACATCGTGCCACATTATGAGTAGCTCTTTACAATGTCGAGATGCAGCCTCAGTTGTTGTTTTTTTTTCTTCAATAATTTGTAAAATAATTGATTCAAAAGACACATTAGCCACTCACTACTAAGCTACCCTGCCGAGTTGCCATGCAACTTGTGCGTTTTAGAGCGTTTTTGGGGTTGAACCATTTCTGTGGAATAACAACAGTGCATGAGAGCCCGCAGAATTTGGGTGTCTCTTTTGAACTGTCTATTCAAAAAAATTTTCAATTGCTGAGTTCCAGAAAAAAAAAATTTAATGTGTTCTTTTTGTAGCATTGAGAGGTAGGTGAACTTTTTATTTATTTATTTTTTGTTCATTTTTTTTTTAAGTTCAGTTAAGTGAAGCATTTATGAATAAACATACCTAATTCCATTTGTTAAGAGAATTGTTTCTTCTGCTTTATATAAATAAACACTATTTTTGGAATGTTTATATCAATACTGGGTAATACAGTAAATAATAAAGTAGCTGGTTTAGCATGCTTTTATTCAAAGCGACATAGAATAAACCTATTAGAACAGTGGTCACCAACCTTTTTAGGCCCAAGATCCCTGACCTCGGCCTTTATGAAGGACAAGATCTACCTATTGAAAAATTGGTTGTAATAAGACATCCCAGATTGTACTTCAAATTTGAGGCCTTTTACTTAGTATTTTAACTAGTGATGCGCCGATCATAGCTGATTCAGAATTCAGATTTTCTTTTCTTTCTTTTTTTTTTTTTTAACTAGCAAATTGGATTCTGATACTGATACTGATCCTGATTTTTAAGCAAATTTATTTATTGGCTATTTGCTTTATAACAAACAAACTGGCTTACAAAAATATCTAGCCATTTGAAATTAGAGGCAACCACTGCATTTTAATCACGATCTGCACGGGCAGTTGTTTTTGATTTGATTTAGATTCATTTCAGGATTTAAAACAAAAACAGAATGGTCTGACTTTAGGTGTTATTTATTTATTTGCTACATAAAACATCTACACGAAACAACAGCAGGTCTGAATGAGATGCACTCTCTGAGAGCAGGTGGCACTAATGAACAGGGTTGCCAGGTTTTCCCAATAAAACTAGTCCAATCGCGTTTCGAGGGGTGTTCTCCTGTAAAAATCGCATTCGGGGGTAAAATACATGTTTTCGGCGGGGATCTTCCAGTAAAATTCACATTCCAGGGACTAAATATCACGTTATTGGGGTCACTTCAACCCGCGGACATGAACAACAACCCGCGGCAACAGTATTAAAGTAGCTCAATTCCGCGGGAAAACCGCATATAGCGTTTCCTTGTTTACCGCTGTAAAGTTGTGCTTTATACGGAGAAGAAAATGCCATTGCCGTCGAAACTTTTCTCAAGACAGTTCCCTTCAGTGATACATTAATATAACCCCATAAATGTAATGCATTCTTGAACATATTTTAGTTTTTTTCGGGATCTACTGGGACAGTGATAAAGATCTACCAGTCGATCGCGATCGACGGGTTGGCGACCACTGTATTAGAAGAACCATTGCAGTGGTTCTCAAACTTTTTACAGCGGCGTACCCCTGGGGCATTAACATTCTTCTGCGTACCCCCTCTCTTCCACTTAGACCACAGTTACACCTTTTCTATTAAAGGACAATATTTGCCCCCTTAAATTGATTTACAGGTGCATTTTTTACCTTTATAGAGGCAAATATTTTCTATTCTTATTAATTGTATGTCATGTTTTATATCATATTCTTAACATTCCATTAAGTGTATTATTAATATAATAAATAAAGCAATAAATGATGGCAAATTGAAGTGATACTTGTAGATTTACAAATAAAACTGCCATAGATGGCGGCAAGTCGCTGTCTTAATGAGCCAGGCATCGCGTCATTCATTCAATAACGAAGCAAAATGCTGTAGTTATGAATGGGTTATTAATCACTCTCCAAATCATTCAAAGCATCAGATTAATTCACTAATGAAACACCGCTGTTGCCCTACGCACACCAGATGATATTTCGTTGGAACTATTTCGTTGCAAAATAGAACAAACATGACAATATTCTGTTTAAAATGTAGGCTACATTTAAAATGTAAAATGTTCACTTAATATTACCTTTTTTGTTGAACTGTTGTAAAAAATGTATGCCTCATTTGGATATTCAGGTAAATTTGCATTCTTGCTCGTATCTTAAACATGAAAACAATAACACGCACAGAGTCACAGAGTGTGTCTGTATCGAAGAGAGTTTAAATCGATCTCAGTCCGTGTCAATATTTGCTCTTCATGCTATTAAGTGAAGATCTACTTTAAAGATACATTGAACATCAGTGCGATTTGCTAAAGCAGTATATTCAGCGGACATCCTATCACATGCACGCTGCTTATGTGGATGCATCCGTTTTGACCACAAAAGATGAGGTAAGCTGGTTGGATATCATGTATTTGACAGTTTACGGCACTCCCATTTTCCTGATTTTACATTAAAAGCGGCATTTTGCTTGTCAGAAATACAAACTCTGAATTTTGTACGCGTACCCCAGTTTGAGAACCACTTGTCTAGAGTAACCTGGGGTTAAGTATTTTACTTAAAATGCTTATGAAATCGCCCCATACAGGGTTCAAACCTAAAACTGTTGGCTGTCAACCCAAGACTTTAACCTCCACATCAAATAACCCCTTTAATACATTAAATATTGTTATTTTAATTGGCACATTTAACTGTCTCATGCGATTTCTACCTTCCTTGCTGCTCTCCAGCCATTGACATGCAGGATATGATGAGTATGATGTGTTTTACCATTATTAAAGGGATAGTTCACCCAAAAAATGGAAATTCTGTCATCATTTACTCGCCCTCATGTCCTTCCAAACCTGCATGATTGCCTTTCTTCTATGGAAGACAAAAGAAGACATTTTGAACAATCAGTCTTTTTTTCCATTCAATGAAAGTCAATGGGGTAAAATGTTGAACAGTTCTTCAAAATAACTTATTATGTGCTTATTAGAGTTGGTAATTCGTTTTTTCTTCTTCTTTTTTTAAGAATTGACTAACAATTTTTCCAAAGCCAACGATTAGCATGTAGCACATTAGCTCATTTAAAGTTGGTACGAGGGAGGCATGTGTTGCACACACACTCAGCATATTTACAAATCCATTTTGAGGACAAAGAAAAAACATTTAACTTGCACCGTCTTGCTATAGTGGTCTGTAATGTTTGTGTTTGTTGTAAACAGTCTGCTACTTATTTTACTTTACTATGAGCCAAAAAGCTCCATCATAACAACTGCTACACTTGGTCTCAATCACTGCCTTAATCATAAGAGACGAGACGGCCTCTGTCACAGACTAAAAAGCACAAAGTGATTGTATTAGGTAAAGCAGGGTGAATTCAGGTCAACTGGAACATTTTTTGTCAGTGAGATGAATGGCATAAAGTGACTCAATTTACCAGAATGTATCCTATTTCCATAAAACTTTAAAACTTAAGTTTGGTGGAACAGTTCTGGGATATCTGCCAGTGTTAGCCTACATCTAAATGATTATGGATCTTCACTAATATTGAATATCACAAAGCAAATACAGATTGAAGCACTATAAAACAGGGCCATATTGAGGCGGAATCTTTAAAACCCTGGATCCAACCTGGATCTAAATGGATAACAGAAGAAACCCTGTGACAGAAGAAATGATGTATGGCTCAATATCATCTATTTTCAAATCAGATTATAGGAAGGTGGGCAAAAGTTTGGGTATTTAGCAGTGACATCCAACACAGATGAATGAATTAATGGAATCAATGAACTCATATGAAAAAAAAAAGGATTACACAAAGTTCCTGGCTCAAATATATATATCTATATATATATATATATATGTGTGTGTATATATATATATATAGATATATATATATATATTATCATATCAGGGGCGTTTCATACGGGAGGCAAGGGAGGCAGTGTCTCCTCAAAAAGTTGGATGAGAAAATAATCGATATTACAAAAATAAAACAACGCAAATATGACTAAATATGATGTTAAAAGTCTAAAAGTCACTAGTTTTTATAAAGTAACACAAAGATATATCTTCGTGTCTGTGGCAGTGTTTACAGAGCTTTTATGGCGATGACCCGAAATTAACTATTAAAAAGTTAATTGACTATTAAAAAGAACAGCTGAACATAAGTTCACAAATAAAAAAATATTGGTAACATTTTACAATAATGTGTCATTTAATGTTAGTGTTAACTAACATGAACAAACAATGAAAAAATACATTTATTACAGTATTTATTAATCTTTGTTTACATTAGTTAATACAAATACTGTTGTTCATTGTTAGTTAATGTTAGTTCACTGTGCATAAACTAATGTTAACAAACACAACTTTTGATCTTAATAATGCATTAGTAAATGTTGAAATTAATATTAACTAAGATTAATAAATGATGTAGTAGAAGTAGACTAGTGTTTATTCTTAGGTTCATGTTAACTAAATTTAACTAATGAAACCTTATTGTAAACTGTTTCCAGAATATTGTTCAAATTGTTACTGCCTTATTATTTTGGAATAAATATAAAAAGGCATAAAAACCACGATGAATTATAATAGTATTAAAAATAAAAAATAAAATATATTAATAAAATACAAAATAGAATTATATTTGTTCTCTTTTTTATGTAATATTTATATATAAATATATATTTATACAAAACTGCCTCCTCATTTTAAAACACCACCGCACTCCACTAATATACCAATAATATGCATGCTAATAAGCAGTGTTGGGAAAGTTACTTTTTAAAGTAATGCATTACAAATTGTGTTACTCCATAAAAAGTAACTAAATGCGTTAGTTACCTTTCATGGAAAGTAATGTGTTACATTACTTTTGAGTTACTTTTTAAATCTGGACAGGGCTTGCTTGTTTGTTTTTAAAATAAAAAAGTTATATTTTTGGCAAATATAAAAGCATTTCACACCAAAAGTGAAATGAATAAGCCTCAGGCTGAAGGGAAAGTAAATTTACATCCATACAGTAGAATGCAGAAGAATAAATTCAACACACTTCAGCAATAAAAAAAGACACAAATGTTTGTCTTGAGTAATTGTGCTTATTAGTACGGCTGAACTGGATCATCGAAGGTCAGAAGCAAAGACATTGGTTAATAAAATAGGATTAAATAAAGGATATTTGTGTTATTTAACATACTTAATTATTGCAGGTTTGCGTCATATTCTGAGTTGCATTATTTTTATTCATTGAGGAATACTGAATCTGTGTTTTTATTTTGTGAGTGAGATGAATTAATGCATATTCATATTTATTTTAGAACTACAGTAACATCTTCTGATTTCTCTCAACATGGGGACAGGAGAGCTGTCAATCAATAAATTATAAAAAAAAGTAACTTGCGTTACTTATTTGAAAAAGTAGCTTTACTTTACTAGTTACTTGAAATAAGTAATCTGATTACGTAACTTGTGTTATTTGTAATGTGTTACCCCCAACACTGTGTGTATATATACAGTGGGGGAAAAAAGTATTCAGTCAGCCACCAATTGTGCAAGTTCTCCACTTAAAAAGATGAGAGAGGCCTGTAATTTTCATCAGGTATACCTCAACTATGAGAGACAAAATGAGAAAAAAAAATACAGAAAATAACATTGTATGATTTTTTAAAATAATTAATTTCCATTTTATTGCATGAAATAAGTATTTGATCAATAACAAAAATTTCATCTCAATACTTTGTTATATACCCTTTTTTTGGCAATGACAGAGGTCAAACGTTTTTTGTAAGTCTTCACAAGGTTTTCACACATTGTTGCTGGTATTTTGGTCCATTCCTCCATGCAGATTTCCTCTAGAGCAGTAATGTTTTGGGGCGGTCGCTGGGCAACACGGATTTTCAACTCCATCCAAAGATTTTCTATGGGGTTGAGATCTGAGACTGGCTAGGCCACTCCAGGACCATGAAATGCTTCTTACGAAGCCACTCCTTCGTTGCCCGGGCGGTGTGTTGGGATCATTGTCATGCTGAAAGACACAGCCACGTTTCATCTTCAATGCCCTTGCTGATGGAAGGAGGTTTTCACTCAATCTCACGATACATGGCCCAATCATTCTTTCATTTACACGGATCAGTAGTCCTGGTCCCTTTGCAGAAAAACAGACCCAAAGCATGATGTTTCCACCCCCATGCTTCACAGTAGTTATGGTGTTCTTTGGATGCAACTCAGTATTCTTTCTCCTTCAAACACGACAAGTTGAGTTTTTACCAAAAAAAGTTATATTTTGGTTTCATCTGACCATATGACATTCTCCCAATCCTCTTATGGATCATCCAAATGCTCTCTAGCAAACTTAAGACAGGCTTGGACATGTACTGGCTTAAGCAGGAGAACACGTCTGGCACTGCAGGATTTGAGTCACTGGCGGCGCAGTGTGTTACTGATGGAAGCCTTTGTTACTTTGGTCCCAGCTCTCTGCAGGTTTCATTCCACTTTTTTTTTTGTTTTTCTTTTTGGTCCCCACGTGTGGTTCTGGGATTTTTGCCCACAGTTCTTGTGATCATTTTGACCCAACGGGGTGAGACCTTGCGTGGAGCCCCAGATCGAGGTAGATTATCAGTGATCTTGTATGTCTTCCATTTTCTAATAATTTCTCCCACAGTTGATTTCTTCACACCAAGCTGCCTACCTATTGCAGATTCAGTCTTCCCAACCTGGTGCAGGTCTACAATTTTGTTTCTGGTGTCCTTGACAGCTCTTTGGTCTTGGCCATGGTGGAGTCTGGAGTGTGACTGTTTGAGGTTGTGGACAGGTGTCTTTTATACTGATACGAGTTCAAACAGATGCCATTAATAAAGGTAACCAGTGGAGGACAGAGGAGCATCTTAAAGAAGAAGTTACAAGTCTGTGAGAGCCAAAAATCTTGCTTGTTTGTAGTTGACCAAATACTTATTTTACCGAGGAATTTACCAATTAATTCTTTAAAAATCCTACATGTGATTTTCTGGATTTTTTTTTCTAATTTAGTCTCTCATAGTTGAGGTATACATATAATGAAAATCACAGGCCTCTCTCATCTTTTTAAGTGAGATAACTTGCACAATTGGTGGCTGACAAAATACTTTTTCCCCCACGGATACTAGTAGAATATTATATCTATAATATATTATTATATATATAGGTATAAACACATTAGTCTCAATATTGGCACAAACAGCAGAGATCAGGTAAATATCTTTTTCAAATCGAAAATATGTTTTGTTTAAACTTTCGACTGACCAAATATGCTACATATCCTGTATATATGTGTAGCTAAAACATAAAAGCTTTAAAAACTTTATTAGCAATATATATTTGGTCAATTTCTTGTATATATTTTCTAAAAGTATAATAAAAATATACCTGGAAATAGATTTTTGCCTAGAGAAAGGCGAAAGCTGAAATACCAAAACAATGAACAACAACTGAGGGCTAATACCTCAAACCATACTCCGGCTTTAGCAGTGCATAAACAAAAAGCTTGTTAAAGTCAGTAGACATTCTAAACCAGAACCATAAAGGAGAATGATTGGTGTTTCACGATGCATACTGAATCACCACAATATCAGAAGGTTACTTGCAGGTTAAAACTTTACTGCCGAGAAATGTGCGATATCCTCTCTGGATAAATCCACCTGGTGTTAACACTGTCCGACATTCTCAACTATAAAACCCATCGGTGGGCTTATTTAGCCTCCATGATAAATCAGCAGTTTAGAAAGCTCTCGGTTTTCGGTTCACTTCCAAGAATTGGGTCAAAAGAGAGAAAAAAGAACGAAGGAATGCATTCAAATGTGTTTCACTATTTTGATATAGAAAGACTGCAGAGTAAACACCTTCACTACAGCACTGTCTTATTCAAAAGAGAAAGAGCAAACACCAAACTGACATTCAATAACCTGCTTGCAAGGACATCAGCCGTGGGGTCAATTGGCTTTTCAAGGGCAAACATTGTTCACCCTATCCTGCTAAACAAATCTGCCATCTCTACATTATTAACCCCCTGCTGCAGAGATATTTAACTACGAGGATACGATCCATCACTATCTTAAACAATTAATGACGTGTTTAACAAAAAGTTCTTCTATCTATAGGTAATAGGCATACAAGTGCAGAAAGATTGAAATGTTCAATAACACAGCCCTGCATTTTGGGGGAAAAAATCAGCTAAAGTTTAATATTACCTGATTTGATGATTCTGAATTCAAAGATTTGATATCAGGTACATTTCCATTAGGTTTTCATCAGGTACCACAAAATAAGACGTTTTTTTTTCTTTTTCCCAATTGATATATATACATCAGATTTATTGCACTCATTAAAATAACAGCAGTTAAATGTCAAACGTTTGGTCTGAAAAGAAGTGGACAAATATGTTCAAAATACTCCATTTAATGTTAAAAAATGACATAAACAAGTTTATAAATAAATTCGCTTTTTTTCACGAAATCTGTATTTCTCTGTTCCTGTTTGGATGTAATTAAACACCCACAGATGTAGCAAAAACATCTGGGTCATGTTTACATTTCCTTTTGTCACTGGTTATAATTTAAACCTTGAAATCATAATTATGCATCAAATAATGTCATACATGTGAAAATCAGCTGAAAATTGGACAAATAGTTGCGACCCGCCTCAGAGAAATATGGAAAGAAAGATGTTTTTCTTGTGATTAAGGGACGATATATAACACTTCTTCACCTTACATATGGTTGTCGAAAGCAAAACTGCAACAAAATGCACATATTTTGTAAGAAAGCATGACATGCTAGAGCAAAACAGGCACTACTTTTGGAATCAGCACCCCAAAAGCAGTAAGAAACAAGTATTGGAGTTCATTCAACAAATAGGATGCAGGGCAGTGTAATATCAATCAAATTTGATGACGATGGTTTCAAAATATTTGCTTCTTGAGCTCAAATCAAGCAAACATTTTTTTTAATGCTGGTCCAGCTGAGCTTTACACTGTGTGGTCCATCTCCTCCTTAAATAACATCTCTGTCTACACACTAATAGCATGTATTCATATTCCTCATAATGTATAACTTAAAAATTATGATACTTCAGGAAATCAAATGCTGCTGTGTTGGATTGTTTGTAAGCAGTCCATTTTCCAATATAATCATTCACATCAATCTCAGAAAATGAGCTCTTTAGGTTCAACTCAATTTGAACTGGATCAAATGAATCTTCGGTCTAGAACAGATCCTTACCAGTACTTTGCAGAGACGTCTAGCTGGACTGATGGTGCTTAGCTTGTGCTGACACGGCAAAAACAATAGCATCCTATTTTAATGACTATAGAGAGGAATCGACAACTACATTAAGAGTAGTGACAAAAGACAGACCTCCTCTGAACACAATAAAAAATTATACCTGTCGACCCTTCTGCAGGCTTCTAAATCAAAGAACGGGGTGTTTCAACAGTGAACATAAGGTGACTAAATCTGCTCTGACAGAAGGCCAAGGATACTGAGGCAGTGTAAACAATCCTTTATCCGAAGTCACTAAGAACATGCATTCATAATCAGAACCCTAATAAACCACACTGCAGCTCAGCAATGTCATATTAACACTCCAGCACAAAGACTTTGGAAATGTCTGTGCCAGTTATTGGAGATTTGATCTTTTGGTAAGCAAATGAAATGCACTCTCAAACAGATGCTTTCATTAGTGGTGGGATCTGATTCTCCGGTGTCTCAGGTCCCTTCAAAAAGTCACACTGCCAGCAGAAGTATTACAATAAAGGCCAAGATGGTCTTGCAGATATCTGACTTTAATGGAAGAGAAAACAGTAAGTGCAGAACTGAACCTTCTAACATAAAATATTGTCTGATTAGTGAGGTTAACTAGTTTAATTTATCTAGTTTGCCATCTGATTTTCTTTAACATTTATATTGCTTTAATATTTAAAAATTTAAAATTAAGAAAACATAATTTTAATTTGTATGTGCACACACACACATGCACACAAACCACCCACTAAACATATAGGATATGAGATAATGAAGTTCAATTCAAAATAAATAATCATTTTAAATTTTATCAGCTTTATGTGTGAATTTTTAACCAATTATTAACATTGAGAGTCAAGGAGTTTTAACTACGCGGGTTAAAAAAACTATAATAATAGCAATAATAATAACAATTGAAAAGATTTACATAAAATATATGTATATTTCCTATTTATAGCTAATTACAAATCTAGATATTTATATTAATCTGGTGAAACTAAAACCGTGAAAAGTAACATGCGATCTAACATTATAATATAAATATAATAATAAGTATGTATATTATTATATTATAACAATCTTAATTTTGGGGTTGCATCAAGTATTTCAAAAGCATCATGCACAGGTGTCTGCTGATTGACTGACAGCGCATTAAAATTCTTCCTAAAGATGTCAAAAAACAAATGGCGCATGAATGAATTTTAAAAAGAAGTCATACGATGCAACATTTGCAAGATCACAAAGCCTACGCTTCTGAAATCAATTTGCAATTCTTTAAAGCACAGCCACAGCAACACTTTTATAACTAACCACCTTCAACAAAACATTTCTAGACAATTACTGTCGCCGGACTTCAAATCACCTGCTGTGAGCAATGTTTTCATTATTGTGCATAATTTGTTTCTAGGAGGAATATGCTAATTTGTTGAAAAAAAAGGGTAGAGTTATTTAGTCTATTCTTTTGAATACCTGTCAGATGTCCTATTGAGGAGCACCATTCTATATATATCTGATCACGTCTATAAAACAAAACTGTAAAACAGACTAATTATACAGGGCTTCTTCAATCACATCTAGACAACTCAGTGGGCTGCTAGTTCAAGAAAATGTGTTTTTGTACATCCTGAATGAGTAAGTACATGACTGTGTGCACCTAAAGGAGGAGACGTGTGGCAGACAGAAGCAGCACTATGCAGTGCTTATCGTCTCCACTGCTTAGCTGTCACCCGCCCATCTGAGAGACTAACCACAAATGACACGAGGACCGCTGGAGGAGAAACCGGCAAATCAATAGCCATCTCCACAGGGAGAGACGCATGGGTTCAGCGCCCCCGCTCCCCAGTCTCTCTACCCAGAGTAACCGCACTGCCTCCCATCACAGGGCAGGACCCTGATTTAAGGCTGACAGGGCTCTGATGCAGCGCCTGTAATAACAGGGTTTTTAACAGCATTTAAGTGTAGCACTCTATCTTGAAAAGTTTCCCAACATCCTCAAGTCCACCAATCACTCCCACGGTAAAGGCATCTCTATCTGCTGGATGTTTTATCACATGCTTAAATCTCACAGCTGATTAAAACATCATAGTTCATCAATTAACAACTAGTGAAGTGAAAAGCTGTGTATTTGTCAGAACCAAATCCATCAAGATGTTTGCAACTTCAAACAAGTACTCAATCCATAATATTGTTTTCTCCAGTGAAAAAGTCGTCTCGTCTGAATCAGGAGAGAAATATGCCCAGATCAAGCACTGTTTTCTAGCCGTTTACTAAAACAATTCTAAACAAATATGTCGGTGGATTTTGATGTGAAAGGACAACTGGGGATGGAATTTTTCATTGAAGGAAACGTTATTTTAGATTATGGACTCGTATTTTGTCCATAAGTGATGATTTGAAGTCAAAACTTCTTAATAATGAATTAGTTTTTTATAAACTCAAAAATTGAATTGTATGGATTACCTGTGGATTATTGTGATGTTTTTATCAGCTGTTTGGACACTGACGGCACCCATTCACTGCAAAGGATCCATTGGTGGGAAAGTGATGTAATGCTACAGTTTTGATGAAGAAACAAACTCATCTACATCTTTGTTGGTCTGAGAGTGAGTAAATTGCCAATTTACACCACTTTCATAAATTGAATAAAAACAAACAAACAAAAAAAAATGTTTTAAATGTGTGTAGTTTTTTTTATGTTGTATAGTTTTAAAAAAAATAGTTGAAAAAGTATCGCATGCGATATTTAACGCGCATCTTGTCAGAAAAGCCGGTTCTGCATTAGCTGCGGGCCTTCACATGGCGCAGCAAATACACAGAGCCGTTGTCACTGACGAGCTTCGCAAAAAATTAGCGTGAATATGAACGTAGTTTTGTGCAGCTCGTCAGTGAACAACGGCTCTGTGTAGTTAATGCTGCTCAATGTGAAAGCCCGCAGCTAATTACAGAACCGGCTTTTCTGACAAGATGCGCGTTAAATATCGCATGCGATTTATCGTGCAGCCCTAAACACAACTATAAATGTACTTCATGCTGTGATATGAAAAAAGACTGTCAAACTGTAATTGTTAATGTCTTTAAATATAGTGTACAGGAAATATATTCTGAGCACTTCAAATGCACAAGACAGCTGCGAGTCAAAGCCAATGGTTTACACAATAAGCCCCCACAATTCATAAAATAATAAATTCATTAATGAGGAAGAAGAAATAAACAACATTGCAGTTAATGTTGGGAAAAAAATTACTTATGAAACTAATTAATCCAATTACTTCATGAAGTGCACAGACTACCTGCATAATGGCATTAAAAAAGTTTGAAAACTTCATTTGAAGTTCAGGTCTAAATTAACCAATCAAACTGTTCTCTTCTCTCTTTAGAAACAGGGTGCCATTGTAAGTTTCAGCATAATAAGATGCAGCATTCAGAAGGAACAACAGGTCAATTTTATAATGAACAGAGAGAATACTTTTAAAATATCCATAATGAATTCCAGTGTTCACACCTACAGTTGTCCGCTGATTGGTGTAGTGTTTTGATCTGTGGGCAGAGTGAAAAGCAAAACACCAGTGGAATCCTCAGCACGCTGCCACAAAGATGAGAGATGAGAATGACAGAGAGATCCAGACTGAAGAAAAAGACATGAAGGTAACAATGATAATGAACAAACATCCCTTTCTATTTTTCTTTTGGCAGCTGAGCTTGATATTAACAAGCCATAAACACAATACTGACACAACACACTGTCCAGCAAAATTTTTTTTTTTTTATAAACACATTAGTGTCACTACACAAATAGGCTCATTAAAAGGGTGACTGCACCATAGAGCTGTCTTTATTTACTGCCACATGACCAGGCCTGCTGGAATTTGTTTCTGTGATGTCTGCAACCTCACAAACAGCAGCGTGATCAGTTACAGGGGTGGCCACCCTAGAGCAGGGGTGCTCAATCCTGCTTCTCGACTTCCACCCTCCTGCCAACTTTAGCACCAGCTTTAATCAAACACTTCTGAACCAGCTAATTAAGATCTTTGTGTTTGCTGGAAAATTATAGCCAGGTATGTAGAAGCAGGGCTGATACTTAATTTGGTAGGAAGGTGGACCACCAGGAGAAGGACTGAGTATCTGTCAGAAACAGATAGGACTATTAGTTGAGCAATGTTCTGAATCAGAGCACCATAGAGATATTGTTTACTTTTTGGGGGTGGGGGGGATCAGTATGCACAGGGTTAAAATTGGGTTGGGCCATCCGGGACTGAGCCCCAGCACATAGACTCCAGGCAGGGGTGTTGGCAGCGGACCACTCTGATGAAAGCCCCTCCCCCCCCCAGTTTATTATACAAATATAATATTTGTTAAATAATTATTGTTTAATCTATTTTAACACAATTAGAGAACTATTATAACATCTCAAATAACTAAAATAAATAAAATATTTTTGTATAATTCTTGATGAGTTTGATTGACAGCAGTGTTAGCCAATTGTTATCCAGGCTGTTTCGGCATGTCGCGCACGTAAATTTGTGCGTTCACCCATTCAGTTGGACTGTAATTTGCAGCTATGTTAGAAAATGTTAGAAAAACAGCAGCAATGCATAATTCTGTAAAAAAAAAAAAAGACTTTTAAAAACTCGCACTGACAAGGGAGAGAGCCCGCCCATCAGCCCGCAAGTAACGGTAACTTTCGGTTCATTCTGTAAAGCCGGGAAACAATACTGTCAGGCCGATTAATAATATTACAATTCATTTGCCCCGCAATAATTTCATAGTGCATCACCGCATAACTGACACACTGCGGGGATAATAAAGATTAGGCTATAGATTAGGCCTACTCCTCATTTAAAATGTTTTTAAAAATGTCTTTCAAAACAGGTTTATTATACAATGAATTATAGGCCTATAATTACAATTATTAACACTGCAATCAGTGAAAAAGCTTTTTTTAAGGCTCCTTTCAAGCACCGACTTTTTTCAAAAGAAAAAAACAACCTGTTTAACACGAAATAGCCTAAGTTTCTTCTCTCTTTATTTATTTATTTTCCCCACTTGCCTATGCTGGGGCCACAAGAGAAATATTAAGGCAGTAAATTAAAACATGTAGCTATATAGGCTACCATTATCAGCATCAGCATATGAAGTAGATTCGTCTCTCGTCGTCTCTGAGAGAATATGCGCCATTAATGCAGCATCAGATGCCGAAAGCGCCATCAGTTTTTACTTTCACTTTCTGATGACCCTGATGTTCACCAGCATAACTCTTGCACAAAGTTTGCACGTTGCTTGTGTGATATCCATTGACTCGCCTTCCTTGTTTAAAACAAATATTTACAATATTGTGACAGCCCCCCAACCCACCCTTGAGTTTGCTGTTGGGGGCCGAGGATTTGCGCTAAGCCACCTCCTTCCGTTAGTTAGCCTAGTGCCCGCTCACTTTTGGCCAGGCCCGCTCAAAAATACTTGACTGACTCCAGGGCTGGACATTAGTGCTTCATTAACGCCAGTCAAGTAGAAATGATTAAAACATCAGCGCATCTCACAGCAACCAGCCGATTAATTGCTGATTGTTTCCGTGTTTTGAACGAATCGGTTGAGACAAAGTTTCATTAGCCCATGCATAAAAATCTGATGAATCAGCAGTTTGAACGAATTGTTTGAATGAACGACTCAATAGCTCACTCATTAAAAGCTCACTACTGGCACCTACTGGCGTTTTAATTTCGGTGAAAAGTATCATTTCCACCATAATTTCTTGTTTGTATATTCAAAAATATTAAAAATAATCTCATAATATTATTTAAAGCAGTTGTATTTTTCAGTGTTCAGTGTTTTTCACACTTCAGATATAAAAACTATATAGAATAGAATGAAGCGAAAAAAAAATTAGAAACTCAATTAACGTTTAATCAATATAAATAAATAGATAATTAAATATTTGAAAAGTATTTTAAATACACACCTTTTTAGATTTCAAAACAACTAACTAACATTAAATGAAATTTAAAAAAATGCATGAAATTGAAATACAGTTAAAATAACTTAATGTCATATTTTAATAATTAAAATAATACTAATTACACACGGTCTTTAAAAATGATATAGTTTTAGTAAAACGAATAGTTAAAAATAAAATAAAAATAAAGCTATTAAATCAAATATGAAAAAGTTTTAAATATAATATAAATACATAATATATTTTTTTAAAGTATTTTATTAAATTACACACTTTAGCTTTAACAACTAAAATGGCTGTGGCATGTTTCACAGCACAGTATCCCATAATCCTCAGGGCAAATGTTTCAGCAGCTCTCGCATTACTGTGCATATATGAATGTGGTCGATCATTCAGCAAGGGATCTGTGGCAGCGGTGAGTTGGCGAATGACATTGGGCTGAGTTAGCATTGCCTTCGTGGCTAACTAATGGGTTCGTCAGAATAAAAGCGGACTCCTTGTGTTGCACCATCCCTCCGTTCCTGTTGCTCTACCCCCTGGCTGCCATGCTGATGCTCCGCGCTGCACGCCTCTACTGCCTCCCGAAGGCCCCTACGGCTGTCTCTACAGCAGGCCTAATGAGCCACTGGCCTGACCGGCTCTTAATGCTGCAATTATGTGCCATGCCCAGAAATCCAGGGGGTGTTTGCTTGTGCTAAGCAAAGCCTGGGCCATAAAAGCAACTTTTCTCTGCCTGCTGCTCTCCTGTGATGCACACATCCAAATTGCACACATTAATATCTGGTAGCAGACAGATGCTGCCCTCGTCGACCCCCTCGACCCTCTCAGAGAATGTGCTGTGCTGGAAGGGTGAATCTAGTCGATGGTGAGTGAAATTAAATAACTAAGCTAATGGGAAGAAATAAATGATTAGTGGAACTCCCCCATTAAAAAAAAAAGTATATAATATATATATAATACAAATTACTCAAATTTATGTAGGTAGGCTGATTTAGGTAGGCTACAGAATTTTAGTTGTCTATTGGGCAACAAAAATAAACAGTTTATGCCAATGTATGCTAATTAAGGCAATCATACCACATATTTAAAGTAAACAATATCTCAAGTTTTTTTCTCCATAAAAACAGTATTTTAGAACACTAAAGCCATAACACTGGTGAATGCATTGAGACAGTGTCTGAGTATACGCCTGTTTCACACATATTCCGTCTGCAGTGCGTGTGCGTTGCGGGTTTTTTTACGCACCCATGTTAACGAATTAGAGCTTTCACACTGCACGCGGTTGCGGTCCGTCAGTGCGTTCCAGGTGCGGTGCGTCTGCAGCAGTGCAGCGATCGTTTTCGCACCGAGTCTATTTTTGCTGTGCTGCACGCGCTGAATTAAAGTGACAGTGCATTGTTTGTGGTAAAAATGGACATGGATTGAGACTGAAATGTAGTAATTTCACAATAAATAGATATAATTAAAGTCTACTGTGTTTCACGGGCTTTTTGGCTAGGTTTAAAACAAATAAAAGTGCACTTTTAGATATACAAGGCAACATATGCACTTGTGTCTTGTGGAGGTAGAAAAACAAAGTTCTTTAAGACCCGCTGGACTGTTTGTAATAAAGATTTAAATGTAAAAGGCACGAGAGCCGACTGTTTCTGTCAGTGGTAAGTTTTAATTTAAAATATTTGTGATAACCTAACACAAGAAAGCTATATGCTGTATTCAAATGTGTTTCCACTTGCTTGAGCAACTTAATATACACATCTAAAAGCCAAATACATTTAATACGCTGTTTATATTAATTGAATTTAAACGTGAATACATCTATGAAAGACTGTGTTAACTGTACTGTGTTAAAAGAGGATCACAATGCTGAAAAAGCACTTTCAGTATAGGCTAACTACGTTTGGATTTGAAATCAAAATAATGGATAAATGTTGTGTTTGTGGTAAACAGCCGCGGATCAGGAGCGAACTGCAAACGCGTCCTGTGTGAAAGCACAACGAGCCCGTGCTGCTTCTGCACCGCATACGCACTGCAGACGGAGTATGTGTGAAACAGGCGTTACACACAAGTTACTATGGTAAATAAGAGGCCTGTGAGCTTATAGCAATTCATTTTTTGAAAACAAATCTATCTCTTTTGTGTTTGCATTTGAAGGTGTGCGCGGAGGGAAGATGATGGGCGTGCAAGAAAGTAACTGACTTTGTGGTACTCCCACAAAATATAAATATCTCAAAATAAAAATTATTCTTTTTTTTTTTATGTTTTCTGGTACAGAATGTTATTTGTCTATTGCACAACAAAAATAAAGCGGCACTAAAAAAATAAATAAATCTATCCCACGCAGACTTCTGCTTAAACAAATACATCACAAAATGTCCTTTAATATGCCAATTAAGTGAATTAAGGGCTAGTAGGTGTCAGTGGTGTAGTGCAAAATTTATGAACTAATTTTTCAGGAAATATAGGATAGACCCTCTATGTGTGTGTTTTCTCCATTGCTTTAATTCCTCTAAAGTGCACTAACATATGCTGATTGTGAATTAATGCCTCAAAGCAGATTTATATCAGCGGGGTAAATGCAGCTTTCCCAGCAGCCCCTGAATTATCAGGATGTGATAGATGGAGGTCTGAAAAGAAGATGGTTGCGTAGACTGGAGAGTGGGGAAGAAACACAGGGGGCGGAATACATCTTTACAAATGCAACTGTGTATACTGTATACATAAACATTTATATATAGATTATTCTATGAAAACAATTAAAAACTTTGGATGCAGAGTTGCTTCTCAAGTAGATGTATCTTGTTTTAAGGGTGTTCAAGACAAAAATAATGAGTAAGGTTTTTTTTTTTTTCACTGCACTGTAAAGAAATATGTAGCTCATCACAGCCCCTGAGATTAAAAAGGTAAATGTTGCAGAATGGCCATAAATTGGTCATCTTAACAGCAATACTATTTTAGGGCAAAAGGCTTTTGTTACACTTTGAAATGTTTCAAAAACAGTATAGTAGTGCAGTTGGACAGGTGTGCATTGAGGGGTATTTTTGTTTAAGTTTAAGGTGGCACCGCTGACCAAAAGCGCAACCAACTTATTGCCGATCACAACCTCCGAAGCTGCACAAACAAACAAAACAAAAGTCATCTCATTCATCACTGAGACCTGTTCGAAAGCAATCACTGCGGCCGTAGTGATTACGGCAGGTGGAAGTGGGAAAAGTGTGTTCTCTGCAAAGAGCTGTGCCAAGTGTAGCCATCATCACTGCGGCATTAAACTGACTTAATGTGTGGTTATTCAGATCAAACCTTCTGGAAATACCAGCCATAGAAATGACTCAAAATTGGAATTCTCTCCCAAACCCATCAAAATCGACCAGAGAAAAATCTGAAGCCGCGTTCTGACCTATAAAGTGGATGAATAATAGAGGTAGTTTGGTTTGAGCTCTTCAAAAAACAACAATGAAATAAATAAATAAAACATATAAATAAAATAAATCTGTCACTGGCAAAACATCTACGCAGTAAAATAATAGAGATACTGTATGTGTTGCTAAACAAGAACACCGTAAACAATGTAAGCAAGTCAAATCAGAATACTAAACATAATCTGTCGTTGGTAAACATCTATTATACTGCAATAGCAGTGATACGTCTTTCTTATAACAAACAAACAAACAAAACAAATCAAAATCTGTCACTGGCAAAACATCTACTACACTATAATTAAATAGTAGAGATACATGAAACTTTAAACAAACAAACAAAATAAAGAAAATTATAAACAAACACATAAATAAATACAAAATCTAAACATCTACAACACTGTAATGTTTTCCTTTAAATAATTACTGTATATAAAATTACAAACAAACCAAACACATAAATACAAAATGTATCACTGGTAGAACATCTACTACACTATAATTCGATATGTGCAGCTGTAAACAAACAAACAAACAAAACAAATAAATAAATGTATCACTGGTAAAACATCTACCACACTATAATTAGATATGTGTAGCTGTAATCAAACAAACAAATACATAAATAAATATCACTGGTAGAACATCTACTACACTATATTTCGATATGTTTAGCTGTAAACAAACAAACAAACAAAACAAATAAATAAATGTATCACTGGTAAAACATCTACCACACTATAATTAGACATGTGCAGCTCTAATCAAAAAAACAAATACATAAATAAATATCACTGGTAAAACATCTACTACACTATAATGAAATAGTAGAGATATGTGCTGGTTTCAATAAATAAACAAAAGAACACTGCAGCTTTTGGATATGTCAATTTAATAAAAATGCTTCACTACACAGAAAGTGCAGAAAGTGTAGTTCCAGTTATCTAGCAGCAGCTAACGGGGTCATGCTAACCGTGGAGTAGCATCCCATCTCAGAAGTACTTACATTCACTCTGCAGATGACGGCTGTCTGTACAAATGAACATTGGAGAAAACTGTGTTAACTTCAGTATGACATGGTAATTACAATAAATTCCCTGAACAAAGGAATGAGAGTGAAGAGTGCACTAGCCAGAATGACAGGATGCACAAATGAGCCAGAGACCCAGCCGCAGGGAAATTGAATTTCACAGGTATTGTTGCTGGAGTTCTGTAAGCCGGCGACGTGGCATCCTAATTAAGCAGCAATACTACACAGGAAATGAGCGCGGAGATTAAACATGCCGCGTTTTGTGTTCTTGGTTGTTTCTTTCCTGGTAATCCAAAAATTAGTCCCAATCCTCATATACAGGGGTCAAACAGGAGTGAAACGTTCAAGGGTTTCTAAGTCACTGCAGGAGCTCTGAAACCAAAACAGTGAAGACGAAAGACGAATATTATGCTACTGAAATGCTATACATTTCAATAGTATTTAATAGCAACAGTAATTACAATGTCACTGAACTTAGGTCATTGAAATGTAATTTAATTTTATGTAAATCATTACAAAGCTTGGTCTTACATAGTTGTTATATATAAGCCAGACTCTTTAGTCTTCACTAGGACATGGTGCACTCTCCTCCTTGATTTTTGTAAATCATCAGCAGTAATGAGGTCAGGTGTACAGGGTCAACCTCTACTTGATATTTAAGGAACTTGTAAGTGCAAGTTTTCACTGTGTAAGAAAATAAGTCAAATACAGAAACACTTTAAACGGTCTTCAGTGATCCAATTTAATATGGTTGCACATATTAACTTATTTAATTACCTACCAACTTAGCTGTTGTTTGCTGTTCTTGTCAAATATAGTTTGAAAGAGAGATATTTGCCAAATTCTCTCTGTCTGTCATTTCTACAGCAATAGAATGTATAAACAGCACTTCAGTGCAGCACTTGATAAAAGACTCATTTCATGAATACAGTACACAACATGCTGGTGTTTTTGTTAAAGCATTAGATTCATAAATTCTTTTTTCTTTTTTTTTTTACTTGTGAGATATGTTTGTTACTAACATACAATGAAATAATAGAACAAATGTCCATGTCTCCTACCTTAAAATTATGATTTTAGCCTGTCAAAGGCCTTTTATTTATATGTATTTCTTTAAATATTTAAAAACTGCATTTATTTGAATTGAAATAATTTTAACCTTATACATTTCTTTGTCACTTTTAATCAATTTAATGAGTCCTTCATAAATAAAAGTATTAATTAAAAAAAAATCTTACTGACCCCAAACTTTTGAAACAGTAGTGTAAGTATATTTGCACATTTTGTGATACCTTATTCATTTTTTTTTTTTTAGAAACTACCTCGGATTTACGCACAAAACTTTCACTTCTTGGGTGGGGGGGGGGGGGGGGGGGGGGGTGGGGGCCACACACTCTCACGTGGTTGAAAATACATGGCTATTTACAGCTGCAGCAAAAGCACAATGCCATTAAATCAGTTTATGAGCAGTGGCTATGAATAAAGACAAACTTGTGCTCTGGCTGTAGCGACCGTCAATTTACATTTGTGAAAATCTAATCTCAGCTCTATATAACCATGCAGGCCCTTGCATCATTGCTCCCTTTCCTGATAACAGCATAACTAAAGGTAGTTGAAGAACAGGAACGGGTTAAGCATCCTGTTCCTCTGAGACCCCTCCACCACTTCAGAGAACTGCCACCCACTTCAGGGAATGTACAGAAGCGTGATAGATTGCAATCCCTCTCCACCATAACTCCTCCAGTGCTGTTTTACTTTAGGAGATTTTCCACAGCGCTCTCCTCTTTATGTTGTTTTTACTGCTTTGCAAACGTCTTAGCAGCACAGATGGAGATTTTACATGAAACTCAAGCAGGTGATGTTGAACTTTTAATGATTGCTCATCAAAGGTTAACAGTGGACAAGTGCAACATTTCTGAAATGAATAGAGAAATCAATAACCAAGTCTCTTAGATATTTGCAATGCATCACAACAAGAAAAACAATGGACTGCATATGGGAACGTCGATTTGTTTAAATCGTCTTCGTGATGCCTTCCGCCATACGATATTACATAACAGACAAACTCTAAATAAATATTAAAAAAAACCACAAGATTAAAAAGAAAAATAAAATAAAAATAAAAAATTATAATATTATTAAGTATAACAAAAGCGAAGAACCCACCCATAAACTACTATACGGAAAAATTGCTAATAAAGTGTACGCTGCGCTGGCAATAAGTCTAAACGTAAAATATAAATTACACAGAGGAACAGGAGAGTACATATATTAGGGATACACCTGTATTAAGATACTGCTTGATATCGAGAAGTCAAAAAAAAAAGTCAAAAAAAAAATGATGGCCAATAACTGCTACATTCTGGACTGTTTAGGCAAATAAATTAGAAAGAAAACATTAAAAAGTAAAATCTATCATTTTTTTTAAACTACAAGTGAATTTAGTAGTGCTGTCAATCAATAATAAAAAAAAGAATCGCACATTTTTTCTGAAATGAATTGCGATTAACCCCACCTAACATTAAAGTTTTTAAATGTACTTTTATATTGCATTCAATATATCAAAATTATGTAGAAACGACCTAGAAGACAGTCAGTTGAGGTGTGTACAAGCACAGTGGTATAAAACAGCTGACCAGGACAGGAGATAATTAGTCTTATGACATTCTCAATTGACCACGGTTTACACATGATTGTCCTACTGATGAAGAGCTCCGACTGTCACCTGTACCATGTCTAGGCAGTGGAGTGTCCTCAGTAAAGTATCCGTTGATGTCGGGGCGTAAGTACGTTCTGTATGTAAATAAATGCAACTCTTGTCAAGAAAAAGAGACAGAAGCAGCGAGGTGTTGAGTGGGGTGAGCCAATGTGAGCTCGCGCCTCTCAAGGCATTAATTGCTGGTGTAGAATATTTATAGCATGTTAAACACCCTGAAAACCATGTAAGTTAAACATGCTTAATTTTTACAGTACTGAATTAGGCATTCACAAAATATGATGCTACAGTCTGAAAACTGGAATAATCACGATTGATGAGACTTGCTAAAGATTGTTAACACACAAGTATTTAAAATTAACATAACTAGTGAGCATTAGATCGCAACAAGCTGATGTACTGTAATTATAAAAAGTAGATGTAACTGAGCATGTAGGTTTAAAATGTACAATTTAGAAACCAGTGTTATTTAGTGTCAATGAGAACTAATATAGTTCTTATAATATTTTGAATTGATGTTTTTGATTGTTTATGTATTTTCCAATTCAGTTTAGACAGTAAGTAAAGGTTCCTTAAATGTTGCATTGAGCCGTAAGTGTAATTTTGTATGTGTTTTTGTAATTTTGTTGTGTTTTTTGTCATTTTTAATGGTCTACCTATGTTTATGTAGTTTCTATTTATTTTTATTTAAGTTTTAGTTATTTAGTACATCAAATTCATAACAATAAGGTACTGATGCAAATCTAGAAAAAAAAAACCAAAACCCCCCCCACCCAAATTATATATATCCAAATAATCTGATAATATTCCATAAAACTCACTAATTAGACATCAGTACTGAATATTGTTGACCTCCCCTAGTATCGTATTAACACTTGTTATATAAATAACTATGCTTGTGTGTAATATCAACATTAGGCAATTAACAATTTTCCAAGTTATTGGAAAATACTAGTTTTCAAAGGTTTGGGGATAAAAATACAAGCACTAAAAATCTTCTAGCGAACTGTGAATGCATCACTCTGCACCCTTAGCAAACTTGTGTGTTCAGGATTGCTAAAGAACATACCAGTATCAACATTTGTACCTTATTAAATGAATTTATTTCATTTGCAGAAATGTGCCATACGTGGACAATGATGTCACAACGTTCACTTTTATGCTTAAACTGAAAGCACAAAAACCCTGTTTTAAATCTTCATATTTTAACATTTTCATTTAAATGGCAAGTGAAGTTTTAGGGTGTGGCCTTTGTAACGGTAGAGGTGTTTTTTAAAGGAGTGGTTGTATGATTGTCAGAAAATGTAAGGCGACGGGTTAACACTGCTGAAGCCGTCATGAAAAGGATTGCGTAGTGTATCGTGAATAGGCTATCTTAATAAGTGTAGGGTTTTCAAGCTCCAAACTGTGGCAAAGACCACAATGAGAAAAACATCCAGGCAGACTTCAGTCATTCCACATCAGATCCAAAAGGGGCGGCTCGACCAAAACACTTCCTTCATGTAATCATAACGAAAAGAACAATGTATTCAGGAGGAGCGACACATAGGTGAACATGTGTGATTAGGAGGGAACTTTGTGTGTGCGTGGTACAGAGAGAAAAATATTGAAGCAGCAATCGAGTGAGATTACACATTACAGGAATGTAAATTGGGTGTTTAGGCAGTCAGAAAATGTGAATAAAACAAAGAAGGTCTGTCGTCGAGAATGTAAAGCATTTAAATGGGCTTAAGAAATACCAGCCTCACACCACACATCTCTGATTCATATTTTCTCACACAAAATTGGTGCAACTGAATTCGCCCCAAGACTTAAAATGTAAATTCAAGTGATGCTATTTTTATGCGTTCGGCCAAAAACACAGAGCAGATTTATATGGTTGCATGGCTGGTCTGGCTGAATGCATGAAAGAGACAGAAAGCAGAGCAGAACTGATCCTGCCGAACTGCGCTGTTGTGTCTCCGCTTTGTTGAATGCCGGCTTACGTTTGGAGCTCAGCTAGAGTTCATGGCTAGTGCATAGCGATTATGCAGGGTTATAGTTCTCCTCTTGCTGCAGGAAAGAACGAAGGGCTTGCAAACTGCTGAACTTCGCCGCTCTTCAGAGGTTTGTTTCTTTTGTCGGCAGATGGCTCAGACTGAAGATGCCAAAGCGCTGTGCAGACACACAGTTGCCAGAGGGCTGCTGTCGAGGTTAGAGTTCAGATGCCTTCAGGCTGGAACCGTGGTTTGAGGACATCAGATGGAAACAGAGACGCCTAGGTCTTCTGGGGGAATGATGTGTGAATGTTGAATGATGCTGAATTGTTGAAACACAAAACTAGACTGTGTGTTGCCTGAAAACAGTGTAGGTAAGACGTGAGGACACACCTTAGCTTAGAGACACAACTACAGCAAGGGAATCCCAGGAGTCTTCTACCAAAAGATTAAAATATTTAATTTAAAAATAACACAAATAAACATTTAAAAACTAAATTAAAATATAAAAAATAAACTACGACAAAAATAATAAAAAGAGTACATATATATAATAAAACTGAAATGTACTTAAATAAGACAAAATACACAAAATTACTGCAAAACACTTGTTATACTAATCAATTAAAATAAAAGATGGTAAATACTAAAGAAAATAATAATATAAAGTAAGCATTTAACTAAAATAGTACTCAATGATAGCAAAACTGGTAACACTTCTCCTGTGACGTGCCAAAAGATGTACTTTCAGGCTTCAGGATGTGCCGTGATCCCTTCACCAAATCATTCTAAAATGCTGATTTGGTGCTCAAGAAGTTTTTTTTTTATCAACATCGAAAACAGTTGTGCTGTGTAATATTTTTGTGGAAATATTGTTTTAAATAATATGAGTTTTTTGTCAGGGATGTTCTTGCGTAGAATTACATTAGTGGTTTTCCTATGCTACAGCCCATTGATCTTACACCAGGGCTTCATCCTCAGCCTTCAGGCCTACCAGTTTAAGCCTCGGTTCCTCAGCATGCACAGACAGAGGTTGGGAAGAACAGCTGGCCCCATCAACTCCCCACCGACAGAACTCCATCAACTCCACTCCTTTGTGCCTTAGCAACCTAACCGGCAAATTGCCCCATAAATTTCCATCCAAGCTTTCGAAATGCACAATTCCCCATTCTGCTGGACATATTGTTGGCTTATGGTACAAACAGATGAGTGCTGTGGGCCTAAACAGGAAGTTTATGGGTGTAAGAACAACAATGACTGAAGCATAAGCACGCTAGCCAGAGAGAAATCAAATGCTGACAGGGTTTAAGTGCTGCCAGTGAACACAGGAACAACCTCGTTTGTAAGCGAGAAAGTGATGATCGCGCACTCATTCCTCACTGTAAATTACATCTCATACTCTTCCTCCAGCATGCAAATGATCCTAAAACACAATAAGTCTAATCCGACTGAGCCAATCTGTCTCACTCGTCCGTGCGATATAGACTGGTGAGAGTGCGAATGAATTGACCTCTTGTCCTCAATAAGCACAGCTCCATATGTTTCACTTGCCATGTCAATCAATCCATAATTTTCTTGGTAATTGTTAACTCACCAGAGAGCCACAGGAGAACATCTGTCTCACTATATTAACGCTTAAGATCCACATATGACAGAAACTGAAAGCATAATGGATCCCTGAAACATGTTTAGCATGAAAACCCTGTTGAAAAAGCCATCTTAAACCAGCCTAAGGTGCTATTATGGTCTTAGCTGGTTTACGATGATCTCCTAGCCGAGCTAAGCTGGCGCTTAGCTAATTAGTCAGCTGGTCTTCCAGCCTGACGTGTTCCAAAGCTTCTCTGTAATCAACCAACTAGACCAGGCTACAAGACCAGAAGACTAGAGTAGGCCAAATTAAGATGTTTTTTTCAGGCAGGTTAGTATGAAAATCCTGCAGGGAGATAAAAACAAAACAAACTTAAATCAGGCTAAGGTGGTTCGCTGCTTTTAGATGGTTTATGCTGGTCTTTCAGCCTGACGTGTTCCTCTCTAATCAACAAACTAGATCAGGCTACGAGACCAGAAAGCTAGTGTAGACCATTTAAAATTTTTCAGCAGGTTATTTTGAAAATCCCGCGGGAAAAAAATAAATACAAATGATCCATCTAAGGTAGTTTTAGACAAGATGACTAGCATAGGCCAATTAAAGATGGTTTCAGCTGGTAAGTATGAAGATCTTGGAGGGAAAAAAAAAAGTGTTGAATCAAAAAAGTAGTTCCCAGCTGGTCTCTGTTTCAAAGCTCCTCTCAAATCAACAAAACAGACTAGCCCAACCGAGAGCAGAAAACTAGCGCAGACCAATTTATATATATATATTTTTTTTTTAACCTAGCGTGGTTTTCTGGTTTTAGACAGTTCATGCTGGTCTCCGGTCTGGAAAAAACTACAAAAACCCAAACCTCTCTCAAATCAACTAACTTTACCAGCAAATCAGCTAAGGCTGGTTCAAGCAGTTTTAGTAGAATAACATGAAAAACTTGCTGGGAGAAAAATAATACTATAGTGGTTTGCTGGTCTCACAACTTTTACAAAGTGGGGATTGCTATGAATAGCAGGTAAATCATAAACGAAACAGTGATAATATGAAAATACAACAACATAATTATTCAATCCCTAAACACAAAAATTAACCACAACCTCCCCAAAAGAACCCTCACTGGTCTGTAAGGCATTATATACGAAATGTACAAATGCGACGCATACAAATTCATGCAAATTAACCACCGATTCTCCAAAATGTAAAATACTTACAAATGCATGAGATTGTGTTTGGAAATGTCAGCATTAAGCACCAAAAGACCACTTATGGTTTCAGGCGGTGTGTTTTGATTCCTTCTGCTTTCATTATCACACCCATTACGGTACACAAGTCAAAGCCCTCCATTCACTTTGCATAATTCAGGTAAAATGGGTTGTTGATTTTTTAAAAGGTACCTGGGAGCTGCGAGCCCTCAGTAACAAACCCCATTGGCATAATGGAGACCTACATAAAGGCCCCCCGGTCTCAAGGCACATCAGCGGACGTCTCTCCAGAGTGAGGTCTAAGGACACGCATGGACTGACTCCGACCAGAGCGCTGCTTCATATAAACCAGGATTTTACATAAAGCATACTGGACAGCGGAAGACACTTGGACCCACTCCTATCTTTAGATGAATTGCTCTGCAGTACGCATGTGCCAGAATAAGTAGATAACCATAGGACAAGCGGTACTTAAAGCAATAGAGATGGCTTAATGAATGCCATTAACAGCTGCTGAATTTGGGGTGAAGGGATACAGGCAGGACAGGACATGCATCACCGTAGATACTCTGTAAAGTATGTTCAATAGGGAAACTCAACTGTGAACATTTTTCTTTAAACAGGTTTCCTAAACAATGCCCCTGACTGCTAGATCAAGCCCTGCCCCAAACCATGCCATCGAGTGCAACAGTTGGATGTCAGAGTAAAATCCCATTTCTTTTTCCATGTGGAATTGATTTTGAAAGATAGCGTTAAACCTTAAGACAGACCATAGTGTAGCATAAGGTTTTTAATTGATGGGTATGGTTTTGTTGAAGCCTATCAACCTGCATTATTTAAAATGTGTTTAATAAATCATGTGTAACAGGGGAATGCCTGGTAAAAAAAAAAAAAGACATTACCCAGGAATGCTGCACCCAAAAATCTCCCCCCCCCCCCCCCCCCCACCTCCCCACACACTCAAAGAGATCAAAACATACCAACTGCATCAAAAAAAAAAAAAAAAAAAAACCTCTTAGCCCTCACTAACCCACTCTTCATAACTGACGTAATGGAGTCAATATCCCTACGCTCTCATGCATGGCTATTCGCAAAATATGTTGTTTCTACAGCAGAAATCACATTGCGTACATCAGTTTTATATTTATCCATTCTTTTTAATTCAATTATTTTGTTTGCAACTGTAGTTCTTTCTCTCATTAAAGCAGTTAAGTTCACAATCTTGTACTTTTGTCTGATTTTCAATTATTATTATTTTTTTAACTTCAAATCTAATTTTGTAATGTTGTGCTCCACCTCGTAGCTGGTTGGTTTGGTCCATAGCTTATAGATTTTTGTAACAAAGTTCGTAGATCGGGAAGAAGGAGGCGGGAACCGGTGAACATTTAAACATAAAATTTTAACAATCAAATAAACAAATACGAAATGAAAGTAAAAGCAGCAGCCCCTCACAAACGACTGCCGCATAAAACATAATAAAACAACAACACAAATAGTCCAGGCCTGGTCCACTCTCGTCCAACACTATCGTTACTCCTCCTTTTATCCTTCCGGAGCTCCTCTATGGGAATCGAGACCGGTGAGTGGCGCAGGTGTAGCTCATTATAGTTTACTCCACCGGCCTCGCTCCATTCCCATGGCTCTCATGGGTCACGTCACACTCTTAAATAAAGACTTTTTTAAAATCCATATGGTAAAAAAAAGGGGGAAAACTCCACTTTGGAACCAAAGTTGCTGAAAAAGTGGGAGGAAACTGCTGCACACTATTGGTTGAGCCAGTGTTGCTGTTTCAAAAGAGCAATGTTTTGAAAAAGCACCACAGAGACGGTGTTTGAACATTTGGGGGAAATCGGCCTATGAATGTTTTTTTTGTAGTTGTCTCTGCATATTAAGCTTGGACAATACATTTTTACACCGACCAAAAATAAGAAAAAAGCTTTAAAACTAGGAGGAAAAAAGCAAAATATTTACAAATTTGGATGGAGGATGGTGGCAGTGTTTTTTTTACAAGTTCATTAAATTATTTTTAACTACGTCCATAAATCTATATTTAACCAAGCACCACATCTCCCTGCAAATGCATATAAATATGAGGACAGGAAAACACATGCGCACGCATACACAAACATCCCTAATGACTGCAATAAAAACTTTCACAGTTCAGCTGCATGTAAATTCTCCTGATTAAATTCCATTAACTGCAACTTGAGTTTTATCAAATCATAAATCGAAGGCAGGCTGGAGTGGTGTGGGAAAGCAAGGAGAGACCAAAACCTGTGCTGTGTTCCCTCTCTTACACTGCTGCTGTCAGTCCAGACGTACTGCAAAGTAAACAACAAGCTCACTGATGTGCCAACATCCACAATACAGCTCTGCAGCACACCAGACAGAGGCAGGCCTGCCGGGCTCGCACTGATACAAATCTATTAATCATTCTGCATTTTTTTTTTAAACATAAAGCATTTATACGATTTCTGTGTTACACTGACAAGTCACATTACAGCAAATGCATCAGGAATGAAACGAGAATGTCTCAAATCTCATTTAGTAAATATAAATTCTAAAAAGAGTATTACAGACATCACTCTGGTCATGCTGCTTTTTACTTGACCTTTTGTTATGCTTCACCTTAAGGCGCTCAAATCAACGCCATTCACACTGATTTATTGTGCCATGCGTTTTGCAGCCTATATGGATATAATCAGATTTATAAGATTGCCTCCGAAAAGATACCAACACACAAACATGTATTATCACAGATTCATATTAAAATGTCACATCACTCCCATTTCAACAGTGCTGCAGGCCACAAAACATGATTCTGTGATATACAATGTGATCCAACAGTCTGAGACCACTAGTGAAACTGTTCTATTTTGAATTTTTCTAATTTAATACTCATTTAATAGAGGTTTTTCAATACAAACTATAAATAAAATCAATTTGACAACATTGAATTGAAAAATAAAATAGAACAATATGCAGCTAATAGATGCAATTAAAGTTGTTTAATTGTAACACTATATTGAAAATAATAAAATTAATAAAAAAGCAAAGATTGTAATGTCAGTTTACTAGTTCATTTTGACTTGTCCCTCAATGTCTTTGAAAAAAAAAATCATACTTGAAATAAAATGAATGATAATTGAAATCAAATAAAATATCAAAAAACATCTACTTTCTATTGTTTATTTAGTAAAAATTAAAATGTATAAAAACTATGTAAGCATATTTACAAAAATAGTTGAGCACTAATAAATATGACAAAATACACAACATAATTACTAAAACTTTAATTAAAATCGAAATGAAAACTAGAAATAAAAAATAATAATAAACCAATTCAAAATAATAGTGGAAACTCTAATAGCATAATAGACTCATTGTTTTAAAATCATAGCTTCAAAAGTAAGATGGCGCCCCCCCATACTATGCACATTGCAACGTAATAGAGTGCTAGTATGCGAAAGTTAATCCACAGTATCTTCATCATATATCTGGTGTCTAGGCATTTGTTGTGTATTCTTTACTTTATTCACTTTTATTGGTATGTTTTCCTTTCCCTGTTCTCCTTTTTTCTAATACATTGTTTGACTTCCACGATTACATAAACCCTAAAATCCACAAACAGCTTTAAAATAATTATTTAAGCAGCTTTACATGTCAAATAATACACAAGTTCTAATGCAAGAGCTTTTATCATAAAATTGCAGTAATCAATATTATGCCATAAATTATGTCGATTGAGCTTAAGTTCTGAACACAGAATATTCCTTTGAATATATTTAAATTATTATTAAAACTAACCAAAATGTATAAGTATATTGTGATTATTTTATTGCTTTCCACCATTTCAGATGTATTTCTACATTTAAAACAGACTTTAAAAATCTTGATTTTCTATGTGGTCCCAGACTTTTAGACCTCACTGTATCTCTGCGATTGTAGCACAGCACAATAATAGCTCAGTGATGAACATTATTGCTCCTGCAAGACGAATATCTCCATTACCAGAAATCATCAGAGCGAACAAGGACAGAGAGGTAAAGAGAATAAAAGACAGCAAGAGGGAGTGAGAGAATGAAACACTGGTGGGAATGAGTGATGGCATTTACACACTGACTGTCACATGATCTCCACTCATCACATTTATTATGTGAGCTTTTTCCAATTCTGTTAATGACAGTCTCCATTGGGAAGTATCAAAACATGATGAAATCTCTCTGTGTTTCATGGGTGAATGAGTTCTCAAAGGCGTTTACTAATGTTCTCGGGGTTCTGTGCTGTCACACAGGTGTGACTCAGCTAATGGAATATGCCTCGTTCTTCCTTGAGCATTTTCAAAAGCACCATTTACATTTTCCCAGCTGGAGATGAATTTGTAAGGCATCAGCGAAAGCAGGAGACAGGGGAAAAGTCCGGTCATTACAGTAATTGGAGAGTAGATGTTATATGACAGAATAAACAGCTAAATGTAACAGCTGTTGCTTGGCAACTCTTAAAGCTAACTTTCACATGGTCTCCTGCATGAAAAAGTTTAATTTTCTGCAAATGTAATGAACGTGGAACAAAGTGGATTTCAGTTATGCTTCACAATGTCAGTTAAAACCTCAAACTGAAATGTGCCTTTGTTATACTTCACCAGAATACGTTTTTGCCCATCTGTTCAGAGTGTGGGTGTTTCTTGTAATAAACACATACACAATACAACTGATTTCACCAAATTCACCCCAACAGCACAACGCAAGATGCTTCAGGAACTTCATCAAGGGATCTTAAGGCATCTCTGGAAACAGTCGATATGAATGTGCACCAATCAAACATTAGAAAAAAAGTGCAGAAATCTAGGAGGTCAGCGAGGAAGAAGCCTCAGTTCTTAAAAAAGAAACACCATCCAACACCTACATGAGGTGCCAGACCTCTGGAACAGTGTGCTCTGGACAGATGAGTCAAAGGTGGAGATGCTTCATAAAAACTAAAAACTAAAGAAGTATGGTAGTGGGAGTGTTGTGGTTTAGGGGTGTTTTGCTGCTTCAATGCCGTGCAAACATGCCATCGTAACATCAGCTACTTTATGAATTTCACATATACCAAAAAGTGCTTGTGGAGAACACAAGGTCAACTAGAAAAAGGTTGAAGCCGAACCATAAGTGGAGCTTTTAACATGATGATCACCCAAAATATAAAGAAAATTCACAAAAGAATGGCTGGAAGAAATGGAGGATTTAGGAACAGCCTAAGTCAACGTTCAGATCTCAATCCAAACTAAGTGCTGTGGGGAGATTTGAAAGAAACTCCTCCAAATGTCACATATGGAAGGGACAAAATCTCAACTATAAAATGGGCAAAGTGGCTTGTGATCAATATGGTTAAGTGTTATTATATAGTTCTCTAATCAGTTCTGGAAATTTGCTGGTGAAGTTCAAAGCATGCGCAAGACAAGGCGCTCTGACGTAAGGAGGCTGCTGTGTAAGAGACTGAGCCGATCAGTGTTCTGAAGGGACTTTTACTGAAGGAGCAATTATTGCATGCCATTAGTTGTAGATCTGTGTGATGTAAATAACGTTGTGGAAAAAAAATAGTTATTAAAATAGATGGACGCTGAAATGACACTTACAAGCATTAACAGGGTGATTCTGATGAGATTTCCAGATCAAACCACTTCAAAACCAAAAGGGGAAAAAAGAAAATGTCATCTACTATTAGGGGCATTTCAAATGACATTAAAGACATTTACATTGTTTATGCATTGTGACATTAATTTCAGAAGAATTTACCCCCTTTAAATTATCATACTATAATATGTCTCATACTAGCTCATTATTTTGTGTATTGTAAAAATAGTATTGTATTTATGATTCTCTTTACAGTAAAAAGTATTTTTTTTGTCATTGTCCTGTATACAGTACAAAATAATATTTACAATTATTCTAAAGCACCCAACACCTGCCCCCAAAATGTAATTTTTTTTCAATTATACATGTCTTATCTATGTGTAAATCTTTTCATTCTCAATTCTTGTTACCGTAATGAGGGACAAGACTGTCTTAAAAATGACAGCAATGTAATTTGGCAGTAAAATATTAATTTTAAATATCCTTAAAAAATTTAACAATGTCAAACATCTTAGGTGTACTAAATAAAATAAAATGTGGTTCAATTTTGAGTAAAACCTTTCTGTCTGGCTCTGATGCTGGGAGACTGATCAGATGGATGGACATGCAGAGATAAAAAGAGAGAGAATCTATCACTTTCATATTACAAATTTGTCACCATCTGTCTCACTAAAGTGCTGAGTAAATCATAGGAGGCGCATGTTCAATGCCCGTGAATGCGTGTCAAATACAGCAATGCCTCCATAGGTCCCTCAGGAAAACCAAACATACTGTACACTAATAAAAAACTTTTTTCAGAAGATCTAACAACATCTCTTCATAGCTATTATGTAACATTTATTAATTCAATGCTCTTGTTCAAAGTCAAGCTGATATAAAGATGCTTTAAAGCACTAGACATCTCACACCACCAATTAGCACTTTAAAGCCATGAACTGCAGATTCATTTGTTCTGACATCATGAATTTGTCATACATCTTTATCTCCTGGCAAATCATATGTAATGAACCAGGGCTCTCAATTTATACCAAAAGTTTGGAGTAAGATTACATTAAAAGACAGGCAAATTCATCCAAATAAAGTAAATTGTTTTATATATAACAAAAAATACAAATGTATAAAAAATAAAAAGAAATTTGGCCCCAAACGAGCCAACTGAACAGCAGTGCTCATGTGCATATTGTACACATACTGTAGGATTACAGAACTTGCCCTGAACATGTATGTCAAACTGTGTGTGTGTGTGTGTGTGTATGAGAGAGTGAGAGTACACAATTCAGCTTATGAATATTTTTATTTTCTGTGCTGCGGCTCAAGGCCAGCCATTTTCGCTGTCATGATGGAGGACAGTGATCCGTCCAGAGCCAAACTGTTCCTAGCTTTGGTTTTGTTCAAACCCACCATGAAGAACACTCTCTCTGCATCTGCATTCGAGTGGGGAAGCCACAGTGCTTTAAATGGGAGCCCCCTACCCCTGTATTCAAGGCATCAAAATGTGCAACAAACACTTACAACAGAAAACATTCATAAACTGGAAATGTGTATAATCTCTCTCCTCTTCTCTCATCACACACACACACAGAGCACAGACACACACACACCACACACACACACAGTTTTGACGAATAATGTTCAGGGCAAGTTCTTGGCTTAATCCTATGTATGTGTACATTGAGAACTGCTGTTCAGTTGGATTGTTTGGGGCCAAGTTCCTTTTCATTTTTGATACATTTGTATTTTTTAAATATATAAAACAATTTATTTTATTGGAGGAATTTGGTCTTTATCAGATTTACCAGTTGTTATAATATCTTTAGTACTTTCCTTAGTTTCAGGAAGCCAAAGCTAAAACTTCTGGTTGCAAAGCAGTTGGAGATTTTTTGACTGTATCAATATAATTTAGCACGAATTTGCATATTCCCCTAGAATCAGCTCTTTTCAACTATTTTGTCACAGGCAAAGTGATTGTCAGGAATTGTAAAATCAAAATGCTAAAAAAAAAAAATAATGAAGCATTCATCGGATCTTGCTCTTCCAACTTACACTCCGTGTGTCTGTGCCTAGTAATGAACATGCTTGCAGCGGGATCACGTCATTTATGTGGAAACAACAACATTCTAATTTCTGACTGGCTGGTAGGAGGCATTTAACTCTGTATAACTCGAGACAGCTATAAATTTGGCTGAGAACTTCCCTCTGTATGCCTGCGCCTCGTCCATTAATTGTATAAAGCGGGACAAGTTATCTCTTACTTCTCAGCGTGAGAAATACAAGGTGTGGCGTGTAAGCGTGTGAACTGGTTGAAATGCATATGTCTCACAGTGAATGCATGAGACTTCAGAGCCCTAGTGAACATATTACTGGATATGATGCTAACATTTTCCATAAATACATTATGAGATATACTGTAATACACTGTAGCTGCTAAGACCAAGATCATCAATTACTGCATTAAAGAAGGCAATTTGTTTTTATTTTGGATGATGGGTCTTTATCACAAAGAAATGGCTAACAATCAATATTAGCGCAGAATAAGAGAAGATTAGACATAGCCAGAGAAACTGGAGCTAACACATACAGCCCTGCTGTTTGATCTCCTCCATCCACAGAGAATAGAAGAATATGGCTGCACACAGACACACACATGCACAGATTTCAGGCCAAGCCTCGACTGGCACCGCCAGGTTCAGCCTCTCCATGGCTGTACAGTGCACAAATAGACTATAATAGTGATCATCACACTTCATGATATAAAACATCACTTAAACCACTGCACACCCTCACATTTTAAATTCACTCAGCCAGAGTCCTGCAGCCCTCGTTCTCTGGTCACAGGAAAACATAATTCACCTAATTCCTTAAAAACAGTTTGGACCTCAGCCCAGCATTATTTACGAAGACCATGGATTATCTCTTTCTCGCACTCTTTCTCACTCTCTCTCTACACACACACACCCACACACAACACACACAAACACCACCCAAACAACACACAATTTTTTAGATTAAAAAACATTTGGTCACAACTGCAGACATTGGGTCCCCACAATGCAGGCAAAACCTGAGTTTTTTTTCCCTTTAGTTCAATATACAGTAGTAAAGAACAATTATTGGATGTGAACTTTGAGAGCACTCGATTACTCGATTGGAAAGGTGCCCAGCACAAAGTAACAATTTCACATGAATCTAAGCTTTTCAAGCGCCCCATTTATGCTGGGTGTGTGTAATTTAAAGTGAGAGCTTTTGGATAGGGTTCTCCCACTGTGCCTAGTCATTCATAACCCCCCCAATAGAGTACACGACGGTAGGGACCCCTCAAACAAAGGACCGTAAATTAACTGGAATCTGAGAATATTTAATGGTGCAAACGCAATTCTGAATGTGCAGCAGAGTTAGCGCTGCGCAGAGGCACCTGGCTAAGTCCAATGTAGTGAGCATAGGTGATGGAAGTATAAAATATGCAGAATCAGTGAGAGGAAGTGCATCTGCAGGGAAAAACCGCCTGTCAAACGGCATTAGTGGGGAAATGAAATTACAATGGAGCATGTGATTATCAAGACCAATAAGTAACAACAGGCAAGATTTAAACAGCCGACATTGACAAGATCTAAATGACAACAGACACAACAACAAAGATTCTCTGGGTAAGGAAAGCGCCTTTACACTATTAACTTCAAGAAACAAAACACTATAACAAGGTGTGGTGGATCAGTGACCGAAGGTTGTTCGTGACATTAGTGCCTGACACCAGTGAAAGATGCATATTCAACAATGAGATTCACTAATCTGCGGATTGTTCCCAGGAATTGGGTTCAATTTTCACGAAGTTTTGTCAGTTCAGAGTAAATTAACTGTATGAGTTCGTAGTTAACTCAAGTAAACTTACAGGAAGGACAAAATTGAAGTTTAATAGTTATATAGAACCCTTGCTACGGGGATTTCAGGCAATTTAGTTGGTTTGATGAGAGTTGTTAGAAATTGACATCACTTACGTTAGCTAGAATAGATATGTGAGGGTAATTTTGTATTTTTGTTGTAGGCGATGCGATAACAAATAGACCGGGTTTCTTTAAAGTCACCTCAAAAGTTAAACTTTCAGGTATAGCACTTTTGCTGTCTGAGGTTCCATGTACTAGCAACCTGCATAGGTTGAATTTACGGATTGCTCAACGCTGGTGGCGTGGTCACGGTTTTAACGCACCGCGTGGTTTTAGCTATATATTAGCCCTGTTGACAGGTGAATACGACATTAGATCTTTATTTACTTACAAAGTACAATGTGGTATTATAGGGAATAATTTATTCAAGGTGTCTGTGCCTAGAAAACTCCATGGTACTGGAAACGTCCGACCAAGTCCACCTGATACAAACAATCCCACAATTGTTAGTTTTACTTCAAATCAGAGGGTCGGGTTCCAGGAAGCAGGAAGTGAATTCTGGATCTATCCAACAAATAGTAAATATGTGTTTTCCAATGGTCACGGTCCAAACAAATGAAATCAATGTTGGCTACGAAAGGGTTGAGGGTTAGCAAGCAAGAATCTATTTAGCCATAGGTTTAAAAGCTCAATATAGCAAATCAAATTATTGAGCAACAGGATCCATGTTTCGACGTTTCATTATAATGAAACATGGGGAATATTGTATTGAGCTAACCTAGATTAACAAAATAAAAAGAATAAGACTAACTAAAAACATACAATAGGAACACACAAAAGAATTCACGGAAATTGTTAGTTGACGGGGAAGTATGCAGTGAAGGTTTTCGCAACCGTCCCTAACCTCGTTTAACCGACGGTGGTGTTATTCCAAAATTCATAGGAAAGAAGTAGGAGGAAGAAACAGACAACCGACCACACAGAGCAGAGAATACACGCGATCGGTTATATTTGAGTGCTTAACTTGGATTATACACGAAAGGCTAGGTCAAGGGGCTGAGTGAGAGAAGATGTCTGGAGTGTTAAAGTTATGCGGCTTGGGATTGGACAGCTGCAAAGTCCAGATGTGATCGTCGCTGTATCGGCCTTCGGCGTGGTTAAGTCTGAAAATAGAGGGGGAATCTCTTCGCTTGATGGCTGTTGCTTGCGTCGGAAGAACTTATGGGTGACGTCCTTTTGGGAACCTCTTGGAGTAGTTGGTTGCCAGGAATGTGACACCAGAGGCTTGAGTAGATGTATGGTTAAAGTAGACTGAGTTTGAAAGACTTTCAAGTTCTTTGAAGATCGCGAAGTCTCACTGAAGTTTCTGATGGTCTTGCTATGCGGTGGTATGGCGGGGGCGCTTTGTCGCGCTCACCAAGGTGAAAGCGTTCTTTGAGTGAGAGTGCGAGCCCAGCAGAAAACAACTAAGCCAGAGGGCTTTGTGTCCATTTTTAAGCAGGCTGACTTTTGTCCAGCCCACAGGTCGCTTGTCCAATCAGATGGTGGCATGGTTGCCTGCTGTTGGTGGAGAGTATTTCTGCAAGTTTTAAAGAACTTCTTATAAAACTATCATCACCGGAAAATTATGCTGAATAGCAATTATTAATTTACACCAATGTTCGGCGAATAAGACAAGCTCTCATTCAAGCTCAAACAACAGGTATTTTGTATACACAGTAATCGTAATTAACTAAAAATAAAAGTTAGAAAGCAACGATTAAGATGTCGTGGTTTCAATAACACATCACACACGTTTAAGACATAAAACATATTATTTGTGACTATCGTTGCTCCAATGCTTTCAGTGATTTTTAATGATTGTATTGTACCCTCTGTCTTGTCTGTGACAAAAGGAAGTAAGGGTTTTGGTCATGCGGGAAGCTGGTGGTCGAACATCATGGGATAGTCATGTGGCGTCACGCTGTACATCCTGTGCTGGCCTGAGGGGGTCATTTAGATCTTTTTCCTGTTCTGGACACTAATTCTATGCATCCACGCTCACGAGGCATCCATATGTCGTCAAAAGGCTTTTCAGCTCTGGTACAAAAGGTCTCTGTGGTATCTCTTGATTAGATTAATTCAAAGCCTCATGATGGGGATCCAGTGGCATCTCCGTGTCCTGTATATGAAATCCCTACACAGTATAGAGTAATGAACAGAGTGTATTTAGATGTGTTGCAGGGGAGAAAATGTGAGCTCCACTTGTTGCTAAACTGCTGTTTAGGAGATTAGATAGCTAGATATATATTCCCATACTGCCTCCACAGGATGTCCACATGCCAGAACGCTTCATAAGGAGGTCAGCTTCATTTGCAACTGAAATAAACATCCACTGCCGAAATCTCCATCGTTTTGAAGATCTGGCAAGAAGATAAGCAGAACAGCTTTGATAGGAATGCAGCAGTCCGTAACGCAGGGTCACATGAAAGTCCCGACTCCACCGCCAGTGAGGGGATTGGCTCGCACACCTCGCTAACAGAGGGCATGGATTCAATCCTCCGCTCTGAGGACTGGGGAAGAACATTTGACATCATTTTCCTCTGACTGAGAACCTGCAACATGATTTAACTCCTCCTGTGAGTGTTTTCCCACTGGAGGATTTTAAAATACCAGCCTATCAAGCATTACGTTTTTGAGTCACATGGGCAGCACGGATTGCGGCGCGGATATGCAGACAGGCTCAATATTCGGGGTCCTTTCGGGTCGTGCTGTAGGCGGCTGCCAGCACCCTCCTCTATTCAGAATGATCTTTTCAGGATTTGCTATTAGGGTCTGAGGGAAAGCAGTGAGAAAAAAATGCCTATCTCTGCTTATTTCTAAAATTGAGTCAATATGAAAATCAGAGAAGTGTTTGAGCGCGGCTGGCCACTGAATACGTTTCTCTCTCTCATACATGCACATTCGGTCCAAATCGAAAATTGCAGCAGTAGCATTTCTCCTCATATCAGCCTTTTCTCATGATATCAGCACATTCAAAAGAAGCTTCAAAGTGTTCTGCTCTGCCTTTGTTGGTTTTTATACAATACACAGATAATATTACACATAAACCTAAATAATTAATGGACATCAAATTCAAAGACAGCATTGGCTTTAATTATTTAAGTAAACACAATGCGCAGTCACAAAAAAAAAAAGTTACTATGACTGCCTAAGAAATCATCTCCCACCGTTCATAATTTAATTTTTTTTTTTTAATTAAAAGTAGTGAGATGACAGATTAGTCTTAACGAGCTGTCAGATTTCATATCGTAATACTAGCATCCAAGCACATTTGCTCTTGCTCTGATAATTGGGTTCCATATAATTCAGAATTTCACAAACAACGAAAGGGTTTAAAAATAAAAACACCACACAAATGCATATTCATAGATGTATCTATAAAGATACTAATCTCAATTGAACGCGGTGGAAGCAGATGTGAAGGGTAAAATTAGCTTGTCTTATCTGCATCATCGGACCCACACAAAGATATCGAAAAGTTTGGCGTCTCAAGACTAGAAATTGTCAGACAGTGCGAATCTCAAACATATTGTGACTCTTTTGAGGAATTAAGAGTTTGTGATTAATTTACCAGCAATCAGAGTCTGGTTAAATGCCTTTTAATGGGGAAAAAGAAGTCAGTGGATAAATCCCTCTGGCAACATGGTGGGTTTGGCTCCTTCCATGCCCTGTCGTCCTCTAGTGGGATTACAAACGCTAATGAAAGCGTCATAAAGATGACTAATACCTCCTTTTTCCCTCTTTCTCTCTTTAAAAGTGGCAAAATATCTGAGCCATCAAGCTATAATACCGGATTAGTAGTAATGACGCTCATTTTTCTCTTTTTCTTGATGTTGAGCCTTTTTATCAACGTTGTGTTTGAAACATTGTGTTTTGAAAAACTGGATCTTTCCACCAGCTCCTGAAAAGCATACGGTTTGTCTACAGTATCTGAAGCCTGTGCTATGACAAGGACAGCAGGCCAGTGCGATCATATTACAAGGACAGCTGTGGTCAGAAGAGACCAATTAGATAATAAGCAATGAACTCTTTTGGGCTCTTTGAACGATATGATGTAATCAAGCAAAAGTTTCACAGGCAGCTGGGTCCAACAACAGGATATATCATCTTTCAACAGCAAGAGTGGAATCCGCGTGACTCCCGAGGTTAGAGGAAGCAGTCGTCAGTAGATAGAATAGTACGTGTTTGTGGGGGGTCAAGTGTTGCAGACAGCCAATGGAGAGGCATAGGTGTGCATTATGCAATGGGTTACCCGTGACGTGTAGCCGTCACTGAAGTGGAATTTGAATTGCTGACGACTCGTTTAGGCTGTTCAGAGTCTATTCTTTATTTTGGGAGACAATAACTGTATTTATCGTGCACTTTCAGCTTTACAGCTTTGCAGATCGTTTAAATTCACATACAGCTACATTAAACACTGCATGAAAGGCAATATTGAAAATGGAATAATAGGGGCACTTTAAAACCAAAAGGAAGACCGAGCGAAGCAGCACATTCTTAGGGGGGACCCCCAGCAACCCAGATTAAAACTTTGGTGTGATGACTAGAAAACAACACATTAAAATGTACCGGCTTTCCGTGGGAAGGATAATCACGTCATGCAAATTGCGTCAGATGGCACATTCCGTACTGAGCCTCAGTTGCATAGAAAGGAGGAATGGCTGACTTCATTTATATTCACATAGCATGAGTTTCTGGTTGAGCTGGATTGCGAGTGGCATGTGAAGAATGTGCAGTTTGAAATATTGCACGACTGGTGAATTCACCCTGATACAGTTCATGTTAACACACACAAACTCAAAAATGTTTGAAAATGATTGCCAAATCTTCTGACATGAATATTTTGTTTAATTTTTCGACAGGTCAACGGCTGCAACAAATGGTTCATCGAATGCGCAGTCAAATGTGGAAGCAAACGGCAGTACAACAAGAGTGTCAACCCCACAGTCAATGACACAGGTTCAAACCAATGTTATTTTAGTATCAATGATATTCTATTATAGTTTTTGTTAAAATTTTGAATTAGATTTTATTTTTATACTTTCTGTTTTCATTTTAGTTTTAGTT
>JADLZN010008048.1:239196-585001 GCA_018155175.1 Sinocyclocheilus anophthalmus
CACTGAGAGAGCGGAGAGCCGCGCTGGACATCCCAAGGCTGAACCTCACAAGTCCGAGGTAAGACACGACACTCCGCTGCTAACTCTCACTCCTCCACCACCTCTACTCCGTTGTGGTTTTTCTCTGCACAGGGCCCACGGGCACCCACGACGCGATCTTCCCAGATTTTCCTATTTCACGTCCGGCGCCGGGACACCGGACCCTGGGTGCAGCCCGCAGCGGAAGACGGAGCCAGTTCCTCGTGGCTACAACCTCTCCTCCCTTCCCGCGCCCTGCCCTCCGTCTTTGAGATCTCCACCCGACTGCCTTCGCTCCCCGTCCTCGCGAGATGGAACGCGACGCTGTGATCGTCGGAGACTCCATCGTCCGTCACGTCCGTGCTACGTTAGCTGAAGGTGAAGTGCACACACACTGTTTCCCTGGTGCTTGTGTTCTCGATGTTTCTACGCAGATACCCGCGATCCTGAAGGGCAACGAGAGCACCAGAGCGGTCGTGCGTGGTGTCTCCGCCCTTTCACCTGCGGGGCTAACGAACACCAAGCTCGGCAGACAGAGTCTCAGGCACCTTGGCCCAGTGACAGGGACCTTTTTGTTATTTCAGGAGCCTGATCGAGATGGTGCGCAGCACATCGCCCGCGACGATGATCCTTGTGTCAAGATCTCTTCCCACGTATCGACGAGGACACGAGAGTTTCAGTAGACTTTTTGCTTTAAATGATTGGTTATTGTCATGGTGTAAAGAACAGTAACTGCTCTTTGTTAATAACTGGAATCGTTTCTGGGAGCGTCCTAGGCTTTTCCCCCCCTTCGCAACCGCTGATGGTCTGCATCCCAGCAGAGTCGGAGTGGAGCTCATGTCGGACAACATCTCCAGGACGCTACGATTGACTAGTAAGTCAAATCTCAAATAAACGCCATGATGACTTTTGTTCTACCCGCTTAAAATGATAGAAGTACTTGCGCTGTCCATTCTATAAAGACTGTGTCTGTTCCCCGTATAGTGAGGTCAAAATATAAATTTAAACCAGAAACATTTAAAATAAATGAACAATAAACATTTTTAAAGTTTGGGCTCCTAAACAATAGATCACTCTCACCCAAAGCAGTTATTGTAAATTAAATGATCACAGATAATCGTTCTGAATTACTCTGCTTGACTGAAACCTGGCTAAAACATAATGATTATATTGGTCTAAATGAGTCTACTCCACCAAGCTACTCCTACATTTATTCACATCGATCCACCCCCCCCGTCAGACTGTTCGTGGCGGCGGTGTTGCAACAATATAAAGTGATATTATCAATGTTACTCAGAAAACGGGATACAGGTTTAACTCATTCTAAATAATTATGCTTAATGTTACACTGTCAGATAAACAAAATAAATCTCCCCTATCTCTTGCTCTGGCTACTGTTTATAGACCACCAAGGCCGTATACAGATTTCCTAAAATAATTTGCAGATCCCCTCTCAGACCTATTGGTTACGTTGATAAAGCGCTAATTGTCGCGGGGGCGATCTAGCAGAGTGATTTTAATATTTACGTTGATAATACAAATGATGCTTTAGGACTTGCGTTTACTGACCTAATTAACTCTTTTGGAGTCAAGCAAAACGTGACTGGGCCCACTCATCGTTTTAATCATACGTTAGATTTAATTATATCGCATGGAATTGATCTTTCTGATATAGATATCATACCTCAAAGTAATGATGTTACTGACCATTTCCTTGAATCATGCCTCCCGCTCTTTTCCTTTCTTAGCCGTATTACTGATATGATTTAACGATATGGGCCTCCGCGTTTTATTGTCCGTTTAATCTTACAAACTATTGTTTCCAGCCACCACAGACAGATTACTAAATAACCTGCCTGATCTTTATCTCAACTGCTCTGTCTTTACCCAAGTAGTATCAGCATGAACTTAGATCGAATCACTAGCAACATGGGCCTATCTTCTCTAATACATTAGAAGCTGTTGCCCTCATCAAATTGAAAAAGGTTAGAGAAAAACGTACTGCGCCATGGTACAACAGTAATACCCATTCTCTCAAGAAAAAAACTCGTAGTCATGAGCGCAAATGGAGAAAAAGAAACAAAAACCCGTCAACTTGCAAGTTTTTAGAATTGCATGGAAAAACAGTATTTCGTGTCCAGCTATAGACAAGGACCTCTAACAGCTGCCAGTGCCCGATCCATAGCCACAATCATAGAAAATACCAAAACAATCCTGTTTTATCTAGTGCACAGGTGCTAGACATTTGAACAAATACCGCAGACGCTCCACCCGATCGACATATTCCCGGCCCTTTGCCCCTTGTTCCGCTCCTCAAAAATCAGTTTAATAGAAATTACTTTATGAATTTCTTCAGTGATAAAATAGATAACATCACAAATACAATAGCAAATGTAGATTCTACAGCGTATAATACTTTAGCTTCATTCATCGCACCAAAAGATAAACTGCAGTGCTTTAGGACAGGAAGAGCTAAATAAACTTATCACTGCATCTAAACCAACAACATGTCTGTTAGATCCTGTACCCACTAAATTACTGAAAGAGTTGTTACCTGTAGCAGAAGAACCGCTTCTCAATATTATTAACTCGTCGTTGTCTTTAGGTCACGTCCCAAAACCATTCGAGCTGGCGGTTATTAAGCCTCTTAATAAGAAAATTACAGACCCATCTCAAATCTTCCTTTTATGTCTAAAATTTTAGAAAAAGTTGTGTCTGCTCAATTGTGCTCCTTCCTGCAAAAAAATGATCTCTATGAAGAATTTCAATCAGGTTTCAGGCCCCACCATAGCACAGAAACTGCACTTGTTAAAATTACAAATGACTTGCTTCTTGCGTCAGACCAAGGCTGTGTCTCATTGCTAGTTTTACTTGATCTTAGTGCTGCGTTTGATACTATAGATCATGACATACTCATAGATCGATTACAAAACTATACAGGTATCAAGGGCAGGCTTTAAGATGGTTTAGATTCTACCTGTCCAATCGCTACCACTTTGCTCATTTAAATGGGGAGTCATCTCAAATAACACCAGTAAAATATGAAGTGCCACAAGGATCTTCTCCTAGTGTCCTCATGCTACTCTTTTGTCGATAGTACATGTTGTCGCTTGGTAATATTATTAGAAAATATGGTATTAGTTTCCACTGTTATGCTGATAATACTCAATTATGTATCTCAACAAGACCAGATGAAATTTCTAAATTTTCTAAGCTAACAGAGTGTGTTAAAAAATTAAAAGATTGGATGACCAATAATTTTCTCCTATTAAATTCGGATAAGACAGAGATATTACTTATTGGACCAAAAGGCAGTACACAGAATCTCTTGGATTACAATTTGCAAATAGATGGATGTACTGTTACTTCCTCTACAGTCAAAAATCTGGGTGTTATATTAGACAGCAAATTGTTTTTTGAAAATCATATTTCCCATGTTACATAAACGGCATTCTTCCATCTTAGAAACGTTGCCAAGTTACGGAACATGCTACTTGTTTTTGATGCAGAAAAGCTAGTTCATGCATTAATGATCTCTAGACCGGACTATTGTAATGCACTGCTAGGTGGTTGTCCTGCATCTTCAATAAACAAGCTACAGGTAGTCCAAAATGCAGAGGCTAGAGTCCTTACCAGGTCAAGAAAATATGATCATATTACCCCAATTTTACAGTCTCTGCACTGGCTACCTATTAAGTTCCGTATCAGTTACAAAATAAATATTACTACTTACTTTTAAGGCCCTAAATGGTTTAGCTCCTGCATACCTAACTAGTCTTCTACCACTTCACAATCCATCACGCTCCTAAGGTCGCAAAATTCTGGACTTTTGATAGTACCTAGGATAGGAAATTCCACTAAAGGAGGTAGAGCTTTTTCCGATTTGGCTCTCAAACTCTGGAATAGCCTTCCTGATACCGTTCGGGGTTTAGACACACTCTCTCTGTTTAAATCTATAGATTAAAGACACATCTCTTTAGCCAAGCATTCAAATAATGCATCTCATAATCTTTTACTGCAGTTATATCTGATCAAATGCACATTATTATTCTTTAGTTTGTGTTAAACAAATTAATTTTACTTGGTTGGTACAGCAGCTTTGCTAATTATGTCTCTATTTGTTTCTCGGTTTTTGCCACAGGATTGGATCCAGACTATCCTGAGAAGAGAAGATGCAACCCCTCAGAGGACCTCAGATGATGCCAACCCTGAAACATACAGAACTACCAAATTTTGCTATAAGTTTTTGATTGCATCATATAATAATTGCTTTTAATATTGTTCATCGTCTGTTTTATTATGTCTTAAAATGATTTTTCCGTACTGCTGGTCATCCTTTCTCTTTCTTTGTCAGAGCTGTAGAACTGCCCTCCTGACTGAGCCTGGTTTCTCCCAAGGTTTCTCTCCATTTTGTCACCGATGGATTTTTGGTTCCTTGCCGCTGTCGCCTCTGGCTTTCTTAGTTGGGGACACTTCATTTCCAGCGATATTGTTGACTTGATTGCAAATGATTGCAAAGATACTATTTAAACTGAACTGAGCTGGATGATGACATCCCTGAATTCAATGATGAACTGTCTTTAACTGAAAAATTAATGTTTAATATTGTCATTTTGCATTATTGACACACTATACTACACTAATTAATGCTGTTCAGTTGCTTTAACACAATCTGTATTGTTAAAAAGCTCTATATAAATAAAGGTGACTTAACTTGACCGAGTCCCTCAAAGAAAAAATCCGCTTGTCGCTGGCATCCTCTGCTCGCCCTCAGCCCACCATCTATGCGGTGCGAGCTCCACAGGACTGCCATCCTCCAGCGTCGCCGCGGCGGAGTTTAACCCTTGGACTCCGCCTCCAGCCTCTAGCCCCGGGCCCACGTCTGCCTCTGCCCGTGGACCCTCGGCTCTACCCTGGCTCCTAGCTCCCTCCTCCCCGCCGTGGCCCCAGTCCACTATCTCCGCCTTGCTCCCTTGTCCCTCTGGCTCCGCCTTGGTCTGGCGTCGACCATCCTGCGCCTTGGGACTCCACTCATCTGGCTTCGCCTCGTCCCTTCGTCTCTATGACTCCGTCAGGCTCCTTCATCCCCTCGGCTCCTCCTCAGTCCTCTGTCGCTCCGGCTCCACCGCGGCCTCCCGGATCCACGCCTTTGCGTCGGTCACTGGCGCCATCTGCTCCGGCCTCCGGATCCTCCCCGTCATCCTGGCTCATTTGCTCTCCATCTCCGCCTCGGGCTCCTCCTCCACCGTTGGTTGGCCCCCTGGAGTCGGCGGCCATTCCTCCTCCATGGCTCCTTGTGTTCCGTGTCTCCTGTTGGATTATTAAAGACTCTCGTTTTGTGAAATCTCCACGTTTCCTCGTTCCCATGCTCCAGCGTATCGTGACACATGTCAATCAAACCTGTATGCCTTTCTTTTGTAGAACACAAAAGAAGATATTCAGAAGAAAAAAAATCAAAAATATCTCCTTCTGTGTTCCTCTAACAAAAGTTATTTTGAAACAAAATGAGAGTGAGCAAATGGTGACAATTTTCATTTTTTGGATAAATCCCTTTATAATTCTCCATAATAGCACTTTTTTGTTTTGAACACTTTCATTTCAATTTGGTGGGGTGATTCTCTTGCACTGCTTCAACCATGTTGAGCGCAATGGCACCATCAATCATATGCAAACAGATATATCACATAGATTACAGCTTACTACTTAGAGCTATGCTCGTGTAAACCAATTTCATCAGCTCAATCACGCTCCAGCAGCTGATGTAAGGGCTGATTGCAGAGCTCCCTAAAAAGCGTGTAATCATCTACAGAATGCCAGAAAATTCAGAGGCTGAAATATTGTTGCACATGTTATGGTTTATGATCTGCTGTGAACAAACCAATCATCAAAAGATAAAATATGATGCAATTATAATTGCAGATTTTAGTTACAATAGAGTATTCGGTCTGAAATTCATGTTAGCCAGACGTATGGCTAACTAATCTCTCAAACTTGTAGCTATGCTCAATCAGGTCTGTTGGATTCCGTATTATATTAACGAATATCAATTCCACCAACATTATCTCATTTTTTTTCAGTGTTGTTTCTAACTTCCACCTCATCATGTCATCTGCCAACAACAGCTCGCTCGTTACGATCTTCCAGTGAGGGATTGTTAGTCACCCCCAAGTTTTGTCTGGTGACTATGGGATCTAGAGCTTTCAGTGTTGTGGCTCCCAGAATGTGGAATGCTCTTCCCCAAAACATCCGTCAAGCATCCTCCATTCTCTCATTCAAAAACCTCTTAAAAAAAAAAAAAAAAAACAATTTTTTTTCTCTGAGTATTACTCTTCAGCTCTCAGTCTGTAATTTGTACCCTGTTATGGATGTTTATCTACATTCTCATGTATCTCTAATCTAACTTTGTAAGTGGTCTCTGTATATTACTCTCAGCTCTGACTTGTGTTCTGTCTTCTGGGTTTTTTTATGTTTATCTGTTTCTGCTCCTTAAACCTGACTTGTAAAGTGACCTTGGGTTTTTGGAAAGGTGCTATATAAAGAACATTATTATTATTAATTATTCTTATTATTATTATTATTATTAACAGCTGATAGCAGCCGACAGCGACTGGTACTGTTATTGACCCCAGTCACTGCCTGCTCATCTACCAGTCATATTAAATCATTTATTCACATAATTAGCATTACACATACTGTATAACAAGATAACATTTGACATGCATACTTACATTTATTGTAATTTGTGCCTTGCGAGAAGAGAATGGGCTCATGCTGAATATCTTATCACGTTTTGTTCCCTAACATAGTCTCCTCTTTATTGTTCAATGTTGGCATTAAGACATGATTTTCTGTAAATCTACATTGCGTATGTATTGTGAAAACCGCAAAAAAGGAAATTGACTTGACAATGCAGTTATATTCGGAAGGACACATCAACATTAAAAGGGCAGAACTTCCTCGACATTAAAGGTGCTGTAGGAGATCTTGGAAAATGCTAACTTTAGCCTGATAGCACTGAAAGCGAACGTCCAACCCTCCCTGCAATCGCCGTCCAAAGCCACGCCCCCTGAACGCATTTACGCTCCCAGACCAGAATACCAGAGACAACATTACTACAATAGGCTACATCAGCAGTTCCCAATTCCAGTCCCACCCCCCCACCTATAGCGAGCATATATGTTCCATGCAAAGGGCATTGAAGTGTGCAAGACGTAAATTTAAATAGTATTTATATACAGAGGTATATTATGTCACACTTCTCTAGTAAGTTTCGTCTGTGTGTGAAGACGCTGCGCAGCGTAAATCCATGAATTAATGTTTCTAAGTGAAGTAAACTTCATCTGATTTCCCCTGCTCAGGGAGTTGGGAGCTAGGGTTGGGCGATGTCTAACAAATTGGCATCGGACGATGTCTACAGTGAAACATCGTGATGGACGATGACATCGGGGGGCGGGGTTAGGGGTGTGCCTGAAGCGTGAAACAAATAACGCGTTATACGGAGCCACTAAAAGTTAGCCGCTTGCTAGCGGTAGCCTGTTACATTACAGTACATAAAGTTTATTTACCACATAAAAAGAGTAAGAAGAAATGTCTGATAGGATGATGGCGAATGATTTGCAGATCTTGAGCACCAATGACAAACATCTAATCTTGTCAGATGTGTGGTAAGTAGCCTACTGCCGCTCCATAGTATAGAGTCCTTGTGATCGCGAATGGGGGGCGTCAGAGCAAGTGAAAGGTGTGAAAGTAAAATGAGACGTTCAAAGTCGAAAGCTAGGGTGGGGGGGGTGCAGGTGGAGGGGGCGCGCCCTGATGCTCGCAATTTTATAATCCCTTACTTCCCCAACGTATAATTGCGAGAAAAAGTATAAAATATTTTTTAATCCTCCCCTCTCGTAGGCTTTTATTCCCTTTAGGTTTCCGTAGTACACTTCATATCCTTTCTGAACACACGACTGGGATTCAAGCGGTTGTGGGGGGTGGTGGTGGGGGGGATCACGATGTCAGCTTACTCATGAGTCCTGTCAGCCATGGGGCGGGGGCGAGGTAGGGGGCGAGTGCATCGTCTATGCGTGCCGCAACCCTACTGGAAGCAATGGACACTGTGTAGGGATCATATCGATCGGAACACAGTTCATGCACGTAGCTCACTTCTAACGAGCTGGTTATCTGAATCGGGTGTGTTAACTAAGCGAGACATGCAAAATATGCAGAGCGGGGGGCGCGAGGACTGGAATTGGGAACCGCTGGGCTACATCATGTGTCATTCACCGGTGAGAAAACTTTAAAAGTACTACAATACCAGGAAGGGAGATTGGGTTGTTCATGTTTGTCTGCCATTCTCGCTCTGTCTGCACAGCGTGCGTGAACACGCTGATGACGTGTCCTGTCTGCGCGAACAGGGTGTGCAAATACATGCGTTGACAGGCAGGTAGGAAAGCCAATTAAAACGCTCGGACCAAGCGTTTTGATTGGACAAACATTTCTTGGTCCTACGCCTTCCACAGAATATATAAATACAGATAAATACATTTAGACCACTTAACTTAATGATTGCTATCGGGATGTGAAGAGACTTTCAACCAGTATAACAAAAAATGTTTCTGAAGACAATCACCTATTGCACCTTTAAAAATTAAGATGCACAGATGTAATCTATTTGAAAACATTCAAATTATGATGCAGTAACATAATCTATTCTGAAACATTTATATTAAGATACAGCGATTTTATTTATTCATGATCTTTGATGCTGTGAAATCTGCACTTGTGGCTGATATAACAATGTGCTGATCATATTAGCGTCTGCTTGACACAGCAGGTCAATATGATTCACAAACTGCCTGGTGCGTGGCTTTTACTGCCGAACATACAACAGTTTATACTATAATATCTATCTATCTATCTATCTATCTATCTATCTATCTATCTGTCTATCTGTCTGTCTGTCTGTCTGTCTATCTATCTATCTATCTATCTGTCTATCTGTCTATCTATCTATCTATCTATCTATCTATCTATCTATCTATCTATCTATCTATCTATCTGTCTGTCTGTCTGTCTGTCTATCTATCTATGAAAAATGCCACCAGATGTGGAACAATCCAGGCTTGACTCTTGCACAAACATTGATTTCTTTGCATGGCTATATTGTCTGATACCATTTCAATCATTGATTTGCAGAGATCATGATCTCTTTCTCCCAGTGAGAGGAATATAAAAAAAATCCCATAATTTTTTACATGCATTGTGATATCCATTCCAGAAGATATCATCATTTACATCTGCTCAGGCATTTTATAGGCCAATGCACTTAAAATTCAAGTCCATAAATGCTTATTTCATGTATATTTCAATAAACTCTTAAGAAGGAAATGCAAACAGTGCTGTAGGTGTGATCTGTGTGATATACTGGTATACATTTCAGTGTAAGAAATACTTTAGATGGAAATAAATTCATTCAAAAGCTCAGTGTGCGAATGGCCAAAGTCTTTTGAGAAAGAAGAAAGCAGAATCTTAAAGGCGTCTGAGCTAAATAAAATAATTTGCCTCTTATCAGAACCTCACACAAAAACCACCTAACAAAACCGTTCCACAGATACTTCAACAAAAGCATCACTAGTGCTTAATTAAAACCCTCATCCTTTTAATAAGCTCAAAAACAGACTCAAATGAACTGGAGCTTCACCTACTCACAGAAGAAGATTCATGATCCCACTTAGTTTGCAATGAAAAAGAAATGGGGATTGTGGGAACTGATTTATTTTCAGTGCTGAAGGGTAAACCGGTTGATTATGTAAACTTCTTCACCTCAGTTCACTCACAAATGCCGCCGGTATTCCTTAAAAAATGCGGTGAACAGCTCTGCAGCAAACAGTAGCCTTGCCCCCTTGCACTGTTCTCCAGGCATTTGCATTTTCCCTTCCTTTCGTTCTTTTGCAGCCAACCCACCCGGGAATGCAACTGTATCCTGATCTGAAAAGAAGCCAAACAGTTTGTGTGGGAAACCATGTTGCAAGCAGTGCAGGGCATCTATTTGAAGTCCGACTTCAAATACGTGAGCTTACACATTATGTGGGAGTGCTTGTGCAAATCATGTTTTTGCATGTAAACAGATTGTTTGGCCACATTCATATATTTTACGGTTTAAAAATACACATTACATGGTTAGAAACACTTTGAAAGAGTCAAAACTGCATTGTGGACTGCAACACGAAAAAGACGTGTTTAAACTTTGAAGAATAAAAGGCTTGTGAAATCAATATACAACCCGACACTTCCCTTTTCTATTTATTTTTATATTTTGAGCATAGACGTCTTAGTTTTCATGGTAGGGGAATGCTGAGATTAAATGTGCAGTTGAATCATGAATTATGGGGTTAAATGATCAAAATCACCGCTGAGACCTAATTAATGTTTGACCTTTTTAGGTGCATCTCACATCTTCTTAATGACTTAAGGAGCAAACCGGACTCAGCACAGCCTTGTTGGACAGACAGACACTGGTATGGTATGAAAGAAAATGTATGTTAAGGAATAATTCACCCAGACATGAAAATTCTATCATTATTTACTTAGCCTCATGTTGCTCCAAACCCATATGCTGTTAGTTTTTCTGTGGAACACAAAAGGAGATTTTTGAAGCAGCTCTTTGAACAAACAAAAGAGGCTCCAAAAAGACTATAAAAGCACCAAAAAAAGTGCTCCACATGACTCATGCACTACATTCAAAGTCTTCTGAAGGCAAACAATTAGAGATGCACCAATACTAAATTTCTCCGCCGATACCGATAGCCGATTATACGCTAACGATAGTTCCCCTTCAGGAACTCGAGCTGCGTCGAGAGCGCTTTGGGAACGCCCTGCGTGACCACGTTCTGAAGCACGTGTAAAATCAGTCCAATGGAGCAGCGAGACGTCACAAGCGGGGTGACGTGAGCGCCAGGAAGGCCAGGAAGTATAAAAGAGCTATTACGGCAGAGTGACCACGTTAGCTTATGCTCTTCAGTTGCGCCTGTGTATGTGTCAGTCTATTTATGGTTGTCTGTCAGTCCACAAGCATTCAAAAGAATATATCAAAGTCTAAACTAATATCTATGGCGAGCAAACGGCATTACAGACATTGTGTGCCTCCCTGCCCACACTATCTGGCAGCGGGGGATACACACCGTCTGTGTGTTATTTGTTTAGGAGCAACTGGCTGTGTTTGATGAGAGCGGCCAGGCTCGCGATCCCGCTGGCAGCGGTCCCGCTGTTGCCGACGCACGGCGCAGACTGTTGTCGTAGGGATCGCGGGTGGATTTAGCGGAGGGAACCGAGACGGGCTCGTCCTTTTCTCGGTCCTAACCCGCTAGATCCGCGGCTCTCTCTCAGTGTTCGGAAGCCCGCGCTGCGGTTTCTCCCCCCAGAGAGAGAGAGCCAGACGCTTAATCTATCTTCCTCCAAGGAGGTGGATGTGATGAGTGTCAAGACAGAGGAGACTGTGGACTCGCCACCACAGTCCCTCGCGTATGGGGTGTGATTCGTGCAGTTGCCAAAATAAAATATAGTTTGGCCAGCAGAGAAACAGGATGCTCGTCCTAAAAGTAATTAGACAAGTGTTTTCTGAAATCCAGATCACAGCCTTCACAACGGGGTCCTTCCGTTTTCCCAGATCTCCATGCTGAGGTGTCAAGATCGTGGAAGAAACCGTACTCATCCCGTATTTACAGCCCCACAGTCTCGAATTATTCAAAAGAACATTGTGGGGCTGAATGATAAGGGATATGGGGTGATGCCAGTGGTGGAGCAGACGCTTGCAAGCTATCTCTCCCCATCCTCAGCATCGTCCCTGAAGGCCCCGAAGCTTCCCACCAAGCCCGTTAGGCTTACATCGAGTCTGGATGGGAAAGCTTATACGGCGGTAGGTCAGCCTGGCGCATGTTTGCACACCATGGCGGTGTTACAAGCATACCAGGATGACCTGCTCAGGGGTGGGGCTGCTGAACGAGCAGCAGCCCAAGTCATAAAGCTCCCCATATCGCCAGTCTCAAAAACAGAGCGTTGCAACCCGCACCCCTCCACAGAAAGATCGGGGGTCGGGGCGACGCTCTCAGTCGGGGTCTTCTAGACCGAAAACGGATCTGCGGACCATTATTTTGTCTAAGAGGACCTCGGCTAAATGGTCCTACCATTGTCAGGTCCCAGAGGGCAGCCCACCGGGGGAGGAAAGGATAACACCACAGTATACGGTGCCCAATCCTCCTCAGTGCCATCACGGAGGTTTATTGATACCCCTGCCACCCTCAGTGCTTCAGGGCCCAGTAGGCTCCGGCGAGCAAAATTCCCAGCTGCCGCCCGGCAATGGTACGGCACGGGAGAGCTCGCCCCCTCAAGTGCGGGTGCTACGCAGTCAGGTTGTTCCCTCCCCCCCCCCCCCCCCCCCCCCCCAGTGCCCTCACGGAGGTTCATTGATACCCCTGCCACCTTGGTGCTTCCGGGCTCAGTGAGCTCAGACGAGCGAAATTCCCAGCTGCCGCCTGGCAACGGTACGGCACGGGAGAGCTCGCCCCCTCAACAGCAGTCAGGTCGGTCGTTCCCTGCCGGTCATCCGCTTCAGGGCACCGAACTGACTCCTCTGATAATACCAGAGGCAAGCCTCGAGAGGCTGGTTCCCTTAGTAGATTTCTGGTAGCGTGGAAACTTCTACCAAATATCTCAAAATGGGTCCTGCAGATTGTAGAGTAAGGTTACAGAATCCAGTTCGGTTCTCTTCCGCCTCATTTCAACGGGGTCATCCCCACATTAGTGGGCCCCGAGCAGGCTCTGGTAATGGAACAAGAAGTAGATACTCTCTTGAGGAAGGGGGCCATAGAACGTGTTCCGCCTCTTGAGAGAGCGTCCGGGTTCTACAGCCGTTACTTCATCGTTTCGAAGAAGGATGGGGGGTTGCGTCCGATCTTAGATCTCCGTCTTCTGAACCACGCTATCAAACGGCTTCGGTTCAAGATGCTCACTATCAGCAGATAGTATCTCAGATCCAGTCCGAGGACTGGTTTGTTACGATAGATATCAAAGACGCTTATTTCCATGTTTCCATCCTCCCTCAAAACTGGAAGTTCCTGAGGTTTGCTTTCAGGGGCCTTTTTTTGGGGGCGAAAGCTATCATATCGAGTTCTCACTTCGGTGTCACTCCACCCCACACTTTCCGCAGTGGTGGATGATGCTGGCTCTCTGCGACTCCAGGGCATCCGCATACTCAATTACATCGACGATTGGTTAATACTAGCTCAATCGGAGCAGATGGCGGCTCGGCATCGAGATGTCGTCCTCGCCCATATGAGAGAGCTGGGGTTAAGACTAAACAACAAGAAGAGTGTTCTTTCACCACTACAGAGAACCACTTATTTAGGCGTGGTGTGGGACTCAACCTCGATGCAGGCACGTCTGTCTCCTGCTCGAATCGAGTCAATCCTCACGACAGTCACGAGAGTAAGAGAAGGCCAGTCACTCACTGTCAAACAGTTTCAAAGGCTGTTGGGCCTGATGGCAGCAGCGTCCAACGTGATACCTTTTGGCCTGCTGTACATGAGACCTTTGCAGTGGTGGCTCAGAACCAAGGGATTTTCCCCGAGGGGGAATCCGCTTCGCATGATCAAGGTCACGCGGTGATGCTTACGTGCCTTAGACATGTGGAAGAAACGTTGGTTCCTGGTTCAAGGCCCGACGTTAGGGGCTCCTTGTCGTCGCGTAACGCTAACGACGGATGCCTCTCTCACGGGCTGGGGAGCGGTCATGAGTGGCCACTCTGCCCAGGGTCTGTGGGTAGGCCATCATCTCTTTTGGCACATCAACTGCCTGGAGATGCTGGCCGTGTTTCGAGCTCTGACACACTTCCTTCCAGAACTAAGGGGGCATCATGTGCTTGTCCGCACAGACAACACATCGGTGGTCTCCTACATCAATCGGCAGGGGGGTCTGCGTTCACGCCCCTTGTACAAGCTGGGCGCCAGATCCCTCTGTGGGCTCAGGGGAAGCTCCTCTATCTAAGAGCAGTTTATATCCCTGGGTATCTAAATCAGGGGGCAGATATCCTGTCGAGACAGGGGCTGAGGCCCGGGGGATGGAGGCTCCACCCCGAGGTGGGGGAGCTCATTTGGAGGGAATTTGGCCAGGCGGAAGTGGATCTATTTGCATCGCAGGAAAAGACACACTGTCCCCTCTGGTTCTCCCTCACGCATCCAGCTCCACTGGGGCTGGATGCCATGGTGCAGACGTGGCCGAGGCTTCGTCTGTACGCTTTTCCCCCGATTGCTCTGCTCCAGGGAGTTCTGGCGAGGGTACGCCAGGATGGGGTCCGTCTGTTGCTAGTAGCCCCATAGTAGCCCAGTTCTGGCCGGCCCGAGTGTGGTTCTCGGACCTGGTGTCCCTCCTTGACGGCTCTCCACTGGAGATTCCGATCAGGAGGGACCTCCTCTCTCAGGCGGGGGGCACCATTCTTCACCCCTGCCCGGAGTTATGGAAGCTGTGGGCATGGCCCCTGAGGGGGCACAGCTCCTAGCATCTGGTCTCTCAACTGAGGTTGTTGAGACTATACTCCAGTCCAGAGCTCCCGCCACTAGGAAACAGTACGCCTTGAAGTGGAAACTTTTCGCTTCATGGTGCGGACAGCGACTGCAGGACCCAGTCAACTGCCCAATTGGTACAGTTCTGGAGTTTCTGCAGGAGCGATTCTCAGCAGGGTTATCCCCCTCCACAAGGTTTATGTGGCGGCCATAGCTGCTTACCACACCCTTCTGGGTGGTCAATCATTGGGAAGACACCCACTTATCACTTGTTTCCTCCGTGGCACCCTGAGACTGAGGCCGGTACAGCGCACTAAGGTGCCCTCATGGGACCTGGATGTGGTTTTGGAGGGCTTATGCAATGCCCCCTTTGAACCCATAGAAGAAGTTTCGGTCAAGTTGCTCACGCTCAGGACCATCTTTCTCCTCGCTATTTCCTCACTTAAAAGGATCGGGAGCTTCAGGCACTTTCTGTTTCGTGCCTAGAATTTGCTCCAGGCATGGTTAGGGCATTCCTTTACCCGAGGGCCGGGTATGTCCCTAAGGTGCCCACTTCTTCACCAGGGCCTATAGTACTTCAGGCATTCTGTCCTCCTCTGTTCCAGGAAGTAGGCCAAGAAAGGCTTAATCTGCTCTGTCCAGTTCGAGCACTGGACGCTTACGCACACAGAGCTGCCCCGTGGCGTAAGGCAGATCAGCAGTTTGTTTGCCTTGGTCCGCCAAAGAAAGGATCTCCGGCGACCAAGCAGACTATGAGTAGGTGGGTGGTCGAGGCCATTTCACTAGCCTATGAGTCCTCTGGCCTCCCATCTCCTATGGGGGTCAGAGCGTACTCGACTGGGATTATGGCGGCCTCCAAGGCTTTCAACTTGGGTGTGGCCTTTCAGGACATTTGTGCTGCGGCGGGCTGGTCCTCTCCGCACACTTTTGTCCGCTTTTACAACCTAGACCTGGCATCTATCCCAGGTTCCCAAGTTCTCTCTTCATGATGTGCTCGCAAGATACACACACAGGCAGGGACTTGGTAGTATGGCGCAGTGGGTATTCTCGTTCCCAAAGCAATCTCGATGCAGCTTGAGTTCCTGAAGGGGAACGTCTCTAGGTTACGTATGTAACCATGGTTCCCCGAGGGAACGAGATGCTGCGTCTCTTTGCCATACTCCCTGCATCCCTCCAGGCGCTACTTCATCGAAGCTAGCTTGCGCTTTGCCGGATGCGCTTTTATACTTCCTGGCGCTCACGTCACCCCGCTCGTGACGTCTCGCTGCTCCATTGGACTAATTTTACATGTGCTTCAGAACGCGGTCACGCAGGGGCGTTCCAAAAGCGAATCTCGATGCAGCTCGAGTTCCCTCGGGTAACCATGGTTACATACGTAACCTAGAGACGTTTGGTGGTTCTGCATTTTATACCTTCTTTGTCTAAATAAAAATTAATTTCATAATTCTGAAAGCAATGCAAAAAAAACTTGATTCTCTCCATTTAAAATTTTTTTCACAGTAACTGGTCTCATAAACAAAAAAAAAGAAGTTAACTCAAGTTAACATTAAAGGGGGGGTACAATGCTATTTCATGCATTCAGAGTTGTTTACACTGATAAAGAGTTGGATTCTCATGCTAAGCGCGTGAGTTTCAAAAAACTATTTGGACGTATGACAGAGTATTTCTGTGCCAAAAATCTTACTTCCGGGTTCGTACAAGTTACGGAGAGTTTTTTTCAATCGTGGGTCTTCATGACGTTGACGAGGGTGGAACTCCTTATATGGGCATTTCTCCGGAAGAGCGTGCCCGCGCACGCATCGATCTAGAGCGAGATCGCACCCTTCAACGCGGCAGCGCTGCACGGGACTTGCTCGGGAAGAATGTCTCCAAAGAAGTTTGTTTTTGGTTGTAAGGGAAAGATAACCTTGTTCAGCTTCCTAAAGAACCCAGCGTTATGTAAACAGTGGATACAGTTTGTTTTTCCAGGGCAGCAACGGAGTTTCACAAGTGTGTTTGTTGACGAACATTTTATAAACAAGGCCCAGTTCGACGCTGTATTTGTACATTGTTTGATACTGAAAGATGGAGTGGTACCAGTGATAAAAGATCCCGGTCATGATTCAGAACTGCAGACAGTAAGTGAAATCGCATCAAATGTCTGTTTTGTTGGCATTCGGCACCCAAGTGCTTGTCACTCTTTAGCTCCGCCCATGGCGCGCCTCCAGGAGCTCTGCATTTTCCGGAGAGAATCGTAAAGCTATATCTTTCTTTTATAAATGTGATAAAACTAAAGACTTTTTGGAGATATGAAGGATGCAGTACGACTCTATAGGAACTCAAGATTAACATGAGATTGGGTGAAACTGTGTGTGTTATGCCCTCTTTAACACATTAACTAAATTCGGAAGATTAAACTAAGATTTTTTTAACTTTTTGAAGGTATAAGTATTATTAAATTGATAAATCTAAAAACCTAATAGCTCAAAATTCACTCACTGAAAACTAAAGCATCGCTGCTTTATTACTGAACATCAAACTAGTAATTTTTAATCTAAACTCTTTTGTTATGATATTAACTCATACTAACATTAATTGGATACCAAAAGCATCATGTTCTCACAATCAATCAGGATTTCCCTCAAATACGTCTGGGAGTTATTGTTTCTGCTTCCTTCATTGAACTTCTTCACAAACAAACGGATCTCTGCTTTCTCACAGCTTAGTCAATTTATTTTCTCGTTTATGACATTAGATGCAGAGCTAAAGGTCCTTTCGTCAGCAGCAGCAACTTCTTTGCTAATCTCTCTGGTTATTTGTACAAATGGAGAGAAGTGTGGATATGCTTTCTATCAGTGACCACTGCTGCGTAGTAAGTGTGACAGGTGGTTTGTAATCTGCAGCGTATGCAGCAAGCACTCGTTTCTGTTCCAAAAAACTTTCCATCATATAGAAGGTGCTATTCCACCTCGTATTTACATCCTGCTTAAGTCTCTTTAGTGGATGATCCATCTGTGTCTGAATTGACAGTAGATGTGAAGAAGCAAGTTGTTTAAAGTGGCCTACAATCTTTCGGCACATACTGACCGATTCGGTCACACTTCGCTAGCATAATATATCTTCATTGACCACCAGCTGGAGGGAATGAGCCATGCAGGGCAAACTCATAATATCACTGTCCGTCATGGCTTTAGCTATATTCATTGCGTTGTCACAGACAACAGCGTGCACTCTTGATCTGTCAATTTTCCATCTATCTAACATGTCAGTGAATGCTTGTAAGATTGCCAACAACGTGTGAGAACCGGTAAATTCTATTGCTTGAAGCAAGACTTTGTTCAGTTTAAAATCACAATCGATCCACTGAGCAGTAAGACTAAGCATAGTCATCGGGCTTACATCTGAAGACCAAATATCTGTGGTGAAGCTTATCGTGGAGTCATTATGAAGAAGCTTGTGAACTTGATCGGCCATACGGTTGTATATCTCCGGTAAGCAGACGTCTGCAAAATAACAGTGACTCTGTAAAGTGTAGCGAGGCTCAAGGTGTCTTACCAGTCACTGAAATCTGGTGTCTTCCACTATGGAGAATGGTTGATCATCAAGTGACATAAACTCTATTACTTTCTGAGTAATTTCTTGAGATTTCGTGCTGTCAGATTTGAATTTTCTGGTGCTGTCAAATACTTGATGCATTATTGAGGGAGTCATGCTAGCCTTTGTTTGGCATTTAGCTTTTATAGCTGCAGCAACCTCCACTTTAGCTTTGACGAACTCGTCATATTCCTTGGCATTTCAACATCTAAGGTGTGTAATCAAATTAGTTGTGTTTAAAAAATTTAACGGAAGTTCCACCTCGAGAAATTTTAGCAGTACAGAGCTTACAAACTGCATTTTTGTTGTCATTACCCACTTCAAAGTTATGCCACACAAGAGACATCTTCTTTACACACAGCACGGATTCCATGCATGTTTCCGCCCTCTTTTGATTGACAGGATATATCGGCTCTGATCATCGGATGTTTTTTAAAAAATCGGCCGATACGATGAAAAATTACCTTTATATGCCGATACCGATTACCAGCCGATACATTGGTGCATCTCTACAACAATGTTATGTGATGGAAAAAAGCGTGAAATTTAAGACATCATACACTGAAGCTTTTGCTTTAGGTTACTTCATAAAATAAAATTATGTTTCTTGAGCACCAAATCAGCATATTAGAATGATTTCTGAAGGATCATGTGACACTGAAGACTGGAGTATTGATGCTGAAAATTCAGCTTTGACATCACATGAACACATTTCTTTTTAAAATATATTAAACAGAAAACAGGCATTTTAAATTCACATTATTACTGTTTTCAATGTATTTTTACAGCCTTCAGCATAAGAGACGTAAAAACGTCTTACCGACTCTTTTCCATGGTATGTAATAAAGATTTAAATAAATAACAAATTCTATTTTAAAGTTCCACCACAACATGAGGGTGTGTAAATTAAAGAATTTTACATTTTGGGATGAACTGTTCCTTTAATTTCATTAAATATTGAATTATTAAATATTTATCTTGCTACATGAAGCCTTTAATCAATATAGTGTTAATAAAGTACTTTAATTTGCTGTTTGTCTTAATAAAACAGCTCTTCAATAGACTTCAGAGAGTTGAGTTGACTCACATTTCCAGAATCACATTTTAAAGATCATGAAAAGAAATGATTTATTGCCCTGGAAGCTCATTCTGGAATTCAATTTTGCACCTGATCCAACATTATGCTGATCTATTATTTTCCTTCTGCCAGAACGGGGCAGAGCGCCATGTGACGCTCTTTCAGATTTATCAGTTAAATGTGTTTGAACTGATAAAGCAGCCACATTTATCTGCTCGAGAAATCAATGTTCGCTGTAGTAAATGTTAATTTTAGCAAAAGGGTGTCGGTACAGTTAACCCAGTTTAACAGAGACACTTCTCCAGCGATAAGCTTCAAAGAAAGTTCTGAATAATCTGAAAAATTGAAAATGCTACTTTGAATCAGCTCTAAAAAGAACAGAACCAAACTTGAAAAGAAAACTGTGTAACCTACCAAACCAGCTTCCAGTTCAAGGCATAAAGTTCAGGCCGTTTTATGTCTAAGAGAACACAGAAGTGCTGACACGGCCAGATGCTGCTAGTTCCTGGAGGACAAAGCAACTCATAAAATAATTGCACATCTTTGCAGTGTGATATCCTTGTAGCTTCTCAGCACCTATAAAAGAAGCGTATACATTACCACAGGGAGGCTTCTGCTACAACATATCTATTATAAGGCTCCATATGACTGTCAGGAATTAAGGAAGACAAAAGATGACTGTGTGACCGTGTTACTGTATCATAAATAATGCAACATTCATTTCCTCGGACATCCCTTATGTGGCAGATTTTTTTTAACTAATGTTCCAGGGTCAAAAGCGAGATTATGTGCACTAGAAAGACAAAAAAGCTGATATAATGTAATATACATTGGTTGTGTCCGCTGTGCTTTGGAATTCATCCCATATTGTGACTGTGGGGTATTTATTTTATTTTTTAATAAACATATGGGGCATATTCTTGCTGAAAAAAAGCAAAAGCACTGATTTACTGCGCATTTTATAATACTTTTATGCATTGTGTATGATTCATTCAAAAATAAGCTATTATGTTCAGATTCAACAACTATAATTCAAAAATGAACAAAAAAAGCAAAGTAAAAGTTGTACCCAGGCATGTATTCAAGAATTGGCCATTGTTCTTGCAGTGCCTGGTGAAAGAAGCGAGCTCTGAGCACATTCTATAGAATACGAATTAAGACCAAGGATGTTTCCTGTGAACCTTGCAATCACTTCACTGTTACACATTCCAAAAAAGAAGAAGGATGCTTTGCCAGGAAGCATTCATCACTTGAATGAAAGGGCATAATCTTCCCCACACTTCCCTCTAACAAACACTGTTCATTCTTTTAAGATTAATCACTTTCAGAGCAAATAAAACAAAGCAGACAGCAGCAAACGGAAGCAATTACAAAGGTAAAGGATTTTCAAATTCAATATTAAAATAATGAAATAACTGAGCATAGCAATAAATTCCTAAGAAATTAATATTCCCCGAAATGTTTATTGTTTAGAAAAGCACATTAAGGTTAATTGACAAATTGTGCTAGAAAAATATCATTTAGAAAAAAACGGAGCAGTATATAATAATGAATTAAAACTGTTCATTTGGATGGATAAAGGAACTACGCAGTGATCAATCAATTAGTCTTACATATCCAGATTTTGACATGCATCAAAAGGGTGATTCTTATTGCTACTTATTCTGGCCAAGAACTGTCTGCTTTGAGAGGAAGGGACCACCTGACCAAGATCTAAAGTGTTTACTTTTAGAGGACTCACAGCGGTATGAAGTTACGCCTTAATTATGAATTTGTTTATTACAAACAAGCAGCTTTCCACTTCACAAGACATTAACTGATTGACTGGAGTTGTGTAGATTACTTTTGATGTTTTTATCAGTTGTTTGGACTCTCATTCTGACGGCACCCATTCACTGCAGTGGATCAAGTCATGTAATGCTAAATTTCTCCAAATCTGTTCGGATGATACTGATTCAAGTTTCACAAACCTTAAGGTGATAGTTCACCTTCAGTTGCTAGTCCCCATGGACTTGCCTAGTTTTTTTTTCTCCATACTATGGAAGTCAATGGTGCCCAGCAACTGAAGGTGAACAATCCCTTTTAAGTACACAAATCTTGCTTAATTTCAGGGTGGACAAAAAAGTAATGTGTAATTCAGTTCTGTAAGCAAGTCAGAAATTGATTCAGCAACTCACTGTGTAACGGCCAAAACTATGTTTTTGCATGCATCACATTATAGTGCGGGGTGCCCTTTAAGAGACTGATCACTTAACTTATAACGCGCGCTATGTGGTGATGACGTAGAAGGACTACGTGCCTGTGTAATGAGAACCACTATGGATGATAAGTTCGCTCTGCCTTCTTGTTATTATTTTGTCTTGACTTTTATTTGTAACGCCCAGAAAGAGTTAATCTCTCATGTATGAGAGGAGCGCCTTGCCGTGTACCAGCCATTAAATGTGTGGGACACCAACTCTTCGTTTCCATCTCTTTCATTTCATGGATTAACGAGTTATCGAGTCCAAAAAAAAAAAAAAAGGGCGTTACAATTGGCGCCCGAACAACTGAAGCTGGATCCGTCATCTATGTGGAATCTACGTCGAAAAAACCCTAAAACTATGGGAGTTGGGGAGCTGTGAGAGTGTTCAATCGGCATCGTGGGAGCTGGTGAGATTAGCTTGCTAACTCTGGGTGCCATGTGTGCGGGGAACGCCTGTATTTCTGCTTGAGTGGATGACGCAATTTTTTTTTTGATGTGACGAGAACATCTGATTATTTTGAAATATTTAGACTTTGTGCTTCACCTGACATTTTGATATCGATCACAAGCTGATAGTGACGTTTTTTTAAATGAGATAATTTGATTTTGGAAGTATTATTTTGCTTTTTGAGGGAGTGATCTAATTGCAAAATTTTCCCGGCCTGTTTCTCAAGTGTAGACTGGGATATTTCAGCACGGATTTTTGTGTGAGTGTGTGCGTTGAATTTGACTGCAGAAGCGAACAGCAAAGATTTTTCTTTTCAAAGCCGATTAGGGGTTCACTTTTGTGCATTGGAACTGTGTTTTGGACATTTTGAGGAAACAATTCACCTGTTGGAACAGTTTTTCTTCATCGTGAACTGAATTTACTTATGCTGGACTGAAGAGTAATTTCTAACTCTGGACATATTTGCATGGTCAAGTAACTTAAAAACAATTCATTTAATTTAAAGCAACATTCTCTTGCTCTGGGTTTTTGAGGTAAAAACACAAAGCTCACATAATAGAGCCAGTGCAAAAGTGTGTGGTTTTATTACTATTACTAACTCATAGGGACTGTTGATGTGATATGGTTGAATTTTGTTAAAGATTGTATTGATGGTGTGTGCATTTTAATAGCAGGCTGTATTTTTCTGGGTTACATTTAGAATTTTTACAATTGCTATATTGCTGTTTATGTAAATGCACATTTACTGTGATGGCTTCTCACCCAGACCTTAACACTGACTTGACCTACACATTACCAGATTCTGTCCCCAGACAGAGACAAAAGTTACCAAAGCGAGTGAGCCTGGAGACTCAAGTGGAACTCCTACAAGCTGAAGTATCTGTGTTGCAACAGTGCCTCAACGACTCTCTCCAGTTGCAGCAGAGTATATTAAGACGTTTTGGTCCTCCTGATGTCGACACCTCTGCAGCGCCACATGCTCCGCTATCTCCTATGGCCAGCTCTACACCACACAGCCGTATTCCTCTAGGCCAAGTGCCATTACAAGGTATGACCACTAATAATGTTTCCCATAGAAACGTGACTTTTTCACCACAGGACAATTCTTCTGATGTGAGTAATACTAGCAGAATCATTGCATCTGTACTGTACCAGTCAAGGCTTGAACCACCTGTGTTTGCGGGAGACGGACACGCTAGCCCTGAGGATTGGCTACAATCGGTCAATGTTTACAGAACCTCCCTTGAGTTAACTGATGCTCAAATTCTTCTTGAGCTGCCACGGTTTTTGGCAAAAGAGCCAAAGAAATGGTTCTCTGTCCTTGACGCACATGTCGTTACATGGGCCCAGTTCTGTGATTTCTTCAGGAAAGTCTTTCTTCCTTCCGACAGCCAGGAACAAATAATGAGAGGTATCTTGGACCATGTGCAAAACCCTGAAGAGCCCCTTCCTACCTTTGTGGCTCACATGCTAAGTGAATTCAGAAAACTGAAAACTCCTCCGCCAGAGCAAGAACAAATCGACCTTATTTGTAAACATGCTCTTGAAAAGTATAGAGTTGCTCTCTATGGAACTTCTGTTTCCTCAGGCATGGATCTTCTGCTGAGGGCTCACAAGCTCCATGTGGTCCTGGGACCAAGTAAATGTTCAGTGCCTTCAATGCAGAGTAAAGGTAAATTTGGCAAAGAAACCTACTGTTACAAGTGCTCACGCCCTGGTTTCACTACTCGTACATGTCCAGATTGTAACTCACCTTCTGGAATGTGCTCCCAACAAAGTGAGTCCCCTAATTCACATTCGGAACCTGCTCTTGATGCAAGGGATATGAACAACCCCGAAGGTAGCAATGCAGGGGAAGGAAATTCATTTGTAAGACACAAGGGAAACTCCAAAGGGGGGAGGATGATTCACAGAGGCAATCCTCCCTCCAGAAGATAATTTTGCCTCAACCGACTAATGCTGCTGTTCCGGAACAACCTGTCCTTTGTCATGTGGAAGATCCTACATCACCTTCCTTCTGGAACACTCCATTTAGAGTTAAGATTAACCTACATGGCCAGGTGTTAGATGCTACACTTGACACGGGGGCATCGCTTTCTGCAGTGCAAGCGGATATTGTTCAGAATCAAGCCAAACTGAAGGTTAACATTAAACCATGGTCTGCTCCCCCAATCCAACTAGCAGATGGTGGGGTATGCCAACCCTTAGGGCTGACATGGTTGGCTTTTGGCTTCTTGGGACAGCGTTTTTATCACCGGTTTGCCATTGTCCCACGCTTACCCTCGACCTTAGTCTTGGGGATGGACTTCATGTTGCGTGCCTCCATCACCATTCACATCCCATCCAGAACTGTTGTCATAGGCAACGATCCTTTATTAATAGAGGAGATGGAAGGCAAGGAAGTGCAGGAGTTGGAAAGCAGTTTGTTATTTATGGAAGTCCCATCTTCCGCACTTCGAGAAAAGGTTGAGGAAGCATGTCTGAGTAATGCTGAGAAGGAACAGTTGTCAGAGCTACTTGAAAGTTTTTCTGACCTCTTTGACGGTCACCTGGGTCGCACATCACTAACTGAGCACTCCATAGACACGGGGAATGCCAAGCCAGTCCACCTTCCCCCTTATCGAACCTCCCCAGCTAAAAAGCTTTTGATTGAGGATCAAATAGGAAAAATGTTGAACGACGGCATCATTGAACCTGCAACAGGCCCTTGGGCCGCCCCTGTTGTGATTGTTCAGAAACCTTGTGGTGAACCACGATTTTGTGTGGACTATCGTGGGTTGAATCAGCTTACCGTGAAGGACTCTTACCCATTACCAAGAGTCGATGAGTCCCTTGATTTCCTTTCCAGAGGGAAATTTTTGACCACAATCGACCTTGCTCGGGGATACTGGCAGGTCTCCATGGCAGAAGACTCGAAATCTAAGACTGCTTTTGTTTCGCATTGTGGACTATTTCAGTTCCGTGTGCTTCCATTTGGTCTGTGCAATGCACCAGCAACCTTTCAAAGACTAATGAATAGTGTCCTGGCTGGTCTTATTTATAGGTGCTGTGCAGTCTACTTGGACGACATTGTTGTGGCTTCGCCCACTTTCAAGCAACATCTCGATGACCTCAGGGAAGTCCTTTCACAGCTCAAGTCTGCCGGATTGACCATTAAACTGGTCAAATGACAGTTTTGTCGCAGTGAGCTCACCTTTTTGGGGTACCGTGTCTGTCCAAGTGGCATCCTGCCGGACCAGGGCAAAGTGAAGGCTGTTATGGACTTTAAAACTCCTGTCAATGTGAAGCAAGTGAGGCAATTTTTGGGCCTATCAGGCTATTACCGTCGGTTCATACAGGACTACGCCCGCCACGCTGAACCATTGTTCGCGCTCACTAAAAATGATGCTCCTTTCGTATGGGACTGTGCCTGCCAAGATGCCATGGACCTTTTAAGACAAAAATTAACTTCGGCACCTGTGCTAAGCTTTCCTGACTTCTCTCTACCTTTCTTTGTTCATGCCGATGCCTGTGACGCGGGGCTGGGAGCTGCGCTGATGCAGAGAGATCTGCATGGCAGAGAGGTTGCTGTGGCATATGCTAGTCGGGCCCTGCATAAATCGGAGAAACCTTATTCAACGCCTGAGAAAGAGTGTCTGGCCGTCATTTGGGCCCTTGAGCACTTTAGGCCTTACATTGAGGGTCTCCATGTCACAATCTTCACTGACTACAGTGGACTCAAGTGGTTGATGTCCCGTCCCAACCCCACTGGCCGCCTTGCTCGTTGGTCTCTCCGCCTTCAGGACTTCGATTTCGATGTTGTCCACAAGTCTGGATCTCGAAACAAAGTGCCTGATGCGCTGTCGAGGAATCCTCTAACAGAAGATGTGTCACCAATGGACCTCCTTCCTGACTACGCTGTGATTGGTGGTCTGGATCTCCATACGCTATCTTCAGTAACTCTTACGGATCGATCTCATGTCAGACAATTACAACTTGATGATCCAATCACAGGTGATCTCCTCCGTAAAATGGAGGAAGCGCTCCAAAAAGGTAGCGACGGGGATGATTGCTCTCAATATTCCATTCAGGATGGCCTGTTGTACTTCCATGATCCCAAACCTGCTTGCGGCATCCACCCCTTGAAATCTTTAAAGCTGTATGCTCCTACGTCTCTCAAAGGTACCTTGCTGAGGTATTACCATGATCACCCAACTGCAGGTCACCTAGGGATAACCAAGACCTTGGCCCGACTGAAACTCAGGTTTTTCTGGCCTAAAATGGCATCTGAGGTGAAGAAATATGTAACCTCTTGCACGGTTTGCCAACTAACAAAACCAAGTCAGAGAAAACCTGCCGGTCTAATGGTCCCAATTCGGCCCCAAAAACCTTGGGAGTACGTTGGGGTGGATTTCGTTGGCCCTTTGCCACGTACTCCCAGGGGCAATGCTTACATCTTGGTTTTTGTCGATTATTTTTCAAAATGGGTCGAGATCGTGGCCGTGAGAGAAGCTACTGCTCAAGTGGCAGCGGACAAACTGCTAAGTGAAGTGTTTTCCCGTCACGGGGCCCCCACTTATCTAATTTCGGACAGAGGTTCCCCTTTCGTGAGCGACCTATTCGAACGGATGCTCACTCTCCTGGGAACAGAACATCGCCTCACAACGGCATATCACCCACAGACGAATGCCACAGAGAGGGTGAACCGGACTCTCAAGACAGCAATTCGTGCATACATGGAAGATAAACATACAACCTGGGACCGATATATCCCACAAATTTGCTTTGCACTACGAACAGCACCTCATGAGAGTACGGGTCAAACCCCGTCTATGATGATGTATGGGAGGGAGTTGGACACTTCATTGGACCTGGTAACTCAGCCTGTATGGGATGGAAGGGAGGAACCTGAAATCCCTTATCCCGAGAGCTTAAGATTGACATTGCAAGAGGCACATGACCATGCAAGGGCAGCCCTGGACACCAGCCCTGGAAACCAGTCACAACAAACGGAAGCAGCACTATGACAAAAGACGTCGCTCTGTTTTTTATGCCATTGGTGACCTTGTCAGAGTGAAAACCCACCCTAAATCAGATGCTCTGGCCAATTTTACAGCAAAACTGGCACCACTGTACTCTGGTCCATACCATGTCACTCAAGTTTTGTCTGATGTGAACTACAGACTTGCAAAGTTGGACATAGGACAGGATGCGGGTGTCTATCATGTGGTGAATATGCAGCCTTTCCACACTTGGAATGCATGCAGCAGCCATACACAAAGTGGACCTCAGGATGAGTCTGAAACACCCGAGGAGGGGTTAGAGGACAGTTTGCTGGTGACACAGAGGGGTGAGGATCAACCTCAAGACGCATGCTTTTCTCTGCCTAATGAGGCTGATGTTAATTGTGACAATTTCATTGACAATGCACATGACGTGACTAAGCATAACATGAGTAGTTGTACTCGTGATGCTGACACTGACATTAGCACATCTTCACGACATATACATCTTCCTGACTTTGACGTTGACCTTGAAGGTCATCGCTACAATCTCAGACCTAGACTGGCACCTAGAATCACCTCAGGGTGGTCAGACAAGAAATGGACTTACGAGTATCATACTGACAGATTGGATCTGAAGTAGTAATGTGTTTGCTTGTTTGAATTTCTTATGTGTTAAAAGTTACTAGTAAGCTGTTCTTTACTTGCGTAGCAATGGGAATCTAGAAAGCATTGTTCTAATTCTTATGTTTTCATACGTTGTGGAAAAAAGAAAAGAAAATTGTTTTACACATGGGTTGGTTACACAAGCTTTTGTTTTTTTATGTGATATGTCTTTGAAAAGCATACTGTATAATGTGTAGCTTGTACTAACATGTATGCCAGTTATTGCCTTCTGTATGTGAAACATGTTATGAGTGATGGATTTCCAAGTTTCCATGTATGGAGCTGACTTTAAACGTTGTCCTTATGTTGTGTACGGCTGGGGACAGCCTTTTTCTTTCTGGTGGGGAATCTGTAACGGCCAAAACTATGTTTTTGCATGCATCACATTATAGTGCGGGGTGCCCTTTAAGAGACTGATCACTTAACTTATAACGCGCGCTATGTGGTGATGACGTAGAAGGACTACGTGCCTGTGTAATGAGAACCACTATGGATGATAAGTTCGCTCTGCCTTCTTGTTATTATTTTGTCTTGACTTTTATTTGTAACGCCCAGAAAGAGTTAATCTCTCATGTATGAGAGGAGCGCCTTGCCGTGTACCAGCCATTAAATGTGTGGGACACCAACTCTTCGTTTCCATCTCTTTCATTTCATGGATTTAACGAGTTATCCGAGTCAAAGCGTTACAACTGTAATTTGGTAATTCAGTATTTATCAGTCTGATTCAAACCGTTTACTGTATTTGTGAATGTTTTTATATGATTTATAAAAAAAAACGGACTCATGAGAGTCATTTACTTTTGAATTTGACTACACTGTTCACGTTGTGTTTTTTTGATTCACTAAAAAAGCAACTCAAAGGAGTGTTTTGTTGTGAATCGAGGAGGTATCTGAACAGAATGCTGACTCTGGTGCTGAGATTACCAATCAATCAATCAAGAGTTACTAAAATGGGCATATTTCCTCAGACATACACCAAATAAGTGCAATGTAGCTATGCTTTTATAGTTTAAGTGCACTGTAGACAGGGCTCAGTTTGGCACCATCCATCACAACAGAGACGTTCACGGTAGGTCACTGCATTGCTACTGACAGCAGGGGCATTTCTGTCAGGACCACTATCGTCAAAGATGATTGACAATTAGCATACAGTTTGGATTGGCGGTATGGTTCCGTTCTGGGCAAGAACTCCCTGCGCATCCATGCAGCCTAGCATGGATGAGAGCAGGGAGACCAGCGATAACAGGGTAAACAGAACAGAACCAACATAAATGTATTGCAGATATCGTTAAAGTTCAATAATGTTATGTACACATTTTAGATTTAGTCTGATTCAAAGGAGAATCAGAAGGCTGAATCCTGCCTGACAGAGGAGGAGTTGGGGATGGAGGAGGGTAATTAGCTATTGAGCAATGCGAAAACTGCTGATACTACTGCGGGACCTTATATATGAATACTTAGGTGTCATATTACCATAGATTGATGGAGATCAGCTGAGAGTCAGCTGATGCAAGCTTGACTAACGTGACCTGCCAGAATTAACGCTACGCTTGATTTTCTGCAGCACACCAGGAGCCTCAGCATTTCACAGGATTCAGCTCTGTCCAAGTGATCTGCCTCTAAACTAATCTAGAACAGCGGAGTAAACAGATTCACTGCGGGTCTGAGCTTGCCCCTCACTGTCCCAAATTCCCACCGGAGCTCAGGCTTTCCTTCTGTTTGCTCTGGCTGCAGTAGTCTGTTGGTTTGTCAATCTGTTTGGCTGGACGGTTGGATGGCCAACTATCTCTCAGATAGAGTCTTAGACCCCTGCTGTGATTAATGCAGGTGCCACAGTGTGGGTAAAGAGGAGCAGAGCCAAACATGATGGCAGCCCTCATGCCACCTCAGCCAAACTCAACACATATCTTTCCACACTGACATTTCACTCTCACACTCACACTTATTCACTCACTTAGGAGAGATGGTGCCCTACAAAGGCTAAAATATTATGAATAATGTCATATAAACTGGAAATCAATCATGTCTCTTTTATCAGTTAACAATTATCAAAAAAAACATTTTTTAATAAAAAGGTATTATTATATTATTATCAATATATTTACAAATAATAATAATGATGTTTAACAGTTAAGTCTTATTATACTGATTACATTAAGTGTTTGTTGTTGTTAAATAAATAAATCAAATAAAACTATTAAAATAATATTTCATTATTATTAAAAAATAAATATTATTATTATTAACAACAACAACAATAATAATAATGATGATGTTTAGCAGTAATTATTTTAATTGATTATATTAATTGTTGTTTTGTTTTGTTTTGTCTGGTTTTGTCTTGTTTTGTTTTGTTATGTCTTATTTTGTTTGGTTTTGTTTTGTAACTTCATCAGTTTTATACAGGACCAGACCTGAGACCGAGTCCAGCTCTGAGTTTATTTTGCAATAATGACCAGCTGACTTTACGATATCCTTTACTTATTTAAATGTTATTAACCTTAGAACACACACAAACAGCAACTACGCATTTGTATTGTCCTAGAGATCAATAAAAAGGCAGTTTGTGGGTATAAAACACACCAAATCATGAGGGCATGGCAAACTCTCCCATTAAGGGTAAATTTAGTAAATCCCAGCAAAAACGAGGCCTCTAACCAAATGGGCATTTGGGTACGTGCAGAGGAAGAGCCTTATAAATGTTTTCTAATAGCAGGACACATGGCATAATGACCAAAGATGGACTCCCTATCCTGGCCCAATGTGGTCAATGCTGTATCACAACAAACACAAAAAAAGTGAGAGATACAAGTGACACAATTATTTCAAATAAAGCAACAGATGTCTACATGTAGCTTCACAGCAGTACCGCTGAACATAACATAACATAAAATGACATTTCTGCATTATGAAGAAGTCTGAATTTATGCCTTCAATACAACAGGGAAAATAGCTCTGTCCCGGTGACAACCTGAGTATATAGTCTCATTCATGCTACATGTTAATAACATAATAAATCTGAATCTGCTGATATGAACTGTCTTTCCCAACAGACCAATGCCTGAAACACACAGGCATGGCGTATAGGCAAGTTATGTCTTGCATTCAGTTTTACGCTGAAAATTTTTCCTCCAAGGACACTGCAGTTCTGCAGGCTGGCACATCTCTCATCCGGGCCACGGGTCTCTAAGAGATGCATTACCTGGGCCCTCGAACGCTCCACACAAAGCAATATTAGATTCTCCGGTTCCACTCCCTGCTGCGCCTCTAATCTGATTGCAGTGTCACCACACTTCCCCATGTGCCTATTAGATTGACTTACTCAATTTGATAATGTGAACGAAAGAATATGGAAGACATAAAGGTATTTGATCATTGCAGCAGAGATAGGGAGGGACGTTTTGGCTGAAAATGGGAAAAATGCATTTTGGCTTCACAGAAGTCATGCATGTTATGAGCGTTCAGCAAGCGCCGGGGTGGAAGGGCAGGTGAAGAACACGAGCATGAGGGGCTTCATTTTGCACGTTGAGATTTCTCATGCGAGTCATTAACAGTAGGTGATAAGGAAGGTGTCGTGGGTGAGGCTTAAGATGAGAAGCTAATATTGTGTTTAGACAAAAACATGTGCAAGAGATATTCTGAGAAGGGAGAGCAATATACCAGAACTTAATCATCTTTGGCCTTTGCTAGTGTTTTTGTGTTAAAAGAATAGTTCCCCCAAAAATGAAAATGTACTAACCCTCAGGCCATCCAAGATATAAATGATTTTGTTTTTCATTGAATGAGATTTGGAGAGATTTAGCATTACATCACTTGCTCACCAATGGATCCTCTGCAGTGAATGGGTGCCGTCAGAATGAGAGTTCAAACAGCTGATAAAAACATCATAATAATCCAAAAGTAATCTACATGACTCAGCCCATCAATTAATGTCTTGTGAAGTGAAAAGCTGCTTGTTTTTAAAAAACAAATTCATCATTTAGGCATAAACTAACTATAAACTGTTGTTTCTGGCCAAAATACAAGGCCATAATCCATGATATTGCTTTCTCCAGAGAAAAAGTTGCCTCATCTGAATCAGGATAGATGTTTTTATCATTCGTTTGAACTCTCATTCTGACGGCACCCATTCACTCCAGAGGATCCACTGGTGAGCAAGTGATGTAATGCCAAATTTCTCCAAATCTGTTCCAGTGAAGAACTCATTTACATCCTGGATGGCTTGACAATAAGTACATTTTCAGCAAATGTTCATTTTTGGTTGAACTATTGCTTTAAGAGCCTGGAGGTTCATGCAAAATGGAGGGAAGGGCTGGAGCATCAGGATGCAGTAAACTCACTGACGACTGATCATCTGCTGCGGGATATGACGCTCTAATTTCTTCACTTTATGACCTGTCTTCCGTGAGCTATTGCACCTGATGCCTGTGACTTCGTGATCCACCGCTCTTCAGACACCGGGCAAGTCATAATGCAATGGAACAAATCCAGATTTATGGATTTCTGAAGCAAGTGGCAGGTATCACACTTTAAGAGGGGATGTAAAATGATCTATTTGAGCTCTGAGCTAGTTTGTTCACTGTAAAATTAAAGCTATCCATTTGTGCCCTTGGAGCGGTCACTTGGTACCCTGAAAAACATGCTGCCATGATGTTAGGGTGTTGTGGGGAGGTTGCTATGACAGTTTGGAATCTTTTTAGTGTGATGCTATGTGGTTGTTAATGCGGCCCAAAACAAGGCCCACAATTTCAGTTATTATTCATGTCTGTATCACAAAACATTATTAGGATGGGTTATGCACCAAAGCTGAAAACTTAGGATTAAGGGTTTGTTACAATAACTATGAGCAATGGTAATATCTATAATAACTTTCATTAATAAATCATTAACAAACATTATATAATGCTTAACAGAACATTATATGTTCAAATAGCTACAAATATGAGATAATGTGCTTGTTAATGTTAACTAATGAACTTATTAAACATTACCAAATGATTAACATATAATTATTTAATGTAAATTAAACTGCTTACAATTGTCAGTAAACTTTCAATTCATATTATCATGCATCTTTTTTTAAAATCTTCAATTGATCTTGACAGATGGTTTACAATTATTAAAAGCTTAATTAAAGGGTTAGTTCACCCAAAAATTAAAATTAGCTTGTGCTTTACTCACCCTCGAGGCATCTTAGGTGTATATGACTTTCTTCTTTCAGACGAATCCAGTTGGAGTTATATTAAAAATTGTCCTGGCTATTCCAAACGTTATTGTTGCAGTGGGTGGGTGTTTCTGTTGAACAGTCCACAAGTCTTCAAATAAAGCGCGCGCATCCATAATAAAACTTGCTTCACACGGCTCCGGGGGGTGAAAAAAGGGCTTCGAATCGATGTGTTTTTGTAAGAAAAGTATCCATATTTCAAACGCAATAAACACTTTTCTCTCACTTTCGGTATCTGTCATAGGCGGAAGCCATTCCGGCAGATGACGCAGTACGTCAGCGTTGCGTGATTAATGGCGAATGCGGAGAGAGAACAAAACAAAATGCCAGTCACGAATTAGAAGTACAAACCGAGGATTTGCAAAGTAAAATGTCGGAGGATTTCGATATAGACCAAGAGGAGACTGGTTTTCCTTTGCTAAAGTAAGGAAACTTTGCTTCCTTTGCTCCTATAAACAAACACGCGAGACTAGCATATCTCAGAGGCGCGCGCACTGCACATACATGCTGCGTCATCCGCGGGAACTGCTTCAGTGTATGACAGTCAGCGAAAGTGAGAGAAAAGTGTTTATTACGTTTGAAATATGGATATTTTTCTTACAAAAACGCATGGATTCGCTACAGGAGGCCTTTATTCACACCCAGGAGCCATGTAAGGCACGTTTTATTATGGATAAGCGCTTTATTTGACGACTTGTGGACTGTTCAGCTGCAACACCGCTGACTGCAATGATAGAGCTTGGAATAGCAAGGACAATTTTTAACATAATTCCGACTGGATTCGCCTGAAAGAAGAGAGAGAAAGTCATATACACCTAGGATGCCCCGAGGGTGAGTAAAACACAGTCTAATTAAAATTTTTGGGTGAACTAAACCTTTAATAAATCATTAACAGACATTATATAATGCTTAACTGATCATTAGTTAATGGTTACAAATGTCATTAAACATTCAATGCGTTTTAAAAATCTACAAATTATTTTAATAGAAATTACACAATGATTACAAATGTATTTGTTAATGTACTGTTGAATGTGTCATTAAACTTCAGTTCACAATCACATACAGTATTAGCTAATGCTCATTTTTACATTTACAAATGTTGTGAAAATATAGCTTAATTATTAATTTTAAGCACTTCACAAACTATTCATTTTAATATATTCATTAACTCATAATCACAGTCTCTAAAGGTCATATATTTGGTCTTTGTTTATTGTGTTTTTGGGGTTTTGGGGTTAGGGAAACTTTCTATATTTGCACATCTTAAATCATTTATATTATCAGTTGGGCAGTACCCAATCTAGAGTGGAAACTATTCATCAATTGTAAATGTTTATAAATATTTACTAATCATTAGTACCTTCATGAGCAGTCATTTTGATGGCAAAAAGTGTCCAAAATGACCGGAATTTACCCTATTTTCACATCTTTACAAATCATTTATTAATCATTTGTTCATGTTTTTGCAGTACCCAATCTAAAGTTGGGACTATTCATCATTTGTAAATGTTTATAAACATTTACTAATTTTTCTTTATTGGCACTGGACTTTTAGCTACTGTAACAAAGTTTGTGTAAAGGGTGGTTAGTTAAGTTTAGCTAAATGTTTGGTAAAGACTTTACACACATTGTAATTTGGTTGCAAAACATGTTTTTATTGCCTCAACACTTATATTAGTATACTATTGTGAATCGTTACACAGAATATTACTTGAATTATACATCAACAGGAGGGGGGGAAAACAACAACAAATTTTCAATCATTTATCAAAAGAATACAATATAAACAGATTGAATCGTTTTCCCTTATAGTAATCAAATTGACCCCTGTACACTGTTGACACCTTACCCAACCCTTAAACCAACCCATACACCAAACCTGTCCCTAACCTTACCCGTATCACACCTTAACAGGAGCAAAAGTGTTGTGCATTAAAGTGCCTCTATTATGCCATTTTTAAGGTTCATAATATTGTTTTGGGAGTCTCCTATAATAGGATTACATGCATGTAAGTGTCAGGAGTGTGAACTTTAGTATTGTCTTTTTCTGTTACGTCTGCCTGTTCCTGTTTTTCCTTATATGGTTTTGTTCCTGTTTGGTTTAGCTCTTTAGTTAATTTGCTCTTTAGTCATTATTAGTTAACTCCCTTCACCTTTTTTCCCCTCGTCAGCTGCCTTACTTAAAGTCTTCTTTCTGTTCAGTAGTTTGTCGGTTATTGTTTCGTGTTACATGTTTTATTGCTACTCTGAGTTATTTCCTTCCCTGTATCTGTGTGGATTATAATTAAAGACTTTCTTTGTGGATTATCTTCGTCTTCATCGCCTTCCTTGGAGTACTGTAACAGTAGGGATGTAACGGTATGAACATTTCTTATCACGATTATAGTGACCAAAATTATCACGGTTATCAGTATTATCACGGTGTTGTTAAAATGTGCTGGAGATGTTAAAAAAGTAACGACACATAAATAACTTCAAGTTTTATATTTAAAAATCAACAAACCACAAATAAAATGACTTCGTTTGCATAATCACTAAAACAATAACATTACCAATAATGTTCGGATTATAAATGACAACTTGACTGACAACAGTTTAATAGCATGTTGAAATATCTAATGTAAATGTTCAAATAAAGCTTTAAAAAAGTTTAATAAAAAGGTAAACCTCACATTTCAGCCTTTAAATAAAGAAAAGATATGTCAAAATGATAATTGATTAATAAATTATATGTATTTTATCTGCTCCATAAATAATTCTAGATAACTTCTGAATTGTTTAAATGTGTAGAATCCACACAAGCTTGTTTTTCATCAACTGGTCAAAATTGACAGCAGGGCATGCTAATTCGTTCCGTTTTTTGCTGGACAGAAACTGCACACAGGCTGAATGTACATATAAGTCTCTGTAAATCCACTCGCTGCCAGCAGGTGGCACTGATGGAAAAGCAGAATTAGAGCTGTTTCCCGTAACCTCTGTGGACAAAAGCAGTATTGCGATTAAGAACACTTCCTTTAGGTATTACATGGAGCGAAGATGAAAACAAAATGCCATCGAATCTTTTCTGAAGACAGTCAGAACCTTCAGAGGTACATTCATATAATTAATTCATATATTCATTTGTATAATTCCCTTAGCACTCTTTTAAAACCTCCCAGCTTTTCCGCCCTGTTTTCACTCAAAACGAAACTACTCTGCTGCCGTGCGCACGTGAGACTGTTACTTAAAACTGTGCTTTATGCTGGACAGTATTTATTTATCGCGAATTGTTCAAATCGCGGTACTCAGTCTGTTTTAATGATAATAATGATCTTTTAAGTACCGGTGGTACCGAGTACCCGGTCAACCCGGTTCTTGATGCGCTATCCGAAAGGTGCGCAGATGCGCTCTCTTCATAAAAGCACTGAGACGTGGAGACCTCAAAAAGAGGAAACACACCAAACTAACAAAACACAAAACACCCAGATCAAATGAAAGAGTTCAAGCAGGTAAGTTTCATTTCACCCCATACATTGATTTATTTGTGGCGGCCCGCCACAATATCAAAACTCACCGCCACAAATAGATTTTCCAAAAGGCTTTGACTTCGTTGAATAAACAATGGAACTGCACGTGTCAAAGTCGAAACCCGGTGCGGGTGTTTTTATATCACTGTATTTCTGAAAGAAACCGACTGTCTTCAGAAAATTATGGATGTCATTTTCATTTCATCTTGCCTGTAATGCCTGAGCAGCGTTTGTGAGCGGAGCGCTGCTTTGTGTACAGCCGTTACTGGGGAAACCTCTTTCTTTCCCGCTCTACAAGCGCCTCCTGCTGGCAGAGAATGAATTTGTATATATATATGCCGCCACATAGAGTGCAGGTCTGGGGGAAACACTGCTTCTGTTATGAATATTATTCAATATTTTAATTTGAATGTCGGATTGAAATGAACATCACTGTTATTATAGTAGTTAATCGTTAGCATAAGCACGGCTAACGCTAATATAATGAGCATTAGAATTAAGTTTCTTTATTAACTATTTAATGCTTCTATAACTCTTTATTTAAGAGTCTTTTAAATGAATTGTGAATCTAAAACATGAGAACGTACAAATGGTTAACATTGTTCGTGTCATATCAGACAGAAAAGCAGTTCTGGGCTTTTTTTAATTTCTTTTTTAGCTAACATAGTTGTTATTCTTGGCTGAATAACTCTAGAAGGGTTTAAAAGCCCTTTAAAATTAAATATGTACACAGTTTGGATTAAATGAAAGTATAGTAAAACATTTTTAATTGGCATGTTTTTGTGTTTTTGCTTTGGTACCGAAATTGGTACAGAGAACCGTGGGTTTTCACTGGTATTGGTACCGAATACTGACATTTTGGTACCGTGACAACACTAACGGGAATTATGCAAATGTGTTATCCCATGACGTGTAGCCGTCACGGAAGTGGGATTCAAATTACTAACGACTCGTTTAGGCTGTTCAGAGTCGATTCTTTATTTTGGAAGACAATAACTTTATTTATCGTGCACTAATGGCTTCACAACTTTGCAGATAGTTTACATTCACACACAGCTACATTTACACACTGCATGAAAGGCAATATTGGAAATGGCATAATAGGGGCACTTTAAGAAATTTATATTGTATAACATCTGTTAAAATCAATCATTAAAATCATAAAATCAAATCATGTTTAATGACATTTGTAAGCATTTTAATTTACATGAAATGTGTAATACATTTATTAGTAATGTTAAACATTTCTCCATGAAACATTAACAAGCAAATTATTTTCAGTTTTAGATATGGGAAATATATATTAAACTAAGATCCGGTAAGCATTACATAATGTTGGTTAATGTTTATTAATGAAAGTAACTATAAAGGTTACCAACTACAAAAATCTAATAAAAATCAAATTTAGTGATCACTTTAGATAAAATTCAAAAGTGGGAATGTACTAAACTAATGGAAAGTTACTGATGATACAGTGTATTGATTCTTCCAAATGTCAAAAATTACAATTAAAATCTGTGTGACAGGTAATTAAAGGGAAAAAAGAAGATAATAAAGAAAGCCAAAAGCATCAGGAAAGGAGGAATTACTTGACTGTGTCTTTTTAAATGAGAAGAACGGTCATGATGCCTTAGCTGGCACCACCATTCCAGCCATTAGATCGCCCACCATTAAAGGGGTCATATATATGCTTTTTTAAAGATCATTATTTTGTGTATTTGGTGTAACAGAAAATGTGGACTATTGCTCTCTCTTTCTCTCTCTCTCTCTCGCTCTCGCACTCTATAGATATATAAAAATATCTCTTTGGTTTTGAGACTTTAGTCTTGGCAACTTCAGGGATCTTATCTATGCACAATCAGCTTGTAAAACTACAAAGAGAAACTGAAATCGCATCATAGACCTAAGGTAACTGCTTGATGATATTCATTACTCTTTCTAGCAGTCCCTCAGACCACAAGAGACCACCGTTCCACAATGATCCTTCCTCCCAATTCATACCAACAACTGCCTTCTGAGGAGTTATGAGGAATCTGAATGAGACCGAACTCTGATAAAACCAAGATTTTTACAAGAGACAACAATCAACTCAATCAATGTGATCAATGGTGATAAGGGTCAAAGAACATTCGGCAAATCTTGTCAAACAAATACTATTTCTATAAACAGCTAGCATGCTAGTTATCCAAGTCAAGCCCCTGGGAGTTATTATTATATATTATTATTATTATTATATATAAAAATACTGAAATAAAATATAGAACACAAATAAAATACTTCTATTGTAATATTTCTGCAAGAAGCCCTTAGAGCTTTTCTTTAATTGACAACAGCTGGTTTATAAGCTCAGTTCTCATTACAATTTTGGGGGAAAAAATTGCTGCTGCATGTTGCTTTCACATTACAAGTGAACCAAACTCAGAGAAGAGTTTGTGCAGAGCAGAATTTAAAGAGAACCGAACCAATCTGCGAGACTGAAAACACCATATCATGAGCTGCTTGTGTGTACAAGAACACATAGAGTGCAGGTTCATATATTTATAGAATTAAATTCGTAACCTTGCTATTTGATAATCACACAAAGCCATATTGCATGTTCAGTTTTATTTTGATTATTCATGTAACCCTTCTTTAAGTAATGACACTGAACTAAAGAAAAATAATGATTTCTCATGCCAGAAAGTTGTCAGTGAAGAAAAAACAGACATTTGATAACTGGATCTCCAATAACCCTCTGAGAAGCAGAAAGTTAATTATTTCAAGAACTAAGCTCAAAGGAATACATACAACACTCGAAAACACAGCTCTCACCCGTCCTGTGAATAAAGCGTGGGGGGAAAGGTTATAACAATAGACAATGAGACTTCAATATTATTAAAGTCAGAAACACACAAATGATGGAGGGAGTTCAATGCATTGTCTATCAGATGCCGTTGAACTTGGAATTCATACCACGGCCTTTCTTTATTTGTAGAACATATCTCCATCAGCGGCTGAGTGAGGAGATAAACGAAGCAGCAGCGGCATGTACCCTGGACATTTTAATTACCTGCTCTTTAATTCACGCTGACCCTCACTGAACTCTCATCAACCAGCTAGACCGCTGATAAGAGCCTGTCACTCACGTAGCCTCGGCTCACGGTGGACTGACTTAACATAACTCGGCTCTGGATCACGGCAGAGAGCAGGTAAAACACAAAGGCGGGAGACGAGTTCAGATTCTGTAGTCTTTGCTAACCGAGAGCTGATCAGCTGAGGGGCAGTGAAATGGCTGCGGTGAATCAGGGACATCCATTATTCAATTAAGAGTTCTGAACTTAATGTGTTTCTGTGCATTAAACAATTTGATGCACAATTGATGAAAGAACTCATTCTCTCCAACCTGCTGCCTCTCACCACACATACGCAACACTATTCAGGACTTTTATCAAGAGAAATGCTTCAACCAATTGGAAATGAATGACATTGGCGGCACCAAACCCATGTGGTGCAGTTTGTCAGTGCCAACCTTCATGGTTCACTGCCGCTGCCAGCTAAGACCCTCTGGATCGACACTATAGTACCAGCCATAACAACACAGCTGGCCTCATCGTCAACTCATCTTCCAAATCTGCCGTTGATATGCATACAAAAAGAGCTTTGTTTCTAGTCCAAAACAAAAAACATCACTTAACACTATTTTTTTTTTACCAATTCAAGTTCATGAAAATATGTTTGTGCTGTAGATACATTTCAGGTGATTTTACTGTCACTTCGCATTATCAAAGTGCCAGTCTTGCTAATACAATCCATACAATGTGTGAAGCTTCATTCATAATAATACTTAATACATATAATACTAATTAAGAGGTTTACCCCTTTATAGCAATTAAGATTAATCTTAATGCGATTCCATAAAATAACATGCTAAAGACCCCTAAATATGGTTATCCCCTCGTGAGAAACCCTTCAGTAAAATATAAAAGCAGCTTTATTTTTTCACACAGCTTTTATACTGTGTGAAAAATATAAATTGTGATATAACAAGTTGTTTGTGAAATTTTTGTAGTAAAGCCAAAATATTTTTTAGTATTAAACTGACACTACTTTGTTCTACTCATTATTAATGGTTAAACCTGACGAGAAACATGTTTCAGTTCAATTTTATTTTCACAAATAAATGTTCCATAAGGCATGCTGAGAAATACACAAAAATATTTTTACATATACAGATATATATAGTACATACATACATTGAGTATACACACAAAGTGCCCCATCCTGATTTCTTCTTTTTTTGTGTGTATATCTCATAGGAACTTGATTCAAAAATTAAAATAAAATCTAACATAAAACAGCAGTAACTTGATTTAAGCACAAAGTACAGTATTTAAATTAAGTTTTTTATTGAAGTAAACAAGTTATCTAATACCAACTGGGTCTGTGTGAAAACGTATTTTCACCTGTAGTTACTAATTCCCAAATCTATGAAACTACATTCATAATGGTGTTCACTGTTCAGTTTGACAAGATGCAACCAGGCCTGATTACTGCTTCAGGGCCTGGGCAAAAAACTGAGGGAAACATAAAATGCCCTTTCTACTAGAAAATAGTAGAGTAGGTAAATGTCTCGTCTTCAGCCTGTAAGTTGAAGCTCAAGCGCAACTGGACTCTGCAGCAAGATATAAGAATAAGTCCACCTCTGAATGGTTAAAAAAAAGAAGAAAAAAAGAGGTTATTGCTGCTAAAGGTGGCACAACCAGATTTTAAGTAGTTTTCCACATGGGTCATAAGTGTCGGATAATTTATTTTCTGTAATTAAAAAAACAATTTGTTCACAACAGTTTTTGATTTTGTCTGATTTTGTTACTGTAATATGTAATATTATAAATAAATAAAAAATCTAGTTCTAATCTGTGACCTTTAGAAAAGCTTAAAGAAAATAACTTTGCAGCAATCTTTTCCTTTTCATACTTTACTGTAAGATTAACGTTAGTTACACAAATTGAGCCTTAATAGATTGAGCTTTGGGTTGCCACAGCACAAAACATTCCCTTTTAAAATCCACTTTCTCTCTTTTTCAAAGAAGGCAAAAGAGGCAGATAAGGTCTTGCATTCAAACATGTCTGCTTGCTGAATTCTTAAACCGCATTTGAATATTGCTAAAGTGCTCTACATCATGTATGCATTTGTCTTTTGAGCGGCTAGGGGAGAAGGCTTTAGTGCAAGTGAAGGATCTGTATTTAATGCAGTCTTTCTGCATTCAAAACGCATACATGATGTGTTGAGTTCTCTCTGCACGGACAGCTGTAAGTGAATCTACCATTTCAGGCCTTATCTTCACATAAATACCCTGCCACACACGGCTGACTGAGCCTATACACTTCCTCTGCAAAAGACACAGACAACATACCCAATCATTTCATTTCTCCACTGATGTGTGATGTGTGAGATACGTGAACGGGTCGGCCCTCAGAACTCCTTTGTGGTTTTGTATTCCTTTGGTACTGCAAAACAGCTGGACATTCTCAAAACTGGAAAGCCAAATATTGGGACAACTTTGCACACAGTGCTGTTCAAACAAGAGCAAATCTTGCTGAATACCAATGTGGACCAACTGATGCGGTGCCAGTGAAGATGAAAGCCCGAGTACAGCCCAAGAGAAACTTTAGCAGAGCCTCAAAGGATAAATTTGTCACATGCACACACACATGCACACTGGCTTCTGTTCCAAATGGTTCTAGTGTGCAACCTATGTAGACATGATTTTAGTATGACATAGGCAGCACAAATTATTTTTTTAGTACTGACTTCACAAGACTCTTTTGTTTTTTTTGTTTTTTTTTTTAAACAATATTAAGGTATAAATCTGAAAATAAATATTTCCTGGTCAATTAAAATTAATTTGTGTAGCACTTTTGCAATAAAGTATGCTTGGAAATACAGTATATGCTACCAGATTTTTTTTTAAATATAAATTTTTTAAAGTAATTTATTCCTGTGATGGCAAAGTTGAATTCTCAGCATCATTAGCATTCAGCATTTAGTCTTCAGTGTCACAAGATCATTCAGAAATCATTCTAATAGCTGTTTGGTGTGTTTTCTCAAAGCACTATGGTCGCAAGTTCCATCGTACCCAGAGTGTTCAATGGTACTACACCCATAGTTGGCTAACGATGCTTTTGGGAAACGCAACCCTGATTTGTTATTCCAGAAACATTTCTTATATTTTTTTTAAAACTATTTGCAGATTCTTCTTACTGGAAAAAATTTAATAAAATGTATACTAATATATATATATACAGTATATCTTGAAAAAAACTGGAAAGACCTTTAAAAGTAGAACAAAAGAGAAATAAATCTAAATTCAGTAAATGTTACTTTTTTTTTAAAATAATGACTCTTTTTTTTTAATAATAAGATACCCAATTTTAGCCAAACTCTCTATATTTTGGAGCAGAGCTCTTTCACTGGTCACAATGACGGTATGAATGTGTTTCTGAGGGGAACTGACTGTCTTAAGAAACCGTTTAGATGGCATTTTCCTTTAATCTTGCCTCTGTATAATGCATTTAGCGTTTACAGCGGTAATCAAGGAAACAAGGCATCACTGCTGTTCCTTAAGCGCCACCTGCTGACAGAGAGTGAATTTGCATTTTCATTCAGCCCATCTGCTGTTTGGTATGTTTTATGTAGCCTAATTTCACGAAGCAAAAGGACCATTCTGTTTTTTTATACAGTCTAATTTAGATCAAAATATAGGCTAATAAAACAACTAACCATATTCTTCATATACTCATATTTTCATTCTTTCTTGTCTTTTGCTTAAATAAAATACATTAAAAATCAGTATTGGATTCTGCCATGAAAAAATTAAGATCAGTGCATCCCTAAATTTAAGAATGTCTGAAATGAAGAAATTAAGATTTAAATGTTAGTATTGTAGCTGTCTTTGGACGATAATGTCAGTTTATTTATTGTGCAACCGTCTTATTTATTTCATATGTAATTTGTTTTATGTCATAAGGTTATGCAGTTTCTGTGTGAATGATCGGTGGTGGAATTGGCTGCGATGCAAGGGGCACCAGCTAAAATCTTGCCTAGGGCACCAAATTGGTCAGGGCCGGCCCTGGTGTGATGGCAGCAGTAAAAAAGCTGATTTCACAGCATTAAAGAAGAGTTAGTGAACTCAGTGACTGTCGGGTCTCATAGGGCATCGCAAACATGCCCTGCACTCACAGACTCCACCAACCTTTACCAGAGCACAGCAGTCGTTTACCCTGCTCAGGTCAGCCGAGTCCTCCCTCTCTTCCATTGTTTCCTCTCCACTGTGCCTGCAGTTTACAAAGTAATCTGCTCCTGAGCAGACAAGCATCAGTGAGGCTTATCTGGAGCTTTCAGGTGTGCAGGATGGAAGTGAAGACGGAGGGAAACTGTGGCAGTGAGGGAGACGATGGTCCCAAATACACACACAAACCTGTGTTTATTGAATCAGCGCAGCTAGGAGCCGCATGAAAACAGTACAAAACAGGATCAGGCCAGTGTGGAGAAGCCACAGAGAAGGAGATACGACTGCTCAGAAACGGGTGATTGTCAGCCGTAAATTCACCATTTCTGATTCATTAAAGACACAGAACCTGCTTACAGCAGGTATTAGGATTTATTTCTGGCAATCTGATGGCAAGGTTTATTATAACAGTTTGTGATTGATTTGGGCTGGGAGAAAAAAAAGTGTTTTCCAGCAATATTTCTTCAACAATACTCAATGTATTCTACCATTCTAATATTTTGATTTTTTTTTTTTTTTTTATGATACTTTCTTCAGCAAGGACGCATTAGAACTGATCAAAAGTGACGTAAAACATTTTACTGTTATTTTGAATATTCTGTTCTTTTTAACTTTTTATTCATTAAATAATCCTGAAATACTTCTTGAGCATTAAATCAGAATATTAGAATGACTTCTGAAGAATCAATGTGACACTGAAGACTGGAGTAATGGCTGTCATAAAGTCAGCTTTGCCATCACAGAAAAACACTATTTTACAATTAATTCAAATAGAAAGCACTTATTTTAACTCGCATAATATTTCACAATATTACTATATTTACTGTATTTATCAAATAAATGCAGCCGTAGTGCACATAAAAACTTATTTTATATTTAAATATCTTACTGAACCCCAAACTTTCGAACGATGAATATATTAATATTTATTGTTTTAAAGTATTTACTTAAATTTGCCAGATACATACAGCTTTTCAACATGCCATCAGAAACCTTTCCCCAAAATCCTTCACAACCAAGACAGTAGAACATCTGAGACGCAGTTATTACTGGTGTGAACAGGCCCAGAGCCAATATCACACCCCCATTGGAACTGTGTGTTGTGTTTTCACCCCATGTGCCATAGTGTGGGTCATCCTGGTCCTGTCCTCATTGTGTCTTGTATTAGTTTAACCTCCTTTCACCTGTGTCGTGTTAATTGTCATTTGCTGTCCTCTTCCTTTTGTATAAATTCCCTTCCTTTAGTTCTCTGAGTTGTTGGTTATTGTATGTGGTTACCTTTTGTGTGTGGATAGACCCTTCATCTTCCCCGTGGATTTATTTAAAAATAATTAAGATTATCGTCGGCATACGCTCTTTTGTTTTCCTTCCAGCACGTAAGTGTGACAGAATAACCGACCTCAAGTAAATAAGCAGTGCCCCTTCTCTCTATTTTTTTTTTTTCTCGTTTTTGTCAGTTTTTATTTGTTATGGATACTTCCAGCACGTAAGCGCGACACCCATATGCTTCAACCACTGAGACCATTTGTTTTGTAGTTGTAACTATTTATTTATTTATATATATTTGTGTGTTTTGTGACTTATGTCTCAGCTCAAAAAATTTACAAATTGAAGAAACCATTTAAGCAGACAAAGAAACAGTTAGTTGCATTGGAGGCAGCAATTATTTCCCAGTCTTGCAAGTACTGACCAGCTTTCTCAAGTGAGAAGCCAATTATGTTTTGCCTTGGCACTGCCTTATGAGGTGTTGCCATTACTAGCTAACGATGCGTTTTCGAAAGTTATATTCAATAATGACATTTACACAAAGAGCAGATCGTAGTAGTTATAGCAGTTCATTCCAGGCAGAGGTGAAACAATGCATCACATCTTGTTTGGAGCGCTCAGTATAGTGTCAACATAAAGGGTCGTTCATTCACATAGAGATTTGCAAATCATTAATTTTCAAAAGGAGTCTTGGTTTTCAGCAACATGAGTGACAACGAATGCTGGTGATGTGGGCTTGACCAGTGATACAACAAAAATTTATAAATGAGCAGTGATGTGACAACTACCAACTGGAGTAAAAATTAAAATGCATGTAATTCAATTTCCTGTAAGATGCTTTAAGGTGCAGTATGTAATATTGACAGCTATCGGTTGAAATGGGTACTGCAGTCCAAAGTCAAAATACGGTTTCAATTGAAGGTGCCAACTAAGGGGTCATATGAGGCTATTTTAAAGATCATTATTTGGTGTAACAGAATATGTTGACATGCTTTAACGTTAAAAAAAAAACATTATTTTTCAAACACTGTATATTATTGTAGGTCCTCTATACCCCGCCTCTCTCAAACACGTCGTTTTCAACAAAGCCCCCCCTCGTTTGACAACAAGCGCTTCTGTGATTGGCCAGCTTTCCAGTGCATTGTGATTGGCCGAACACCACAAGCACGCGTCGGAAATGTAACAGCCCCTTACCATAATCGCGAGCTTCAGCTTTTAAAGTAAATATCAAGACAGTTAATAATGTCGTTAGTTTTACCATCAGTTCAAGCCCGAAAGGGCAACAGAGTCGCGTGACAGACACAGTGATGATGCAGTACACAAGCCGCGGTTAAGACAGCTGACGTGCTATGATTTCTGACAGGCAGTTCACTCTCCTGTGATGTGACCCTGTTCCCCTCTCACACACACACACGATGCGCTACTCTGCGCTGCGCAAAACTCTGCATTTGAACAGTCAATAGCAAATACTTAAACTAATAACAAAACATACTTACAGTCGCTGATTCAGAAGCGCCAGATTGTCATAGCAAAGTCGGAATTACCCTTTTTTTTTTTTTTTTTAGAAATGGCCTTTGGTGCACAGCCGCCTTGTAACTCTTCTTCTAGGTTAAAAACTGTCCAGCCATAAAATTCGTTGAACAATTCAAACATATCTGGTTTTGCTTGTTTCTGTTGTAAATAAATATTAAGTCACTTATTCCTAATGCATCTACTTCCGGAAGGCCAAATAAAGTGCTTTTGCTTTCGCACTGAATCACACAGCGTCTCACTGACATCAACACGACTGCTGTTCCTGAAACCACGCCTTCTTTCTTTGCGTGCACATTTGGGTGGCATTATGCTAATATTTCCACATAGTGACGTAGACATGTGGGGGCGTGTTAGAACGAGCCGTTTTAGGTAGGCGTGGTTGACTCTTTAACTTTTATAAAGAATATCTCTTTGGATTTGAGACTTTAGTCTTTGCAACTTTACAGATCTTCTTTATGCACCAAGATTTTGTAACACTCCAAAGAGAAAGGACATTTTGAAATTGCATCATATGATCCCTTTAAACACTGTAAGTTGATGAGTTGATTTTTCCTCGTTTTAATATGCCTCTGGTCTTGGAGCTTTTTAGATGGATGATGAGGCTTTTTAGGTCAGGTAGAATCTGCGATCTCTGACCTAATTCGTTTGCTGGCTTCCATGGCTGCGATATGCTTTTTTTCTTTTCCACCAACTGGCAACCTGGGGTGTCGAAATCCTATTGGTTAAACTGGCAGTGGGCAGAATCACACAAACCAAAACAAAAACAGACATCCCGACACGGAACACACATTTCAAAGTAGAATAACATTGTTTTTCAGAGAAACCTGTGGACTGGCAGGTGTTCCTAATATCTCAAATGCATTAATGGTGCGTTTTTTTTTTATGCTTTAGGTAACAGTAAAAAAAAAATTTACATAGCACCTTTGAAGGATTAGTTCACCCAAATATGAATATGTACTCACCCTTAGGCCATCCAAGATGTAGATGAGATGTTCATTCAGATGTAGAAGAGATATCATTCACCCGAGATTTTTACAATTAATAATCGATTCGATTGGGCCAGGTTTGGTGTCTCTTATTAAGTGTCTCCAAACCGGCTCTGTTCCTGCCAACCTTAAAGTCACTACGGTCACTCCTCTGCTCAAGAAGTCTTCACTGGATCCTTCAGTCCTAAAACATTTTCATCCCCTTTTTCTGTTTTACTTTTCATTTCAAAAGTTTTGGAGAAAATTGTGCTGAATCAACTTCAACATTTTCTGACTAGTAATTGTATTTATGAGGTTTTTCAATCTGGTTTTAAGTCTGCTCACAGCACTGAGTCTGCCCTCTTGAGAGTGTTAAAGGATATTTATCTCTCCACTGATTCTGGAGACTCTGTGGTTCTTATTCTTTTAGATCTATCTATCTATCTGCTTTTGATACCATAGACCACTCCTCACTATTATCTAGATTAGAGTCTTGGGTAGGTCTAAAAGCAAACGTTCTGAAATGGTTTCAGTCATACCTGTCTGACAGACAGTTTTTAGTGAAGTTGGGTAATTTTTCCTCTTCCCCTGCTCCTCTGACCTGTGGCCTTCCACAAGGCTCTATTTTAGTTCCCTCTCTATTCTCTCTTTACATGTTACCTCTGGGCTCTATTCTATGAAAACATGGTGTGTCTCTTCATTTCTACGCAGATGACACTCAGATCTATTTACCAATTAAGAAAAACAATTCCACTGCGATTACTTCTCTTCTGAAATGTTTAGAGGAGGTTAAATCATGGCTAGCCCAAAATGTCCTCTTCCTAAATGAAGACAAGACCGAGGTAATTGTTTTCGGTCCAAATGATAACTCTCAGTGTATAAGCCCTGAGTTAGAAAGTTTATCCGTTTTTAGATCCTCGCGGGTGCGGAACCTAGGTATTCTAGTCGACCAGCATTTAAAATTTGATAAACATATCTCTTCTGTCATTGGTTCCAGTTTCTATCAGCTTCGTTTACTGTGTAAAATTAAACATTTTCTCACTCCAAAAACTTTAGAAATGGCTGTTCATGCGTTCGTTACGTCTCCTCTAGATTACTGCAATTATTTATATTGCGGTATATCTAAATCTCAAATTGCGCGTCTTCAGCTTGTCCAAAATGCTGCGGCCAGACTTTTGCAGTGCAGTGGCAGGGCCACGACTCTGGAATACCCTACCTTTAGAGACTAGAATGGCCCCTTCTTTGTCTGTTTTCAAGTCCTTGCTAAAAACGTATTTGTTTTCCTTAGTGTATTGACTACCATGATATGGTAATTTTTAAGAGAAGTTTGTTCTCTGTGTATGTGGTAAAATTGTTGCTCTTCTGGAAAGCACTTTGGTCAGCCTGGTGGCTGTTGTATATGTGTTCTACAATAAAATGAAACTTGAACTTGAACATGAGGTGTTTCTTATCAAAACAGAAATTTAGCATTACATCACTTGCCCACCAATGGATCCTCTGCAGTGAATGGGTGCCGTTGGAATAAGAGTCCAAACAGCTGATTAAAACATCACAATTATCCACAAGTAAACATAAAATTCCTGTCTCGATTAGCCTGTACGTAAAAACCTGTATAAAAAAACTAATTTTCATTTCTGGGTGAACTTTTCACTTAAAAGGATCATTTTAAAATGTAATACGATAGGATTTTGTCTTATTTTTTTAAAGGGAGTGTTCAACCATAAGTGAAAATTCTATCATCATTTATTCATCCTCATGTCATTACAAACCCATATGACTTTCTTCTGTGGAACACAAAAAAAAGATATTTTGAAGAATGGTTGTTCGTTTTCTTCATACAATGAAAGTCATGTTTCCAAACATTCTCTATATCTTATCTTTTGTTCAACGGAAACAGGTCAACAACTTGAGTGTGAGTAAATGATGACTGAATTTAAATTTTTGGGTGAACAACCTCTTTAAAAAAACACTAAGACAAAATTCAATCGTTTAATATCAAAACAATAATTGTATTGTAAACCGAACAAACACTTTTTTTTACCAATGAAAAAGATCAGTTGTGCAGCATAATAACATTCAACCATAAAGCTGTAGGAACAGCTTCTATCGACCAAGAACATGGCCACACCGTGTCCTCCAGTGATACAATAACATGCCACATACAAGCTCTCTGGACTTCTCTCTCTTTACTGAGCGCAGCGGGACGTGCGTAAGGCCGCGGAATGATCCCGGCCCTTCTCTCATATTCCCTCTGTGAGCCTCCATTTTCCAATAAATCGCTGTCTAGTCTTATAACACCCTTTGTATAACACCAACAATCTCCTCACTTCATTTTCAGGCCTCTGAAATATAATTGAAAAATAGGAGACACAAATCAAGTGGCTGACAGCAATATAGGTCAAAAAATATATGTCAAAAACCGGCTGCCATGGTTACTGGAGAACTTTGTGACTCAAGGCAGCATTGTTCTCTCTCTTCTTCTTTCACCTCAAGCAATAAATCTGTGCTACATTTATAATCACAATAATTTTGGCCAGCTCATATGTTTCTGTGTGCACAACATGGCAGGTTTCCAAACAAACAGCAAAGTGCTGTAGCGGACAAGCATTGTTTGCAGTCCATCATTGTTTTCCGAGCCTTGAAAAATTCTGTCTGCAATAAAATTAAGCACATCAAACAGTCCTTCACCTCTCCGTTACATTCATAAATATTTAACAGACAGTAATAGCCATCCATGGTGCATTTAAGACAAACACTACGCACTACGGTGGGCCTGTGGTGCTCTGATTGGAAGGAGCGGAGTGGAAGCTCATTACTACACATCTCATACCTTTGATCTGCGGAGGCGTGAAGCTCTAATCCATCTTGAGGCGCAGGAAGTTGCTGGTCTAGTAGTGGGCACTCAGCTCCGGAGCAGCACTCTACATCAGAGTCCCGTCCACTCGTCACCTAAACCCACCGTATGAAACGCTGGGGAACCGACCTGTTGGAAGAGACAGGGAGTCAGGTGTATATGCCAATGCATCTAAAGTATCTACTGTATCTCAACAAAAGTTTAAAAAAATAGTTCAACAAAAAAAAGAAAATATTAATATTTACTTTTTTGCATGTCGTTTCCAAAACCATACACTTCCGGTCAAAGGTTTGGAATAACGAAAAGTTTGGAAGATTTTTTAAAGTTTCTTATGCTGAACAATGCTGCATTTATTTGATCAAAAAAAAAAAAAAATTATTACACACCAGCATATTGAATGATTTTGCAGGATGTGCCAAAACATTGGAGTAATTAATGCCAAATATTCAATATTTTTATTTATTAGTATTTTTAATATATTTAATATATATATATATATATATATATATATATATAATATATATATATATATATATATTAATATATAAATAATCTATATATATATACACACAAACATCTTATTGCCTTGGCAAAACAAGATGTATTGTAAAATACCATCAACATTTACAATAGTTACAACAGTACATAAATTATCTAAGTTTATATAAATGGTGATTGGTCAAATATTTTATAAAATTAATACTAAAAAGCAGATTATTTAAAAAAAAACGAACAAAAAACAAATCTGCAAAAAATTTTTTAGATATACAGATTTATCTTATATATATAATATCTTATATATTAATAATATATTATGTATAGATTAAATAGTGCTTTTTTTCCAAGCTTGAAGGGAAGATTCCCCTTTCTTCTTCTTTTGTGTTGCACAGGAAAAAGCATACGGGTTTGGAATAACATGGATTTTTATTTTTGGGTGAACTATCCTTTGAAATACTTGGCACAAGCAAATTGGATTACTGCCCTGTAAAGGATCTGGCATGTATTGCAATCAAGCAATGTAAATACTTCGGAAGTCTGTTAAAACTTTCACTTACATGGAGTTGTTACATAACCACAAATATATGTATTCTGTAACTCAAAATGACCTTCCACAATCATTGCTGGAGAAAAAGCACTTTAAATTTAGCATCCAGAGGAAGTTTGACATATAAGCCAGGCTGAGTAATAGTACAAATTAATATTTCATTTCATTTCCTTATTATTTATATGTAGCTTTTGCTTTCAAATTGTCCTTGCTTAATCTTTTTCCCTCTCCACTGCATCAGCATGACATTTTCTAGCTCTGATATTGCTGTGCATATTTTATCTGTCTGCCATTCAACTCGGGCAGCATGCGACCTCAAATCTAACTGTTTTCAAAGATGATATTTTACCTTTTTGTTTATCACAAGTGGTTCTAAATGAACTTCTTACTTGTCCTCAAAAGGAATCTGACACTCATTAACATTCTAAACATGCCTCTGCGCAATATTGCCACATAATTTTATGCTAAATGAGAAAGTAAATGTCATTTGTTCACAAGATGAACATTAATGTAACCTCACTGCATGTTAATGTTGCCCTTTCTCAGATGAGGATTAAAACTGTTCCTTATGATGACCCAGTCATTTAACACTCGCATCACAGCCACCTGAGGATTCCCCACAGCTCCCACCTGTGAGCCGTTATAATAAACAACAAGACTAACTGGAGAACCAAGCTTATGTAAGTGCACTCTTACATTTAACATCCCGACGATTAATCAGAATATAATATATACGTTTATACAATGTAACAGCTTTCATGTCACTTTCACTTTCAATCCAACTCACTGCTCTAAAAATACAGAGTTTGACCAGCCAATTTGTCAAATTAGTATATATTGTGTTATGATATTCTATGGATTATTTAATGTTTTTTGTATATTCAACATTTACTTGATTTTATCGAATAGCAGTCATAACTGTTTGACTTCTCTCACACACACACACACAACACAACACATCTAATAGATATATATATATATCTATATATAATAAAAGTTCCAAACAACAGCAGTTAGTTAAAATCGAGATTCTTTTGTCACAATATACAGTAACCGTTCAAAAGTTTGGATCAGTTCCATATATATATATATATATTTTTTTTTTTGTTTTTTTTTTTTTTTTTATAAATAAATTAATCTTTTATTGCAGAAGATTTGTTAAATTGATAAAAAAAAGTATAATAAGACCTTATATTGTTAGAAAACTATTTATTCTATTTTGAATAAATGCAATTCTAACTTAAACTTTTTATTCATTTAAGAATCCTGAAAAAACATATCACAGGTTACACATTTAAAAAAAAAAATTAAACAGAACATAACATAACATATGGCTGATGAAATTTCAGCTTTGCCATCATAGAATTAGTATATCTTACTGTAAAGTATATTAAAACCTAAAATTGTTATTTTAATTGGAATAATATTTCACAGCATTGCTGTTTTTAATGAACTTTTGATAAAATAAATGAGACTTCTTTAAAAAACATTAAAAATCTTACTGATCCCAAACGTTTGTACGGCATTGTATGTATACACACATCAGCCAGGCTTATTATCCACTTTTATGCAAATTTTTGAAGTAAAAAATAATTTTAGGCTTAAACTATTCACCAAAAACTAGCTTTTCTTATAAGATTTTTTAACTATACTAACTATAGATATATACCATACTACATGTTACTGATAACCATATTATTAAGACAGTACTTCAAGATACTTCAAATAATTCTGGTGCAAATTTTTTTTAGCATTACTCTACACTGAAATCACAAACTCTCATTAAAACTAAAAAAAAGACTTCCATCTGATAATTTCATTTATAAACCACCATATATATCCTCAAGTACTGTCTTTAATCTTTCACATTTTGTCAGGTCTCCAAGGAGAATCCTAATTGTCCTCCCAAAAACAGCAAAAAAAGTTTTTCCTGCCAAAAAAGTTCTAATTTGTCTTTACGTAACTGCAAAAAGATCAGAGGTGCAGATCTATTCAGAAGTTTCGCAGACAACGCACACAATCCAATACATCAAATGAAAATTTCCTCACATGAAAACAGTTTAAGGAGATTGAAGGCATAAAGCATGTTTTTTCTCCCCAGGCAGGAGTGAGACAGTGACACAGTTTGACTATGTGCTCAGTACTCCCACAGTGCCACCTTCCCACTCAGCAATGTAGACAACTGCACTGGGGACTGACTCTCTCTCTCTCTCTCTCTCGTTCTTCCACCTCTCTCATCTCATCTCTCTCTCTCTCTCTCTCTCTCTCTCTCTCTCTCTCTCTTCATCTCACTTCCTCTATACCTCGAACCACCAGCAGAAACACATCAGAGTAAATTAAGCATCCCGACAGGCCCTGCACTCACAAAAGATAAAAAGTTATGCCAATGGCTGAGAGGCTGGAGAGGAGAAAGCCATGTGGGATGATGGGAAAACAGACCATATAACACAACACTATAGAAGTAATGAAGCTGTGATATATTCAAGGAGGATGAAAATTCATGTCCACGCCACCTTGGGGGAGAATCTTCTGGCTCCGTGGGACCATCAAGAATTTATTCAGTGGCTTTAGAGTGAATAAGCTGGGATGTTTATTTTGCTAGTCCATTTAGTCAGATCAGTAAATGAAGAGATTTCATTTCATAAATCAAATGGCTTCCATTCAATTGGCTTTTTTGATGCCAAGTGGTCTTGATAAATTAAGGAAAGCTGTATGAATATACTTTGACAGGCAGAAATGGTGCTTTGAAAGGAAAGTGTCTTTGAGGTTTGGAGATGAAATCAGCTCTCGTTCTTTTTGGCAGGTTCTGGAGATGTGAGGTCTGATTGAAGGGCTTCAGAAACACTCATGAAATATCTTGGGGGCGGGATGGGGGAGCTGTATTATCCACCTAAGAACATGTCATTCACTAGCTGTCTGACTAGTAAACATTTTGTTTCCCCAATCAAACCTTTTCAGTTTACAGATATGTTCATTAGGCTTCAGAAGCAAACTCATATGAAGGCAATTAAGGTAATATCTGTAATGGGGAAAAATCCTGGCTTGTTGTCGTGATGAATAATACATTGGTATTCATGCTGTTGTTCCACTTGAGAGGGATTTAGAGCAGATTAAAGTTAATCTAACAGATCACATTTGCCTGTTCCTTACCAAACATGCAGAACGCATTAGCATTGTCTCAATGAAAGCAGCTATTTCTGATTAGACAAAATTAAACGCGGCTTTATTTGACACATACTTTCTGATGATGTGATTTGGTGAATGTACCACTACTCGAATGACTGTACAACATGTTTTAACGCAGTGGTTCTCTACTGGTTCTGCTTTAGGAAGGTTTTACATTGAACGACAAGTGGTAACTATACATTGTACCAAAATTGTATATCATACAAAAGACAAAAATGTCATTATAGTATTAATATTAACATCAACTGCATACTACCAACACACACAATTATGAAACTGACCAAAAGTGACAGTAAAGAAGTATAATGTTACTAAAGATAATGTATATATTTTGAATAAATATTGTTCTTTTGAACTTTTTATCCATCAAATAATTCTATACATCACAGTTTTACAAAACATATTAAGCAGCAAAACTGTTTTCAACATTGATAATAATAAGAAATGTTTCTAGAGCACCAAATTAGCATTTTCGAATGATTTCTGAAGGATCATGTGATGATCTAATCATGGAGTAATGACTAATGAATGAGTAATTGGCCATCACAGAAATCAATTATATTTTAAAATATATTAAAATAGGAAACAGTTATTTCAAACTGTAGTAATATTTGTACAAAGACACGCTGCATATATTGAATACATGCAGTTTTTGTTTTGGTTGTGTAGGAATATGAAGGAAAACCCAGTTTTACTACTTTTCTACTTTGGAAAGTCTTCTGAAAACCACCAAGAACCCCTTCAAAAGTTACAGGTGAATATCACAGTAAACAAACAAAGAAAAAACAAGAGCCTTTGCAGACACAGTAGTAACATAAAAATGCAAATACATTATAATGATGTCTTTGCATGTTTAATGCCCACCAGTAATACTAATGAATGCACAGTAAAAATAATTGCTACATCTGTAATCTCACACTCCATCTTCTAATGAGATTCCCTGCAGACACAGGTGTTCATTCACACAGTTATAGCAGGGTTTAACATGGAGACACATCCGCTGGGTCTCAACATTTAGGTTTTTGCCTCACGGCTGGCATGTTTTGATTTTGCCTCATTCACAGTTGTCAAAAACAGTACTGACATCTTACTTTAGCCAGGCAATTAAGGCTTTTCCTCCAACACACGTACACACTTCCACAGACATGGGGAAAAAATAAAGCAAAAAAAAAAAAAAAATTTTCCAGTATGTAAAATTGATTAAATACTTTTGAAGCTGTGGCCTAGCGGTCTACATCAGAGGTTTTCAAACTTGATACTAAGGACCCCCAAATGTGATGATTTCCTTGCAATGGACCCAGAGGCCAGTTGCATAAACAATCTATATATTAAGACTGTGTCTTAAGAACTAGTTTGACCAAGTAGCAGTTAACCAAATGGTAAACAGACTTACTTTTCATATAAGAATTACACCAGTCTACCTTTTTATGTAACTGATTTTACAAAGTTATGACCAGCCTTAAAGAAAAAAAAATTAGATGACTAACTTTTAAGACTAGTCTAATCAGTTTATGCAACCGGCCACAGGTCCTAAAATATAAAGGAAGCTAAAGTCAGTATAATAATAATATAAAGATAAAATATATCACTGGATTGTACTAAAGCCAAAATAAATTATTCAAATGTTCTCTGGAAAATAATTTTATATATTATGTCAAATATTAAAGTTAAGTACTGTAAATGTGTAACACCTGATGAAAATAATCGGTAACACTTTAAAATTATGTTCCATTTGTTTCCATTAGTTAACTACATTATTTAACATAAACAGCATTTAAAGCATTTATTAATCTTAGTTAATATTAATTCCAACATTTACTAATGCATTGTTAAAATCAAAAGTTGTATCTATTTATGTTATTTAATAGACCTGGCATAACATGGACTAACAATAAACGGTTTGTATTTTCATTAACTCTGTTAACAAAGATTTATAAATACTGTAACAAATGTTTTGCTCATTGTTAGTTAATGCATCATGATATGAATATATATATATATCTATATATATATATATATATATATATATATAATATAATATATATATATATATATATAGATAGTAATACGGAACCTTATTAAAAAGTGTTACCTAACAATTTTTAATTCAACCATAATTTATCTGTAAAAAATATAAGAACACACAAATATATAAATATTAAATTATGTGTATACATATATACACACAGGGTTTAAATTGGGCCAGGGCCGGGCCCCGGCACCCGACTCAGGGCTCGACATTAACGCCAGAAAAGTAACATGATTAAAACATCATAACCAAAAATAACTATGCAACGATTTTATTACATTTAGAGTAGGCCTAAGTGGCGAATAGTGAATATAGCTACTCTATATAATGCATCTATTGACGAAATAAGTTTGCGCTGCTGAGGCGAGGCTCCCGCAGCCTCTCCATGAGAAATCAAAACACGCAACACTAAGAAACTCAGCATCCTGAGGTAAAAATTCAAAATGGAAAGTTTTTATGTTTAAAATACAGTTAGTTAGGCAACATCACACAATGTTTTCACCATTACGACTGTTTAATAGTTCTATAAACAGTTCAATAAGCAAATACAATAATATTAGGTCAATTACATTTTAGGCGGAAACACAGCTCATCTCACAGCAATCAGACGATTCATTGCTGCTTGATTCCGTGTTTTGAACAAATCGATTGAGTCAAAGTTTCATTAGCCCATGCATAAACATCTGATGAATCTGCCGTTTGAACGAATCATTTGAATGAACGACTCGCTTGAATGAACGATAATCACATTATTATAATTTAATTCATAGATCAAATGTAAGAATTTGAAATTAAATATTAGCGGGAAAATACCCTCTATAAAGGTAAAAAAAAATGCCCTTGGATAAAATATAAAATTATGTCACAGCTGATAGAAAACTGATGAGAATATTGCTTCAGAATAAATCAAATTTGCAAAAAACAACACACACATTAAAAATAACCAGTACAATATTAGACGGTATATACAGTATATATATATTATAATATATATATATAAAGCCGCGATACAATAGAGCCCCCCCACATAACAAGTCCCAATATAACCCCTGTATATATATATATGTGTGTGTGTGTGTGTGTGTGTGTGTGTGTGTCCTGTCTCCTCTCCAAATCCAAAATGAGACATACAAAAATAAATAAATAAATATTGAAAAGTGCGTCACTCTTAGATAAGATAAAACTATGACTTGGTAAAAGCATTTTGCTTCCAACTTCAATTCCACAATACATATCCTACATACACCTTCCCCACGCATATGCACAATATATGAAATCCGAGTCACATTCAAAGCCTGGACTGATTGTCACTGTTGTGTGGTGGTGTCATCAATCTTCATTGTTAATTCATAGAATGACACAATATAAGCCGGTGGAATGACGGCCAGCACAGGGAGCCCTCCAGTTAGGAAGGAATACAGTTCACTATCAGCCTGAGCCATGACCCCAATTGAAGAGGCATATGCAATGTGCTGTGGGAGCACGGTGGAAAAAGCCAAAGCCAGCTGCAAGGGACCGATAAAGCCATTAGAATTCACAGGCCGTCTTAAAGCCTGTCGTCCTCCCCAGGTGGATGTGACTGAATGTGTTACCTGACACAAAAAGAAGTGAACGCTACAATGCACAAACACAGTCATAAACTTAAACACGGCATGAGAATCGGAAACGGTGATGTCACGGCGGCAAGGCGTGGACCAGGACCATCTGATGAACTACTGGTTCGATTGGAACAGAGAAGAGAGAGAGAGAGAAAGAGAGACAGGCAGAGATGGAGAGGCCGGCCAGTTAGCACAGATCAATTTCGAAAAGCAATAGCTCAGCACTTCTGGGCGTACACACCTAATTTTGCTGCATGCTGGGAGCATTTGGAACAGCACTTCACCTGACATCTGCAACTTGTCATGACATATTGAATTGTGAAGTAAAATGTCTCAGTCAGTGAAAAACAACGGAATTTTATTCCCATTCTGTCTATAGGCCCATTTGGATGGAACTACTTCTGCCCTATAGGTAAGATTACATTGAATGCACAAAAATGTATTAGAAAAATTAATTCAGCTAATTTCCTCTGTGAAATCTCATCCTGTCTGTGATTGCGAAATATTATTTTTTCACAATGTTTCTCATTTATTTTGACCGCAGCTAAAGCTGAATTTCTTGTTGCGCTGTCTGGTTCTCCTTCATTATGTATTATGTACCTTTGCCAAGTTTCTAGGTAAAATAACAGCTGGTTCAAGTACTGCTGACATCTCTAATGTAAGGGATAATGAACTGTCAGTCAGTCATTATCATAAAATAAATTCAGACAGGGTGATCAGGATTTAATTTTTTTCTATAATGATGGGGTGACTGAAAAAGTGGGTCTAGCAACAACGATAGCTAGAACAACAGAACAATAGATAGAATTATAATACAGAATGTTATCAAACGGATAGTTCCGGTCCTTGATTCTGATTGGTTGAGCCGCGTTCAAAGCTGTTGTAAATTACTCTACGAACATACACCTTTGTTTACTTCTGTGTGTTGCTCGGCAACCACTTTGTTGGAACCACAACTGTTTCTGAGGAACTACATTGTTTGGTGGAAGAATACTGTTTTTATTTATATCATTACACTTTATTTGCTCTGTTTTATTTTGTGAAACCTTACTACGTATATGGAATAACTGTTTTATAAAAGCAATAAGCCCCGTGAAGCCGTGGTTTACAGTGAATTTATAACAGCTAAGGGGCATTGTTTCGCTGTTACAAATTCACTGTAAACCACGGCTTCTTGGGGCTTATTGCTTTAGTAAAACACTAGATAAAAGGGAACAAATGATAGAATGAACGATAAAATGATAGAACAGTAAACAGAACGATTGATTGATATTATGACAATGGATATAAATGACATATAGACGAAGAACAAACGCTACCGCCTGACAAGAATGATAGAACGAACGACAGAATGAACAATAAATAGAACGACAAGAATAACAGAACGATAAATTGAATGACATACTGTAACAGACAGACAGACAGGTAGATGGATGGATGGATGGAAGTTTAGTTGATGAAATGAATTCATCATTCTCCACTATCTTTGTCCTAACAGGTTAATCAAATCTAAAGATAAATTATACAGTATAGACCTTGGACCAGCATTAATTGTGTCACTCTCTGAAAGCACATCTACATTAAAAAAAATTACTTGTAAACAAGCCAAAAATGAAAGGAAATGAAGGGCTGAAGGGTCTGGTGCCAGGCAAGAAGAATTAGAAAAAACAGTGATTCATCACAGATCTGGAGCAGGAAATGATAAGAATGAAGTGCCTCAGAAAAGGAAGTGCTGTTATCTGACATTGTGAAAGAGAGCGAGAGCGAGGTGTGTGTGCCAGAGCCCTTGCAGAACAGAAGAGTCTCATTTAGGCATCAGTGGTGAATAGCAGTGAACTTCCTCTGGTCTGGAGACTGTGACGTGCCTGGACTCATGAGCAGCCACTTCCTGAAGCCGGGACGTTAAATCAGACACAGGCAGCAGCTGGGCCATCAGCATCAGCCACCTCCAACCACAGGCGCACAACCCTGAGAAAGGCCACATAGGAAAACAGCAGTGCCGGAGCACCCAAAGTAACACTCCCTAGATCAGTGGTTCACAACTGGTAAGTCTATTCCAACAGAATAGACAGGTCAAGGACAGCAGGGAAAACAAAAAAAAATGCTAAATGCAAATAGTAAAGTGCAACTATTATCATACAAAGTTAGGACTGCAAAATAAAAATAGTCCTACCAAAGGGAGGAGAAAATGTTGAAGCCAAAGGCCGTATCGAATTATACTCTACAATATTCTGGCAATGCAAATGAATCTTTGGAAGAATTAGTCAAATTAGCAAAAGCAACATGGACATGTTCATACAACAATTCAATGGTGTTGGGTTTTTGTTTTGTTTTTTTGGTACTGTGTTGGTTAACCACTTGAGGTCTAGAAAATGATTCATATTTTCTTATGTTCTTATGATAATTATTTGTATGTATAAATAGCCTATAAAGTATTTTTAAGTAGTTATTTTATCAAGCATTAAATTGATCAAAGGTGACAGTTTTTATATTGTTACAAAAGATTTTAAAGAAATGCTGTTCTTTTGAACTTTCTATTCATCAAAGAATCCTGCAAAAAAAGAGATTTCCACAGAAATTCAACATTGATAATAATAGGAAATATTTAAGGACCAAATCAGCATATTAGAATTATTTCTGAAGGATCATGTGACACTGAAGACTGGAGTTATGGCGGCTGAAATTCAGCTTTGAATGTAGAATAAATAACATTTCAAACTAGAAAAAAATACATTTTAAAATATATCAAAAGAAAAAAGTTATTTTAAATCTAATAAAGATAATTTACTATATTTTTGATCATATAAATGCAGCCGCGGTGAGCAATGTACGATTAACATGTATTATGAATTATTATTATTAATGGCATTACATCTATGCAAACCTTTTTTGCACCCTAAACGGTCACTTCTTATTTTGATCTACACTTTTTTTCTTCACTTAAAACAAATGGCTGTAAAAAGCAACTTATGAAAACAATGTTGGATATTCAATAACTGATAACCACTTAACTAAAAAAAAACAACAACATATTTCTATTGATATCAAATGTAAAATCTTCAAAAGTTCAAAAACAGCGCTTATTGAAAATGCGCTAAAATGTATAGATTAAAATGTATATATATCTAAATAGAATGGAAGATATAGATTGTACTGCATGTTAGCTTGCTTATTGTGCCCAGGAGCATAATTTATTTAAGTCCATATGTCTTACTAACAAGAAACTATGCTTGTTACCACAGGTCGAGAGCTGTAGTTCCTACCACGTAAGTTTGCGACGCTGTTTGCGAATGTTCATTTGAACTATGGTTTCAGAAAACACTGAATCGTTGAACTATGTTGGTAACGACGGAACTTGCGACTATAGTTGGCTAACGATGGCTAACGATGCTTTTGGGAAACGCACCCCAGATGTCAGGCGTCAACAAAAAACCATTAGGATAACGACAACACAAGATATCTGCATTCTCTGAGACTGTGAGAGTTGTTGTGTACCGTGTCGATACGGTCTTCTTTCAGATGGGCTAACGGCGTTAACTGAAGTCTGTAACACTTTGACCTTCCAGCCTGGGGAACGTTTGAGACATGCACCAGAAAGACAAAGCTCACCAGATGGGTAATTTCAGAAACGTAGGTGTAACAATGCAGCATGTCTAAGGCAGCAACAGCGATATAAAATGCAACATAAGGGCACCAGTGTAGGCGGTGCAGAAATGTGGACATTTACATCTTCAACCTCCAGCAGATGGATTACATGTGGTGATTAGAAGCCTTACGACTGTAGTAAACATCCCATTATGGTTACACATCAAGCCTAGTTAATTAAACAAATTGTCAATGTTGTGACACTGTTTCTGCTCGCCACATCAAGCATGTCGGTGACACTTTATTTTAAGGACCAATTCTCACTATTAACTAGTTGCTTATTAGCATTCATAAGCAGCAAATTAGAAGTTTATTGAGGGAAAACTCTTAGTTAATAGTGAATATGTGCTCCCTAATCTAAAGTGTTACCAGCACGTCTTCATGTAAATAGATTCGGTCTTAGTCTCTCATAATTCAGCTGGTTTATGCTTCACCAGCCAACAACAGCATCGGCTCCACAGATCTCATTCAGGACATGAGGAGAGCTGATCGAGGTTATCATCATGGCACTCCCGAGGACTCCATACACAGCTCATTGCCGCTCAGAAATGCACACACATACTCTAGGTCTCTTTCCAAATAGCTCCATTGGCATGGTTTGGTATGGTTACTACAGCACTTCCAAGCATTGCTGCTTCGATAATTGAGGAAATTCAAATGAATTTCACTAAAACTCCACAGAAAAGATTTGCATTTGAACCTCCTGATGTATAAGTAGAAGCATTTCCATATAATCAGTTGGAATGTGTTTGACTGAAAAACCTGAAAAGACGTTTTACATTCATTGAGTGATGTCTATTATTAAAACATACCGCATTACAACATAAAAGTTTAATTTTAGAAACTGTGAATCATGTATCACTAATCCCACTAGCTTTCTTTCTACTCAAAAATACTATTTTGCTCATCTCAAGTGGTATGTGATTGGGTTTTTAATGAATCATGCAAACTGACAAAACACTACCACGATGAATCATACGATTCATATGGTGTCTGAAGATTGACAAATGCAGATAGACAAATATTCATAAGGTGCAGTAAAGCAAAAAACAATTTGCCTTACCATACAAGCAAATATCATGATGAAAGAAGAAGTTGCACCCTGCTAAGATAAAACAAAGACCATCTTCAAGTGCAAAAAACTTTCCAATCCCATCTTTGTGCACACCGGTTGCCACCTTGAAATGGTCAACAACAGGATGAGGCCTGAAAACACATGCCTGACATTAACGTTGAAGTTCACTTTGATTATTTTCTTTATCTTTCCCTGCTCGAGTTGATGTCATTAGACTGTTTCATTAAATTCGCTCTGTGCAGTGAACTCATTCAAACTCATACTGCAGCTCATTACGGGCCGAGGGCTGCATTTGTTCATAAAGAAGCCACATATCTATCATTTACTCTCTGTGCCTCTGTGTGTGTGAGAGACAGAGTGTGTGTGTCTGTGTGTACGGTAGATCACATAGTAAAGTTGTGCTACATCTAGACCAGTAAAGCAATGCACCAGACTCTGACACCGGACAGGACTGATTTCTCATTGGACGGTCCAGATATGCCAACTTGACCGCTGTAATCTAATATCTCGCATGGCCATGCAAAAAAAAATATTCAACCCTATTAACGAATGCATGAAGGTATCCAAAAGACTGTAACTGATTATGATGTAACCAGAAGCCTCAAGAGCAAGCGCGGGACAAGGTTGACAAAAATTGACACACCATGGGTGAAAAGGTCGCGCATTAGCTTTCAAGGACAGTCGTCACCAAAGCTATTTCTAATGCTATACTAAACAGTATGCAATGCACATTGCTAACTTGACAAGACAACAACAGATAAAATGAGTTTACAGAGAACTGAATCAGAACAAATATACCTGTGTAACATTTTCATTTAATGCTGTTGACGGCAGAGATGAAAATAAAAGATATTGCCCGTTAAAAGGATAAATGGTGAGAATATTCCATTCACTTTATTTGTATAGAGCTTTTTCATAATACATATTTTTTTCAAAGCAGCTTTACAGAAAATGCATGGATATTGCATGTATAATGCATGTACTGTATATATTGCAACCGACTGTGTAGGAATATTATATTTAAAGTTAAAGAAAAAAAACTGTTAATTTAACATATACTTAATATATGACAATTAAATAAATAATATACAAATAATTACTTTTTTGGGGAGGGGGGGTTAAGTACAGTAACTAATGTAACATGTATTTTTTTTATTTAAAGTATCATGTTATAGTATTGTTTTATTCTTTCATTAACAAGTATCAAGTTATGTTAGCAACTTTGTTGCTAATTATTTATATATTATGTAAAGTAACTTTGAGTAGCAATATTATAACATATCTTTTCATAAAAAGTAATTAACAGTATGTAACATAATATTGTTAATAACTATAAAAAAGTTGGGTTTTCGGTTGCATTTTCTAGTAAGTAAATAAAATAGAGTTGCTTTACTATTTTGAAAAAATATGAAAAATTACATTACTATTTAAAAAAATTTATTTTAAAAGTAACTGATATTTTAGTCTAAGTTCAACAAATAACATTTTAAAGTAAAGCCATCCAATTACATAAAACACAATTTTACCCGCAACACTGGCGACTGAATGCTGCTTTATTTCCAAGGCTGCTTTTCTTTTCTGCTCACTTTCTCCTCTTCACTCGTCCTCAGGTGTTTTGTCATCTTCCTGTGATGTATGTGTGAAACTATAGCATCTAAGAGCACCTTGACCTTGGACTTGCTCACTCTGTGAGAATAAAAGCATTCTTTCCTTTCTCGAGATCCCAGCCTCCGTGTTCTGACACCCACCGTCATGATGCTCCTAGATTACCATGTAACTGCGTAACGCAGAGCCGAAGCAAGGTGAGCCAGGACATATGCATTTCTCAGATAAGCATCTTGTCTGCAAGCAATAGATTGTGCCGCTGACTGTCTTCACTATCTGAGAGCCTGGGACTAATTTGACGGTCTCAATTGTGGATCGTCGGACAGTAATTGATTTTCCCTCTGCTCAATTGGCTGTTTGAATTAGACAATGGCCTGACAAACAAATATTAACCAAAGTTCAAATACTCAGTATTCACTAGAAAGGGTCTGTCATGATGATTGTTAAGTCAACTGCATTTTCCTGCATATTTGCATACCTACACATCTAAGTTCTCTTCCAAAAGTGAGACGATTCAGATGCTCTACATGGGCTCGCCACAAAAGCACTTGACCAGCCACTAATTTCACTGCTTAAAAAAAAAAAAAAAACTTAAATCAGCCCAAGTTGGCTATTCTGTTGTCTGTGATCTTTAGAGGGGTTTTGGGAACCTGAAAAAAATCCACAGAAAAATGGAAAAGGTACTAATAATTTTCTGACAGAACATTATCCGTTAAGTTTACAGACATTTCCTTTAAACCTAAAACACTACAATGTAATGCCTAATTCAAAATACAGGTAAAAAAATTTTTTTAAAAACTGAAAAAACAATATGGAACATTTCCTCATATTAACCAATTAAAAAACAGATACATTGGGGCCTATTTTTACGGACTTTCCTTAGAATGTAAACCAGCTGAAGACCACCCTGGATATGCTGAGAGACCAGTTTAAACCAACTTTGCTGTTAACACGTGGCAAAGCTAACAAAAACAAGACTTTAAAATATCAAGTAAAAATCCATTTTTAATTAGACTGAACTATTTTTATTCATATTTTTCAATGTGAAATATGAATAATCATCATTTTTCCACCATCTTGGATTGATTTCTTTACCAAGATCACTGCAATAATGAGTATATGCAATTCTACTATTAATCATGAATATTAATAATAAATATTAATCATGTATATGATGCCTTAAAATACCGCCTATATAAACAGCTCACTAGGTTTTGAAACAGAGTGATACACACATAAATTTAAAAATAAAAGACTGTTTTCGACAAGAGCATCAGAATTCACACAATAAACCAAACTTTCTCTGTTTGTCCTCATCCCAGAGGCTGCTCATTTGATCTGATCTGACCTCTCACCACTTGAAGACCAAGCCAAGTCCTTTGCATTAGTAATTCAAGTAGGTCAAAAACACACATGAATATGGTGATTCTCAAAGTCTATGTCTGGAAGGCTCACCCAGCCATTAGACTGATGAATGCAGTATTTGGCAAGTCGGCATCACATGTGTGATTTATGGCAGCGTGATCCTGAACAGTGTTGATTGGCCTGATTGTTTCATTCAGTTCCAGAAGCTACCTGAGCAGCATACAGCCAGTCAAGGGAAATCAGAAGATTTGCTTTCACGGGCAGATAAAAAGTGTCAGTCAGTAGAATGACTATGAAACCAGATTCAAATAAAGCTTCTTTTGAACTAGTTTGCAAACTTTCTGGGATCTCCTTGCAAATAAAGCAGAACAAATATTGCCGTACTGTGCAGATGGTTCCGGTAGCATTTGGTCTGTGAAATGAGTCAACGCTGTGGGAAGCTGCACTCTCATATTTCTTTCTCTCTACTTTTTTTCTATACCTTCACCCTAGACTCTAGAAAGTTTGGCGGATATGCACACATCAATTTTCTCTGTGGAATTAGCATCCGAGGTGAACGTGCGCTGTCTCACAGACACAGTATGAAATGTGTTAGCAAATCCTGGGTTCATTCTTGGAAAAGACTCTCATTATCAACAGGCTAAACATTAAAAGCCCATTCAGTTACACAGCAGCATCAAATTACATTAGGAAAATCTCCATTGTCAATTAGACAGATTCTGAGAAAGGTCTTTGGGAACAAATGCAAGCATGCTGGCAAAACAACCTTGAGACATCTGGTACATTAGAGAGGTGAAAGAACTTTGCATATGATGTTAAAGGGTGCAAAATTATTGAAAACACTCTTAGAAATGCCAGATGAATCCAATTAAAGCAGAAAAACATGGTTACGTATGGGTCTGTTTGTGTGTGGACAAATTATGTGTCGGTTCATGGAAACTGTAGAGATGATCTGCCATATCAAGCCTTCTTTATGTCACAGTAATGAAGTACACAGTTTCTGTCTGTTCCTGCTGCTGCCTCCACGTGGCCAACCAATACAAATTCAAACATATAGTACAAATACATGGTAAGTATATAGTATTGGTTGAATGATTTATCACCAAGGTCTTTATTTCAAGAATTTTTCTTCCTTTAGATTTATCTTTATCTTTTTATAACATTTATTCATCAGAATTATTTTTAGATTTATTATTATATTTAGATTTATTTTCAAACAATTTCAGTAAATATTATGTAAAATAAATGCAATACTGTTAAAAAGTTTTGGGTTGGTAAGATTGAATATTTTAGAAATAAGTGTTTCACAAAGGTTGCAGTAATATTGTGACATTTTACAATTTAAATAAAAGAAGTGTTTTCCATATGAATATATTTTAAAATATAATTGATTTCTGTGATGGCAAAGCTGAATTTTCAGCTGCCAGTCTTGATCCCTCAGAAATAATTTTAATACGCTAATTTGGTGCTTGAGAAACATTTCTTGTTATTATCAATGTTGAAAACAGTTGTGCAGCTTAATAATTTTGTGGAAACTGATATATTTTTTTCTGAATTCTTTGAGGATCGGGAAGTTCAAAGACAGCATTTATTTGAAATCTTTTGTAACCCTAAAAATGTCTTTACTGTCACTTTTTATCAATATAATTCATGCTTGCTAAATTGAAGTATGCATTTCTTTTAACGATAGTGTATGTATGCAAAAATTATTATTATTAATCTGGTGTTTTTGAAAACATCTGATGCAAATAAACAGCTATTGGCAGGTGCAATTCATTTTTCGTGAATTCCCCCGAGTAATACGTTCCAGCAGCACATCTGATGGAACATCAGTCTGGACTCGCTGGACTTGTCTGGACAGACGTTTATGAAAATCTAATGGGCCCTCTGCAACCAAAGTTGAGTGATAACAAAAAAAACTTTTTATCCAGCTACACAATGTCTCTGCCATCTCAGATTGATCCGACAAATACAACAGCTTGTGTTTGTTGGGTAAACAGACTTAAGTGTGAAATTGCAGCTTTGGATTTGCTTTTTATACAGTGTCACACAGGATTGTGATGGCTGGAAGACAATTTGCGATTCTTAAAGACTTTCATCTTCGAATGAATCATTGAACAGAAAATGAAGTGATACACCATTATGCAAGATATAAAATAATTAGTACAAAGTTGGTGTATTTGCATATTCTCTTTAAAATATGAAGCTCCATTTACAAAGAAATAAAGTACAATAAAATAAAAATGAGTTCTGAATCAAAACCACAAAGCATTTAAGATTGAAAACATTTCTGTGAAAGAAAGATGAATAACTGTGGTTTAAACAGAACTATAAAGATGGAATAATGACACTGAAGTAATTATGGATCTTATTAGATAACTTAAATATTACAAGTTGGACCATAAGCAGGAGTTACAGAGATCCACGTTGTTATTGTGCACTTTAGTATGGCACTTAACCTCCGTTTACTCTGGGGAGACGGTTGCTGCAATGAGGCTGTAGATAAAACGTGGGTGGAAAAGAATGACAAGTACATTTGCTTAAACAAGAGAGATGCATTCATTGGTGGCTGTCTAAGCTGTTGCATTCTTGTGAGTATTTACAGTGGGGCAAAAAAGTATTTAGTCCACCAATTGTGCAAGTTCTCCCATTAAAAAGATGAGAGAGGCCTGTAAGTGCGCGAGTCTACCCCTAACTTGAGAGACAAAAATGGGTGAAAAAAAAATCGAAACACATTGTAGGATTTTTAAGAATTGATTTGCAAAGTATGGGGAAAAATAAGTATTTGGTCAATACACAAATTTATTCAATACTTTGTTATATACCCCTTGTGGCAATGACAGAGGTCAACGGTTCTGTAAGTCTCACAAGGTCGTAACACACTGTTGCGGTATGTGGGCCATCCTCCATGCAGACTCTCCTTTAGAGCAGTAATGTTTGGGGCTGTCGTGGGCAAACAGATTTCATCTCCCTCCAAAGATTTCTTATGGGGTTGAGTCTTGGAGACTGGCTAGGCCCACTCCAGGACCTGGAAATATTCTTACGAAGACACTCCTCCGTTGCCAGGGCGGTGTTTTGGGTCATTGTCATGCTGAAAGACCCATCCACGTTTCATCTTCAATGCCCTTGCAGATGGAAGGAGGTTTTCACTCAAAATCTCACGATACATGGCCCCAGTCATTCTTTCGTTTACACGGATCAGTCGTCCTGGTCCCCTTGCAGAAAAACCAGCCCCAAAGCATGATGTTTCTACCCCCATGCTTCACAGTAGGTATGGGGTTCTTTGGATGCAACTCAGCATTCTTTCTCCTCCAAACACGACAAGTGAGTTTTTACCAAAAAGTTCTATTTAAGTTTCATCTGACCATATGACATTCTCAAAATCCTCTTCTGGATCATCCAAATGCACTCTAGCAAACTTCAGACGGGCCTGGACATGTACTGGCTTAAGCAGGGGACACGTCTGGCACTGCAGGATTTGAGCCCCTGGCGGCACAGCGTGTTACTGATGGTAGCCTTTGTTACTTTGGTACCAGCTCTCTGCAGGTCATTCACTAGATCCCCCCATGTGGTTCTGGGATTTTTACTCACAGTTCTTGTGATAATTTTGACCCCAAAGGGTGAGATCTTGCGTGGAGCCCCATCGAGGAGAGTGAATGGTCTGTTGTCTTACATTTCAATAATTGCTCCCCAGTGATTTCTTCACACCAGCTGCTACCTATTGCAGATTCAGTTCTTCCACAGATGGTGAGGTCTACAATGTGTTATGGGGTCCTGCATCTCTTTGTCTTGGCCAGGTGGAGTGGAGTGCGAAGGTTTGAGGTTTGTGGACGGTGTTCTTTTATACGATAACAAGTCAAAAGATGCCCTTATACCGGATACGAGTGGCGGCCAGAGGAGCCTCTTAACGAGATAGTTACAGGTCTGAGGCGGGCCAGAATCTTGCTTGGTTGTAGGTGACCAAGACTTTTTTGTACGAGGAATTTACCAAATTAATTCTTTAAAAATCCTACCATGTGATTTTTGGGATTTTTTTTTCTCATTTTGTCTTTCATAGTTGATGTATACCTATGATGAAAACTACAGGCCTCTCTCATCTTTTTAAGTAGGACAACTTGCACAATTGGTGGCTGACTAAATACCTTTTGCCCCACTGTATCTAAGCCTTAATCTTGTAAGCTTCTGTAATAGAAGTTACAGATCTTCCATACTGCAGTGTATGCTAGCAAACGTATCCAAATACTCCACAATGAAGCTCAAAATCACAACACAACATGGGGAGACCAGTGGCTAGTTGTCACACTGTATATTCTAGAATATATTTCCCAGGGTATGTTAAATATTTGAGTCAATTTCTATAAATATAGTGCCTTGCGAAAGTATTCTTTTTTTTTAATTGTTGTTATGGTTGCTGCCTTATGATAAAATTCTTTAAAGACTTTTTTTCCCACATCAGTCTACCCGCCAGACACACGGACAAAGCAAACGAATTGTCACAACTTGGAATGTAGTAAAATAAACAACTGAAATATAAGTACATTGCATACAGTCCAAATAAGGTCATACCTACACAACTAAAAATATTTAGCTGAAGCACCTTAACAGCCTCAAGTCTTTTTTTGTTTGATGCGACAAGCTTTACTCATCATCATTTGGCAATTATTCGATTATTGTGATTTTATACTGTGGCATAACTAAACTCAAATGCCGGCTTCATGTGGTAAAACGACTGACTCTAGATTCCTTTTAAAAAAGAAAAAAAGGGATCACGTCACTCCGCTCTTGAAGGCCCTTCATTGGTTGCCTGTTCAATTTAGGATACATTTTAAAATCGTATTATTTGTTTTTAAATCTCTGCACAATCAAGCAAGTTTATTTATCTGAATTGCTGCATCAGTATATCCCCTTGAGAAGCCTAAGATCTTGCGACCAGAACCTTCTTGTAATTCCGCATTCCAGACTCAAGCGTAGAGGTGACCGTGCCTTCTCAGTAATTGGGCCTCGTCTTTGGAATGACTTGCCAGTGGAGATCAGAACGGCCCGTAGCCTGTCTGTTTTTAAGTCTATTTTAAAAACCCATTTGTTTTCATTGGCCTAATAGGACTTTATTCTTGCCAATTGTATTTCCTATTTGTGTTTTAATTTTCTGGTTGCAGTTTTTGTATTACTAAATTTTATGATGACATTTCTTACTGTGAAGCACTTTGGTCAGTCTTGTGGCTGTTTTTAATGTGCTATATAAATAAAGTAAACTTGAAACTTGATCTGCCATTCTTCACCTCACCTGTTCACCTTTCAAGCTCTGTCAGGTTGGATGGGGGTAGACATACATTTTCAGTTTTCTCCAGAAATATTTGATTAGGTTCAATCCCAGGCTCTGGCTGGGCCATCAAGGACATTCACACAGTTGTCCATAAGCCACTCTTGCTGTGTGCTTAGGGTCAATGTTCTGTTGGAAGGTGAACCTTCTGCCCAGTCTGAGGTTCTGAATGCTCTGGACTGGGTTTTCATTAAGGCTATCTCTATATTTTGCTGCACTGAGCATTTCTTCTACTCTAACGAGTCCCTCAGTCCCTGTTGCTGAAAAACCGCCCCACAGCATGAGGCTGCTACCAGCACACTTTACTTTAGGGATGCTACTCTGCAGGTGATGAGCAGAGCTGGCTTCCTTCAAACATGATGCTTAGAATTAAGGTTCATCAGACCAGATAATACAGTTTCTCACAGTCTGAGTGTCCTTTAGTTGCTTTTTTGCAAATTCCAAGTGTTTTCATGCATCTTCACTGAGGAGAAGATTGAGTCTGACCACACCGCCATAAAGCACAGATTGGTGGAGTGTTGCAGCGATGTTTGTCCTTCTGTAGATTTCTCCTATCTCCACATATGATCATGGAGCTCAACTAGAGTGACCATCAGGTTCTTGTTCACCATGCGAACCAAAGCCCTTCTCCATCAATTGCTCAGTTTGGCCAGTTCTAGGGAAGAGTCCTGTTTGTTTCAAACTTCTTTCATTAAGGGTAACAGAGGCTACATGCTTCTGTGACCTTTCAATGAAGCAGAATTTTTATCTGAACTCTTCCACATACGTGTGGCTTGACGCAAACCTGTTTCTGAGCTCTACAGGCAGTTCTTTTGACCTCAGGGCTTGGTTTTTGCTCTGATATGCATTATCAGCGGTTAGACCTTTTATTAAGACGTGTGTGCCTTTCCAAATCATACCCATTCAATTGAATTTGCCACAGGTTAACTTAACTTGAAGTGTAGTAACATCTACAAGCAAAATGAATGCTCCTGAGCTAAATTTCAACTGTCCCAGATAAGGGTATGAATACTTATGCAATGGAATCATTTTATTTTTTTATTTTTAATACATTTGCAAAGATGTTAAAAACCAGTTTTCCAGCACTGACTGATGCCCAAGAGTGCAGCAGTTAAAAATGAATCTAGGCTTTAAAATAGATCTAACATAGATTTAACCAGATTTCTAATTATGGAGGACTTGGATTGCTGACATACTGTACATTGTCCTAATAATGCCCATGCAAGGCTGTTCAGCTTCAAATCTGCTGATGGAGGAGGATGGTGGAGGATGGTCCCACGGTTTGAGCCAGAGAGCCATCTTTAAGACCTCAGGGCTTGTAACTTCAGGCCTTGACATGAGAAATATGCCAGATTGAATCTTGCACACTCTCCCAAGGTCCTATAAAAATCATCTAAGATATCTCTGTCTTAATCTTTCAGGGTTTGCTTCATATAGTACTTGAGAAGCCCAGAAACTAAAAGGAACCCTGTCAAGGTCTGTTATAATAATCACTAAAAGCTGATACAAGGGAATTGCAGCAGATACGAGCTTCATAAGCATGTTAGCGCCTGCCGCCAGAACTGAGCGCTAACTTGTCAACCGACCTGCTCTGCACTGAAGCTCTACTCAAAATGTTTTGGACTCAACGTGATATGACTGCATGTCCTGCAGCCATAAAGCTAGGAGGTGATTTGCCCGTAAAGCTGCCAGTCGTACGTTGACAGGTCACTTTCATAACCAATAACTCCGCGAGCATAGAATGTCAATCCAGAGCTGCTATGCAGCCGCAGCTCTCTACATCTCATCAAATGTCAATATGTTAATCTATACCATTTTCATGCCTTAAAGGGAAGGTTCACATAAAAATTTGAGGACAATTACTCACCCTCATGTCATTCCAAATCTCTATAACTTTATTATGCAAGACAAAAAAGGAGACATTTTTTAATTATTATAAAAGCGAATTAATACTGGGGCAATCAACATCAATTGCACTATGTTCTTAGCCCTCTGCAGTAAAATAACATATGTGTGAGGAACAAAAAATTTAAGCCATTAAGTCTTGAACTAATAATGCCTTTAAAGCGGATCCTTGTAATTAATCCATTGATGTAGTTCACACTTGTGATGCGACAATACAGTTAGCCCACGGTTCTACACATACCCACGGTTTTCGGTTCGGTTTGGTTCAGATGGCGATTTAATATGTGATTTTTTAAAACAAATTACCACCAAAAAAAAAAAAAACCTGTACACTGGAGTTATGGATACTTCCTAGAAAAGTATTATTTTTACCCAAAATAGGATGGATTGGCCATTATTGAGCGCTATAAACACATGGAAGCCAGAGGCGCGCAGAAACTCCACATATACATCACAGAAGTAATAGAACTAATGACGCTCCAAGAAATCCCTAATATGGACAATATGGCAATATGGCATTGAGTTATAGACCAATTATAGGTTTGTAAACATTCAGGATGCGCGCGCATCATACAGAAAACCCGGGAGAGATAGCCTTTATGGCTAGACATTTCATTGTACGGTACAAAAAAAAGTTAGTTAAAAAGATTATAAAGTATCTGAGTAGATGTCATTCAAAACGTTTCTGCCTATACAAGAGCTTGTCACCCGCGATTAAGCACCGGTATTCAACGAAAAGTGACGTTAGAGGTGCGGAAATTTTTCTTCTTCGTTACAGATCACGAAACAGGATGATGTTTTTGTGTGCGGGCCGACGGAGGCAGAAACTGATTGCGTTTTCAAGTGGCAGTCTATGGAGCCATGGAATAAAAGAATAAAAAAAAGGTAAATTAGATTTTCTATTTCAAAATCTGACTTTATTCTCGCAAACAAAAAAAAAAAAAAAAAAAAAAAAAAAACAAAAAAAAAAAAAAAAAAAAAAAAAAAAAAATTCCGGAGTTATATCTCACACTTCTAAATAAGTAACGAACAACTCGTCATTCTCTTTTCCCCTCGGCTCTTCTGGCTTTCCCTCAGATTTGTCAAACTCACTATTTTTGAGTTAAGTCGAGTTATAAAGTCCGAATTAGGAGATATAAACGTGCATTTGTGAGAAAAAAGTCAGAATTGTGAGATAAAATAAATAAATGTTATGTAAAAATGTTAATAGTAAGGTTTAAATCATATTTGAGAACTTCTTTGTTATCTCTCTTGCTCTAATAGTAAGGTTTAAATAATATTTCGTGCTGTAACTGTAGGGCTAATACAATGTGTTCCCTATGAACTGCATATGTGAATATTATGTAGACCTATTGTTTAAATCGAATTTATGCTTTAAAAGTAGAGTAATCATAACAGTTTTCATCCATAGTATGTCCATTTAAACATCTGCGTTTAGCTTCAAATGGCATCTTTGATGACAGTATTCTATAAAAATGATTTGCATTCCGATCTTGACATCAAAAGTCACAAAAATATTTTTGTAAGTAAAGGGTAAGCAAATAATAATAATAAAAAAATAATGTGTGCTAATCCTTTAACAATATTACCTTAGCTTGTTTAATTAGTAACGTGATAGTTTTTAAAAAGGCCCCAGCATCTATAGCCAATCCGAACAGCATCTATAGTTACCTCCAGCTGCGAAGAAACACAGCACGGTGCAGTTCCAGTATCAATGTTCAATTAAAGCTGTTACGACAGTGCGAGAAGAAGACAGGGCAGTGGAGGAGTGAGATGGACTCCTCAGGCGGTGTAGAGATGCAGCTAGTCATGAGGGTGTGATATGGCACCGAAAGATAAGATTGTAACTCTACAGTGGGCTGATTTATGTTCGACACTGTTAGCAAGGCCATATACACAGCGTGAAAGATATAAAAACATGAGAAAACAGAAAGATACAGCAAGCAGGCTTCTCAGTGCCTACAAAATCAAATGACAAACAATATTAGGGACCTACAGTCAATCTAGTGTCATTCGGAAAGAGCGTGGTGTGTTGGTGAGATGCCCATTCAATAAAAATAGAATTTTGGTGCTCAGTATTTCTCTGAAGAAGTCATTTAAAGCGTAAATTATGACTAAAAACATAAGTAAATTCCAGATGTAATCAGATGGTGACGGCTTCCACTGTAAAACAAACTAGTGCTGTCAATTCTGTCGTAAATATGGCCTTTTGTCAATATGCCCATTACATTTATCACATTTACATGCCATACAGACTAAAACAGTAATCAATGTCAAAAATAAGTGTGATTGGCTTGACATTAAACAGTAATTTCAGATGTCAATCATTTTTCTCTATGGAATTTGCCATTATAGATAATGTACTTGATTACAAATCAGCTATACTTTGTAAAGTTTTTCATTCTAACTTTTTAACTTTAATTAAAAGCTAGTTTATAGCACTGAAATTTAACTCAGACATTACGTAAACACTATGAATACCATTAACCTGACATCAGTCAATTCAAGCTACTTTCTCTCCAAAATGGAAAAAGGTCAGCCCACACCAATTTGCGCTTTCTATTTTGGCATCTCTTGTACCCTGCACTCTCCAAAAAACACAAATGCTCTTGTTTGCATCAGAGTATGATTCATTTGGCAGAGGTGTACCTGCCGTTGTGTCTCAAATGAGATGGTCATATGGACAGAGCTAACATTGACTCACCCAGAAGCGTTAAACCTCGTCATGGGTTGTAATGAACCATCGGCCGTTCTGCTGAGAGTGCAGTCACTTGTGAGAGCTTCATATGTCACTGTGACATCTGCTGAGACAACACAAGGTGAAGTGATATGGAAAATATGAGGACGTTAGTGTCTGGTCAGGCAGGTGATTGCAAGTGCCATCGGGAAGGTCATTTGAGCTATCAAGCAAAAATATTTCCTGGTCACAGACTACAATCATAATGTATCTCAGGATATACAGTATAATGGAATTTATGTCTGCTAACACAGAATTTGGGCTTAATTTGTTTGGCATTCAAATATGAGGATTATAAATGAAATAAAAATAAAATAAAAAAATTAAAAGCACCTTTTTAATCAAACTTTTAAATGTAGATCACATAATGTTAAATAATTTATGCAATTATGTCTATAAAAATTAATAGTCTACTCAGAATTTGTTATTTTGAGCTTGCATTCAGTTTAACCATAATTTTAGAGTACCAGTGAGACATAAAAAGTTTGAACTTTTGATGTAAACTACAGTTTAAACTCCATTATGAAGTTTAAGCCATCGCTAAATATATACATTCATTTTAATTACACTGTAAAAAAAATTCTGTAGTTTTTACAAAATAATTTTGGCAGCTGTGGTTGCCAGAATAATTCTGTAAAAATTACAGAAAAACTGTAAACACATTTACGACCAAAAACTGTAAATTTTACAGTATAAAACTATAATTTACAAACAAGAAAATTTGAATGTAAACCAGTAAATTAAATAATGCACACTGCTATTAAAATCTGTTTTGTACCTTTAACATACTGACAACCACCATAATAATGCAGGTGGTAAAAGAGAAAGCCACATGAAGAATCAAAGCTCATCACAAGTAGCTTCGCCACAAGCAGAAGTATATACTAATATATAGAAGGTGCACATGAGAGTCATTCATGCAAACACAAAACACCATCATGGTAACACACATGATACTTAAATAATGCATTCAACTTTCATTAAACAACAGAAGATGTAACATAAAGCCCAAATATACATAACTAAAACAAAAACTATTTAAAAAAAAACATTTAAACAAAAGACTTTCAAATGTGGAGTGTCATGCAGAGAATTCTGGGAATATCAGTTTACAGTTAAGACTGTAAGTTATACATTGATTTGTTATTCCATCTAAAACCTGTAAAATAACAGCTTTACTGTAAATACATGAAATGTCTGGTAGATATTTTACAGTTTCCCTGGTATATGTACGGGACTTCCTGTTAACCTATGCAAAAAAAATTTCGTAGCGTTTTTACAAAAGTACAGGTTAAAATTACCACTTCTTTTTACAGTGTAGGCAATGACAGCGAGGGGAACAGTACAAATTAAATTATATTACCACATACTGACTGTAAACAAACTATTTCATCGTTCAAGTCAAAACAAATATGTTCGTATTTTATTGTTTTTAGATTTACATGTTTTTTATTTAGAATAGCTATACTTATCAATTGCTATTTCCAAATTATTCTGTCAGCTGGCACTCACAAACAGTGAGAGTAAATGAACCAGCAATTCATTTTAAATCAAGCCTTTTTAGAAAAACTAATATATTAAAAATAAATTTATAAAAAAAATATATATAAAAGCTAAAATTTAAGTTTCAAACAAAAGATTGTATAAGCTTTTACTGTATGTACTGTACATGTGTTTGTGTATATAGTGTATGTATTTGGCGTTGCAAGGAGAAACCAAAGATAAGCCGTTAAACAGATAAAGCGCAAACAGGAAATGATGAGCCAAGTGTTAACTTCACGCTACAGCTTCATTCCCAAATCCTTCCTGTCACTTCTGACAAATGGCAAACTTCCTTATGTGCCTGCAAGAATTTAAATGAACAGATGATCATGTCGGCTAACATATAAGCAATGTAATTGATGATGATGATTCTAAACAAATGGAGGTTAATGAAAACTAGGAGGTGACAAGTTGATTAAAGAGAGAGTGGGACAGCGTTCAATGAGCAATCAGTCTCAGAGAGATGACAGTGCAGCCAGAACAAACGACCTCTCTTCACCTTTCTGTCTGCGGCAGTCTGACCATCAATGCCATTTCCTCTCTGCTTATACAGCTGTATGTGAACAAACAGCACTCACACACACAGCAAACAAACCGACATCTCTTTTCATTCACACCATTTACATACGAAGTTATGGGAGAAGTTCGGGCAGGACAATAACGCTGATCCCAGAACCGAGCGAGACACAAAGGCTGATGAAACAGGTGCGGCGATGGCGGTCTGTGGGGTCGACATCAAAGGCGCAAGACAGAAAATAGAGCACTACTCACAGAGTCTGAGAAAATGACAGATTTTCACTCCACACAGAGAAACGTCTAACAGACTCGCATCAACAGAAACAATATGCCAACACCCAGAATACACCACAAGCAGAAAAGGGCACGTGGAGAACGTGTTATACAGAAACAAAGCCATCTTTGAGCCAAATCTGATGCAACTGCCACTGTTAAAAATGTATTTATTGCCATCGTAGCAGAAAATGTGGAGATTGGAAATCTATAAACATCTGGATTGCATCATCAACGAACAGAGAACATTTTTTAATCCGCACATTAAGGCTGATTTAATTTCAGATAAAGACGAAGTTTCTTTTCAAAGTGTCAGAGAACGTCTTTTATGGGCTAACTCATTGAAATGAAATGACATCCTGTAAAAAGTATATGTAGTTTGTGTAAAAGTATCAGAACTACTAGAAGAAATGCTCAAAGAACTCCTGTTCTTAATTGATAAAAGGGAAAACATTGTCAAGTTTCTTAGTCTCAGGGACAAAGAGCAAGTGCAAATAGATGGGAGAAGATATTCAACCTTTATAATATACCATAATGTGACAGAATTAAGATCAATGTGGCTTCAGGTGACAGTTTATGGCGGCGTTTATTCAACAATAAACCCTGTTCAGGTCAAATTTATAGGACTGGCATGACTGATGATTAAATGCACAAGCTGCTTTTTTTTGTCACTTTTCTCTGCTATGTAAAGGTGAAGTGCATAAATCTTTTCAGTGTTTCAAAACTTTCACAAAACATTTGTCAGCCATTTGACCTTATAACCCCCAGCTCAACCAATGGCATCAAATGGGTCAATGGGGTCCAAAACAACAGACTTTCATGGCATGGACAAAAAGATGTCCTAAGATGTTGTGTTCTACAGCATGAAAGAAAATCATTCAGGTTTGAAACAACAGGATGAGTAAATGATGACAGAATTTGCAAGGACCCTTCAAGGATAATGAGGGAAATAAGCATTGTAGTGATTAACAAAAAGTACAATTTCAAGAATGTGACTTTATTGTTGATGAAATCAGTATTTAACTGTGTAAAAGACACTGATTTAGACTTGTTTCAATATCTATACAGTGCTTACTTGCATAATGTGCATACGTGAATGAGATACAAATTAGAACACAATTTACAGAGGCTATTGGAAACCGATAAGCATAGTGAATACTACCAGAATTAGAGAAGGTAAGATAGTGTGGCTTTAAAAGAGCCACTAATAATAGGGAGCCCATGGCCCAGAAAAGAGGGAGAGAGATGGCAGAGCAGCCCGGGAGCCAGACTCAGCTGCCAAACGCTTTACCCCCAGTTGCCCAAGAGGGCAGAGTTCAAAGAGTGCTGACAATAACTGTATCTAGAAGAGAAGAAAAAAAAGAGAAAAGGCAGTAGCATAGGTACATGTCATCCATTATCCTGTCTAATAGCATGTGCCTGAGAAAAACCTGAGAAAATCTAAACTGCTAAATAGTGAAGTTTAGAAACAAAAAAAACAAAAAAAGTTAAAGTACTTGAAGTGGGATTTTTTTTTTGATGCATACACAAGGTCAAGAAGTTTGGAGTTCCCAACGTTTTCAAGTTTGCAGTTTGTTTAGTGCAGTTTAATATTTTATTTCGGACAAGAAATATGTAAACACATTTCATTTTGAATACAGATTTCAGAGACAAACTCAGATCTTCTCAATTTATGAGTTGACAGACCTAAGGTAGTAAATATGTTCTTACTGTTGGAAACAGTGGATGGTTTACAAAAGTCAAGGCTGCACTGAGCAATTATGACTAAGAACTTGCTAGATAATTGCTAGTAAACAAGATGTATATCTATATTTGACAAACAGCCCATTTTGATGCACAGCGGTCCATTAGCCATCCCTAAATGTCAAGTAAAAATGAGTGAAATATGATTGGTGGTGTTCACACAGGACCTTCACTTCTAAATAGATGGTTCTAGGCCCCAGTAAACTCAAATATGCAGCAGATGTAAAGTTGACAGTCAACTTTGGCTTATCAGAACATAAAAGTAAAGGTAATGAAATGTGAATGCTGGCAAATAGAACTGAAGAACAGGGACATTTGCTCTGGTCAGGACAGGACCGTCTAGAACAACTCCAAGGTTCATGTCCATGTGTCCACAGAATTAATCTAAGGTGCTTCACTTTAAGGTTGGATCAGGCTTCCAGCCATATTTGATAATGGCAGGGGTTCACCAGACAGTGACCGACAAATTAGAGGTTTTCTCTTGGTCCCATAATGCCATATTTGTCTCGATCTTACCTGCTGGGGAATTGAATTGGTTCACTTTGCGTTAACATTAGTGGAGAGAATTTTTAAATGGCAACCAACAGATAAATCCAAATTAGTCTCAGCGGACCCGCATGTCTATGTTAGACACTGTCCAAATTAAACAAATTGGTCATTCCAGCCATTTTTGACAAAATTCTTCATCCGCAAGGAAGTATTTACAAGACACTGATTAAAATTAAAGGGAAAGTTCGCCCAAAAATGAAAATTACCCCATGATTTAATCACACTCAAGCCATCCTAGGTATATATGATTTTCTTCTTTCAGATGAATACAATCAGTTATATAAAAAAATGTCCTGGCTCTTCCAAGCTTTATAATGGCAGTAAATGGTGGCAAAATTGATTTTGAAGCAAAATAAAGTACATCCATCCATCATAAAAAGTACTTCACACAGCTCTGGGGGGTTAATAAAGGCCTTCTGAAGTGAACCGATGCATTTGTGTAAGAAAAATATCCACATTTGATCCCTAACAAAAGCCAAAATAATTATAGAAAAATACTCTTGCTTATTGCCTTAATTTATCTAATCATTTGTTGTTAGGCTTTTCATGTATCATTTGCCAATCAAGTCTGACGGTTGCCAGGACAGGAAGAGCTCAAGATTGAAATTAATTCCCATGAAAAAATAAGCTTTTTTTTTTTTTTTTACTTGGGGGTATTAGAAAGTTATGAAATCTTCCTTTTAAATTTAAGCAATTAGCACTTATCTTAAGTATGGATGGAAAGCTAGTTACAGCATATCCGTCTATGCATCAATTTACCAAAAAAAATTACTTAATTCTCACTGAATTAAGTAACCATTTTCCATGGCAACTGAATGTGTCCCAACTGAGGTGAAATGCCAAATCCTGAGTAAAATGGTCATATGAGTGGACTCTATAAAAAGAATGAGTGACAAAACGCATAGACATATACGCATAAACTCATAGTTCAAAACGCATAGACAAATCAGAGTATGCAGTTTTGTAGCTTTCGTAATATCGAATCTCTCTATGTGAGAAAATGCGTTATTTACCTTGGTCCACAACCTTTATAAAGTTTTAATAGACTAGTGCAAGCACAAATGACATGTCGGCTACAGCCGGTGAGTCATTATCAAATGTCCTGTCAGTAATGAATGCACGCGGTATGTGTGATTTTGAGTCAAGATTGAGACACGCTCCCGTGTCATCAACAATCGCAAGCTGTCCTCATTCACTCCTGAAAGATTTTCTTTGTCATCAAGCCTTCCAGATGGAGCACTTGCCTGGCCATGGCATCATCTGTTACACTTTACAGCAACTGCTTGAATGAAACCAGGACAGTGAAGCTAGCACAGTCAAGAATCAGCATAGACTGGCGTGTCTATTTACGGTTCTGTCTTAAAAATAGGTAGCACATACTGTACAACTCGTCTGTCTTATGAACACAGATTTGAGTCTGACTCGATATCTGCCCTGCGGGTCTTGCTTTCTCTCTGCTAACTGGAGGATTTCAATAGCATGTAAAATGTGTGGTACGTGTGCATATCTTGGCAAAAGAAAAGGTGTTGAGAAGCATTTGCATGGTGGCTCCGCATGAAAGAGAAGGTCACATCTTGTTTGTAATGTGCTGCGTGGGAAATCTGCTCATGTCAAACAGGCCTGTCCAGAAGCAGGACATTACAGCAACCTTTATGATGCTCTGAAAGACCTCGCAATGTCAATTTTATATTTATGCAGGACACATTTATTTGTGGCCATTTGGTGCAGTTCTGCCTTTCAAGTCCCTTGCTAACCTGAGGCTACTGCAAAGAATAAAGTGTGGCAAAATGAATGTGTGATACTGAATACAGACTAGTGATAGGTCACAATGTTTGTCATCTAATAAAATAAGAATGATATATCCAATCTAATTATATATAGATATATACACAAATATATATACAGGGGGAACGGAAAGTATTGAGACCCCCTTATATTTTTCACTCTTTTTTATATTGCAGTCATTTGCTAAAATCATTCAAGTTAATTTTTTTCCTCATTAATGTACACACAGCACCCCATATTGGCAGAAAAACACAGAATTGTTGACATTTTGTGCAGATTTATTAAAAAAGAAAAAAACTGAAATATCACATGGTCCAAATATTCAGACCCTTTGCTCAGTATTAGTAGAAGCACCCTTTTGATTTTAATACAGCCATGAGTCTTTTTGGGAACGATGCAACAAGTTTTTCACACCTGAATTTGGTGATCCTCTGCCATTCCTCCTTGCAGATCCTCTCCAGTTCTGTCAGGTTTTGATGGTAAACGTTGGTGGACAGCCATTTTTTTAGGTCTCTCCAGAGATGCTCATTGGGTTTAAGTCAGGGCTCTGGCCATTCAAGAACAGTCACAGAGCTGTTGTGAAGCCACTCCTTCGTTATTTTAGCTGTGTGCTTAGGTCATTGTCTTGTTGGAAGTTAAACCTCCGGCCCAATCTGAGGTCCTGAGCACTCTGGAAAAGTTTTCGTCCAGGATATCCCTGTACTAATTCATCTTTCCCTCGATTGCAACCAATCCTCCTGTCCCTGCAGCTGAAAAACACCCCACAGCATGATGCTGCCACCACCATACTTCAATGTTGGGACTGTATTGGACAGGTGATGAGCAGTGCCTGGTTTTCTCCACATATACCGCTTAGAATTAAGGCCAAAAATTTATATCTTGGTCTCATCAGACCAGAGATCTTATTTCTCACCATCTTGGAGTCCTTCATGTGTTTTTTTAGCAAACTCCATGCGGTCTTTCATGTGTATTGCACTGAGGAGAGGCTTCCGTCAGACCACTCTGCCATAAAGCCCCGACTGGTGGAGGGCTGTTTTTTTTTACAGTGATGGTGATTTCTACAACTTTCTCCCATCTCCCGACTGCATGTCAGCCACAGTGATCTTTGGGTTCTTCTTTACCTATCTCACCAAGGCTCTTCTCCCCCGATAACAGTTTGGCCAGACGGCCAGCTCTAGAAAGGGTTCTGATCGTCCCAAACGTCTTCCATTTAAGAAATGAAGGCCACTGTGCTCTTGGTAACCTTAAGTGCAGCAGAAATTTTTTTTGTAACCATGGCCAGATCTGTGCCTTGACACAATTCTGTCTCTGAGCTCTTCAGGCAGTTCCTTTGACCTCATGATCTCATTTGCTCGGGGTGACATGCACCGGGAGCTGTAAGGTCTTATATAGACAGGTGTGTGGCTTCCTAATCAAGTCCAATCAGTATAATCAAACCCAGCTGGACTCAAATGCAGGGTAACCATCTCAAGGAGGATCAGAAGAAATGGACAGCACTGAGTTAAATATATGAGTGTCACAGAAAAGGGTCTGAAAACTTAGGACCATGTGATATTTCAGTTTTCCTTTTTAATAAATCTGCAAAAATGTAAACAATTCTGTGTTTTTCTGTCAATCTGGGGTGATGTGTGTACATTAATGAGGAAAAAAAAAATGAACTTAAATGATTTTAGCAAATGGCTGCAATATAACAAAGAGTGAAAAATTTAAGGGGGTCTGAATACTTTCGTACCCACTGTATACACACACCAAGGAAATAAAAAAATATATTCAGCAAGGACATTAAACTGATCAAAAGTGCCAGTAAAGACATTCATAATGTTACAAATAAGATTAAATTGCGTTTTTAGAACTTTATTTATCAGAATCTGAAAAAAAATCTACACTGGTTTCTTATTAAGCAGCATGATTGTTTTCAACATTGATAATAACAAAAATGTCTCTTTAACACCAAATAAGCATTTATAATGATTTTTTTTCATGCGACGCCGTCCTAGATTGATTAGTCCAGGAGGGTTTTAAACTTTTTTATAAACAAGTAAGTCTAAAAACTGATCCTCTTCCCAAAATATAAAAAGGCAGCTAAATAGTCTCATGTATTAATACCTTAATTAAGCATCATAAATACATGTTATTTCCAAAGTTATATAATTGGCTTTTCACTGTGCCAAGGCCAGAGCAAATTATTAAAATAATATATACAGAATATTTACTTACTACTAAGCTGACATATTTTTTCAACCAGCTATTAGAATAATATTAGATTTAAATAACTTTAAAATAAAAAAAGATCTATCAGTGTTCAAAGCTACTGAATAAAACAATCAAATAAATCACAATAAATCTCATGATTTTCAACCTGTCTTTACAAAGCAAAATTAAACTGAAATATTAAAGTGTTAATCATTATTGAGTGACACATTTACATTTTAATTTAGCATATGATCTTTCAACTCTAAAAATACAATCCATAAGTATGTTTTCTCTCAAATTTTTTCACAGACCACCAAGCACACTTTTACTGCCCCCTGCCCCAAACCCCAGTCTGAAAACCCCTAACTAGTCAATTTTGAAAGTAGTATGTGTACATGCCTAAAATAGACCATGATGACAACTTAACAACATACATGTGGAAGGAGACATAGCGGACAGAAGGGCATAACAGCTGGCTAAAAATTGACACAGAAAAATTGCTCCCTGCTCAAGAAAAAAAAAAGGCAAACTGAGTTGACCTTTAAAAATCTATATTCTTAAGGGTTTAAACTTTTCACATGAACCTGTCGGAACATGGTATACTGCGTTTATCTCACTTGTGAAGGGCAGATGCATGGAAATAATAAAAAAACACACTAAGGTGAAGCCTTTAAGATAAGCATGCTGCCTGATATTAAAGTAACCAGTGAGCATTGCGGTACAGAGCCTTAATACCTTCACAGACTCACAGAGCCATGCCAAATGCTAAATTACTGGCTTCATGCTGTACAGTGATCTGCACATATGATTCTCTACCTGTACCTTTTTCCCCCCAGAATCCTCTCTGGATGATGCGATAATGAGCCATTTGTCATTGTCATTGTCATTAATCTGCTGGTATTTAGTGGATAATGAGATGCTGTCGTGTCATTTTTTTTTTCTATTTTCTACACTCCAGACCTGGAAGGGGAAATTAATGGAGGGTGTTGACCACATACAGTATCTGAGCCATCATATGGGATCTATTGTTTACTTCAACGGTTTTTGTTTTTTTCCTGAAATGCCCATTATTTAGGGAATTGTTGTGTGACAACCTTGTTTTAGTGCCACTAAGAAGTCGCAAACAAATGTCACGGCAAAGACAAGAGATGGACAGACCACCACGGAGAGGCTGACAGGACGTTTCTGGCACTCCTTGCCGAGCGATGACAAGATCGTATGGGCCATGGCATATTTACCATGATCTGAAAGAGGCGCCACGTTCGGTGAGCTAATCCAGGTAGAATGGCTTCTGTGCAGACTGGAAAATCTTTTTCAATCATAAGTGAAAATTAAGTGGCGGGCTAGATGGGCATACCACTTGAGATGGAAATTGCACTGCCACATGCAATTTCACACGAAGGTACGGCTCTAACATCTGCACCACTTCCTGTTCCGTCCTGTTGTAGATCCAGATGAAGAATTTCCCCTGAGGAGGGTGTGAACTTTTATTACGTTTCATGGATGGACCGACACAGACTATGTCACCTCGTAACTGGAAACACACGGGACTAGTATCAACACCCCTATTTTTCTCCCCGCTAATTCAAACATCAAACCGGAGGCCTCGCAAAAAAAAACTCCAGCCTTTGTTATCTGACATCTAGGAACAACAGCAAAACCAATTTACAGGCAAATTGGGTGAGGACATGACAAAACAAAATGTCAGTAAGCTTGAGATTAATGCTCAAAAGTTTGAGCCCTACGCGTTATTCATTTTCAACCTATTTACTGTGCGCGGGTTTAATTATGGATGTTTGCCATCAAGTTTTCATAGACGATGGTTTCCTCCGTGCTTTTCAATAGAGCAAATAGCCCAAAGGCTTTTGTATCGATGACTACATAGAGGCTGTCATTCATGATGAATAAAATACCAGAAAAATGGAGGAGGAGTAGATAGTAAAGAGGGAAAGAAGCTTATATGAATCTTTTAGAAACGAAAATGACGGATGGTTTGGAACAAGTGGTGCTGGAGTCAATGAGCACTACGCCGGCCACTCAGGAGTCTCATCTTAGAGTTCATTCACACTTCAGTTAAGAGGAAGAGCCTCCTTGTGTGAGCTGGATAAAATGTTCATTTAGCATCAGTTAGGTCAGTTAGCGCTGTAGTCAAGTCAAGCTTTGTCGAGTCCAAGACCCGGCTAGTCGAGATGAGCAACGGTAAAGAGGTTTGAGTCCAAGTCAAGTCCAAGTCTAAAAGTTTCGAGTCCAAATGAGAGAAAAAAAAGGATCCTCTTCAAGACCACATACTTAACTATTGATAATGTATGTGATGCGAGAGACAGCATATCTCCTATTCTAAGAAAATCTTTTTACATTATTATTTGTAATGATCAAAAAAGCATGTGCAAAGTAACAACTCTGTAGGACTGGGGTCTCCTAACTAGATCCTGGAGGGCCAATGCCCTGCAGAGTTTAGCTCCAACTGGCCTTAACACACCTATCCTATTATAGGAGACATATCCACTGATTGCATGATTTGCCGTTCGAATAGTCCTCCGATAGGAGGAAATTCTGCTATGTGTGATAACAGTGGAGTTTTTTTTTTTTTTTGCAATGATGATTACTTGTGATAAATAAATGAATAATTAACTCTGCATATTAGGGCCAACAAATAAAACTACTTTTTTTTGTTTGTTTTACAGCGGTGAGCATTACAACCAATAACATAAGATTCCATTGAGTTTATTAATGCAATGACCAATCAAAGGCGTTCAGATGAGTCATCACTGAAACACCAGAGTTTTGTTGAGTGCTGAATTCTGCTATTTCATAGCACGTTTCAGTGCCCATTGCTAAATAACATGCTCATACTGCAATGACAATGAAAATACGATTCATCTTTCAGCCCGATTTCTAACCTCATAAAAAGAGTCGGTAACACTACAATAAGGTGTCATTTGTTAAAATTTGTTAATGTATTAACTAACATGAAAGAACAATGAACAATACATTTATTACATAATTTATTAATCTTTGTTAATGTTAGATAATAAAAATACAGCCATTCATTGTTTGTTCATGTTAGTTCACAACTTGTAATTTGAACAAACAAAAACTGTCATTTCAGAATGCATTAGGAATGCTGAATTAAAGTTAAAATAATATTAATAAATGCGTAGAAGGAAGTAGGTGGAGACGTTAATAAAACACAAGATAACAGGTAAAAATTAAATAGAAACATTTCAACTTTTCAGAATGCCGCAAGCGCAAGTGGTCATGTGACAAGAACCAACCAATCACCTTCACACTTTCTGTAACAACATTGAAAGCTAAGCCAAGATGGAGAAACAGCTGATCATAGCTGTACAAGGATAGTCATTTTTTAAAAATAAATTTAGTAGCAGAGCTACTGCAAGGGATTTTTAGTGCTGCGAATCCATTTCTCCTTTGCTGAAACTTCCGCGTCTTCATGGAGAGCGCGGGTCATTAGCAACGGCAGACGCCACGGCAGCGCAAGCACAGAGCGCAGGCTACAGAGTGCTTTGGAAAGAAGGAGAAAGCGGCGGGCCTAGCGTTTTCCACACGTTTTCAGGCACGACATGCAAATGTGGTTTTGTTTTGAAGGAGAAAAAAAAGCATATTGCTGGACTCGGTCGAGACCAATGAGAACATTTGGCGAGTCCAATGACCAAGTCCGAGTGCAAACACCAACGAGTCCGAGACGATAGAAAAATGTCAGAGACTGGACTCGACTACTACAGCCCTAGTCACTGTCATTAATCAGAAAGGTAACTAAATTTGCTGCACTACTGCATGCTGATTGCAGCCTTTACCTCGCTCGGCTGATAGAGTATGTGAGTGGAATGGAGTGACAACAAACGCCCCTTCCCATAAAAAGCATTCTGTAATCACACTACTTCGACTCCACTCCGGGTTTTCCATCTCAAGCTCCTCACTCACTCCCTGTCTGAAGTTCACTCCATAGCAAGATCTGCATCGATGCTGCTCAACTGTAAAGTATTTTTTTTGTTACACTTCACAAAGTTAAATTTGTTAATATTAGCTAGTGCATGGCGAAGTATGTAGATTGTGCAAACAGTATTTGATGTAGTACATCTAGTAGCCAGATCATTATTTAAAATGAAATGAAATGAAATAAATTTAAGCCTTACAATACAATAAAAATATGTTAATATTATGTAATGCATTCATGAACTAACAACAACACTTCTATAGCCTTTTTGTAATTTTGGCTAAAATTAATTCCTACAAATATATTTTGTACATAAATTGTACATTTCTGTAACATAAATTAACAATGAATAGTATAAATTAATGTTAACCTAGATTAATAAATAAAAAAAATATATTGTTAGTTCACGACACCTACCTTCACTGTTAACACATTAGCAACATAGCCAAAACATTAGGTAATTATTAGCAAATTAATTTTCAGAGTAGATTAACAATATTAATAATTTAGCAAGTTCACATTATTAGTAAATTAGACAGAATATTAGCCATTTTATTAACACATTAGCCTAAATACAAGCAAATTAGCCTCAATATTTAATAAACAGACACACAAGGGCAGGACATTTGTAGAATTCTATGAATTAAAGGGATAATTCATCCAAATATGAAAATTCTGTCATCATTTACTCACTCTCAAGTTGTTCCAAACCTGTATGAATTTCTTTCTTCTTGACTTTCATAGAATGGGAAAAAAACTCTCAAAGTCAAAGTTTGGTTAACAACATTCTTCAGAATATCTTCTTTTGTGGTCAGCAGATGAAAGAAACTCATGCACGTTTTAGAAAAACATGAGGGTGAAATAATGATGACAAAACGTTAATTATTGAGTTAATGTTAATGTTACTATTGCTTTGAGGTGTAGATTTCATGTGGGCTATGTTATATAAAACATTTAATTTATTTACCAATATTTAACAAGTTCCAACTTTCAATATGACTGCTAATAGTTCATTAACACATTCTGGCTGACATGCAGCTGCATTATGGGATTTTAACATTTGTTATGTTTGTAATGAAAAGATGTGGGAGCAATCTAGGGTGCTTCGACTTACAAACAAATTCATTTCTCACACCAGCCAAATCATTCAACTTGGGTCTGCAAAGCTCACATACTCTGCTGGCAGTGGTATGCGACACAGATGTCTGTATTCCAAATCAATGTGCAGTGGCATTAAAGAAGGAGAAATTGATTGCAACAACGGCTGAGGTTCACACCAGGCCACTTCTTTGTTAATATGAACAGTGGGCATCTCCTCATAGTGTTCATGACAGCCAGCTCATGCTCCCGCAGATTGATCTGAATGTCAATGAGAGTGGGGAAGGTTGAGTACTGTAGGGTAAGGGACACAGAGGAGCGTGTACCCAAAAACACGCAATTATTATCCTCAGATTATAGCTGAGGGACTACAAAATGTTGACAACCCACAGCAGTGTGTGGCAGGAAAAGATATCAGTTTCCACACCAATTACAACAGCGGGCACTGTGTCCCCTGAAGACAGACACTAAAAGCAAAGAGCAAGCCACGCAACTCAACACAGGAATATGAGGAATATCAACAGTACAACTTCAGAACGCGTGCACATACACAAAGCTGACACAGTTCAGAAAGTAACCAATCCAGAAAACATAAATCAGGGAACCTGTGGGACATAAAAGGGAGTACTAAGCTATTGTTTTCCAAAGTAGGGTATACGAGACCGGCTACCTCTCCTGAGATTTACGCCCGGGACCGATGTGTATTTAGTGTTGACCCTCTAAATCTCTGCTCAGGGTGGTCAGGTATTGATTTCTCTGACAAAATACAAAATGAAAAATGCAGTGAGCTTTCCAGGGGTTCATAAATGCATCCCCTCTATTTTCTAGGCACACACAGAGACCATTGAGCCCACACAGATGCAGAGGTTCCAGCTTCACGCACCTACTCGCTGTTAACACAATGAGGTTACCATCCACCTCTCACAAAACATCATCTGCTCCTGATTTAGACCCGTATACTCGTAAAAGGGGGCCCCCCCCCCCACCCCAAAATTTTTTGTGAAAAAAAATTCAGCATCTGTGAGAGACGGCCACTTTGGTCTTTCCAGCAATGGACCCCTCACCGTCACGACTCTTACATAAGGAGGCCTAAGAGCTAATATCTGGTGTGTTGAGGTGCTGTTAACAGCATCGGCTGAATTACACTTAATCGATCCATTTGAACTTCCCTTTATGCCGAGGTCCCTTCAATGTTACAATTACACTGCTTGGAAAATTAGGGTATTACAGGCAGCTAATGGAGACTAATGATACCTTTGTGCATATGACGACTGGCACCCACCTTTCAAACAATTTCATGAATGTCTTTAGACGTCAACCATTTCACAAACATTGGCCTTTTCCTGACACGGCTTTACTGTTCAAAAACATCAAATATGTTACAATGTAGCACTTCTCTCTTTCTGAGGGAAATATTCACAATTCAGGTTCTCATGTGTTTAACAGGCCCAGTTGGATTTTTTTCCACATTTTCAGTCCTGATTTTGGAGTAAAACCTGTGGAGTTTAAACAACTGAAAGTTACTAGCAAATAAGAATCAGAATCAGAATCAGAAAGAGCTTCATTGCCAAGTATGTTTACACACACAAGGAATTTGACTTGACGACAGGAGCTTCCAGTGCAGAAGAAAGTACAAACATAGTGCAGACATACATGATAGTGTAGACATACATAGGAATAACATGAGCAATAACAATATTGCAATAAGCATGAACAGTAATAACAATAAGCATGAACAGATTCGGAATTATTATTCGGAAACAACCAATACTAGCCTAAATATGAGCAAATTAGCTTAAATGTTAACAAATTCACATTATTAGCAAGCCATAACATTAGGTAATTAGCAAATTAACCTACAGGAGTAAACTATAAATAAACAATTTTAGTAACTTAGTGATTTTGCATTATTAGCAAATTAGACAAAATATTACCCAGTTTTATTAGCAAATTAGCCTTAATATTTAATAAACAGACTTGTATGACTATATGAATTTAGGTGTAGATTCCATGTGGGATTTTTCATCAGGAACCATATTTTAAGGAATAAACAACACTAGTCTAAATATGAGCAAATTAGCTTAAATATTACATTTGTCAAAACATTAATTATTAGCAAATTGGCCTAAATATAAGCACATTTTTATAAGTAAATTAATATTAGTAATGTAGCCTAAATATTAGTGATTTCATATATTTTTTTTTATAAAATTAGACAGAATATTAGCCAGTGATTATTAACAAATTAGACTAAATACAAGGAAATTCGCATTATATTTAATAATCACACGCAAGAGGCAGGGATTTGTATCATTTTATGAATGAAGGACATTCCATGTGGACCCATTAAACTCTATTTACATAAGTACCAATTTAAAAAAAAAAACAGAAATTGTACATATTATCTTTCACATGAATTATTTGGTCTCCAAGGCAGGCCAGGCACAGTGTAAAAAACATCATCCACTGTTGGCTGATCTCCCTGAAGGGGCTGCACATTACATATCTATTGTATATTATTGCAAGTGGCGTGATTAACATTGTGAACCCTACTATTGAACAAACCTCACCACTCACTATAATAGGCCTCTGGCTGAATGCCACAATGTCTCCAAAGACAGATGCAAGAAAGACTATCTGATTGAACCCATTAAAATACTGATGCATATGGGTTGCATTACATCGAAACACTGCCTTCCACCTAATCAAAATATGATAGGTCCAGAAATTTGATTATATGTCGGCATGGCAATAAGCTGCAAGCAACAATAATGAAGCAAGATATAACCAGCTCTGATATGCCCAAAATTTAATTCATAGGTTGAGTCAATTTATGAGTGTCTTACAATAGCAATCTGTGGGAGTTCCCTAAAGGACTTCGGGGAATGGTGTATGACAAAAGGGAATTAACAGAAGACAAGACAAAGAACAATTAGCTTCACAAATCAAAAAGCGAAGTGACTCTATGAGGAAACCACTTTTTACATCTTTTCCCATTACTATGTAAGCTTGCATTGTCAGTAATGAAACAGAAAACACACCACATCATCATCCTTTGTCTCTGTAGAAGTAATTTCTCTGTGTAAGTATTCTCAGACATCAATCAAACATGCTTTAGATCTGCATACATTAGATTAAATCACAAAACACAAAGGCTAAGCGGATTATTTCAAAGATATTTGGCAGAGAGGGGGGGGCCCCGGATCCCCAATATGCCCAGATCAAAACAGATTTTGAGAAATTTTGCATTGCATCACTTGCTCACCAATGGATCCTCTGCAGTGAATGGGTGCCGTCAGAATGAGAGTCCAAACAGCTGATTCGTAGCCCGCACAATAAAGTAGGTCACTCCTCTGAATCAGGAGATAATTATGCATGGCTCAAGCACACAAGTACAAGTAAAAACACTCCAAAACAATTCTAAATAAATATTTTGGTGGAACTATATTATATTGACTACTATAATAAATACTGTTTTAACTAAGGCTGTCATTAAATTCAGTTAATTACATGACAATTAACTGAAATACATATACATATATCAAGCTTTGCTGAGAAAAGCCCCAAGTTTAGTAGTCAATATGTTGCATATCATCGAACATAAGTCTATCAATGAGTTACAGTAATATATTATGTAGTATAATTTCATTGTTGGTCTACAAATATGTCCAGACATCTGTGGATGTTGCATCAGCATCTCACATTGCTGCATTAAGTTAAAAACAGTTCAACTTCTCAAGACCCCTGCATCTGCATTAGAAAGTTGCTCACCCCTGCTTTGGGGTGAATATAGAGCGTAAGTAATATGTAAAAACAGTCTTACTATAATTTTTCTTCTTTACTTTTCCACCGTAAACATTACCCAGTGACTACACAGCTTGCTTATATTTAAAGTAATTGTTATAGACACTCCAAATAAAACACAAGGCCTTTAGACCGTATAAGTTAATTGCTTCTACAGCGTATAATCACATAGTTGATGACAGGTCCTGCCAGATCCTGTCTGCAAATGATCATTGTAGAACATAGAAGCATTTAAATGGTAATGCTATATTTCATACGCTTTACAAGAACTACATAAAGGGTGTATGCTTTAAAAGAGCACAGCTCATCTTTTGCTTGGTTGTACTGGAAATGCTATAGCCATTCTTCTGATACTAGATTAGCTGTCCTACAACAGGATAATGTTTGTTGAGCAGGACTGTGTACAGAGGTTGAGTCTTGAGGTTGAGATCTCTTAAGACCACATAAACATAGCCCTGGTCTGGACCTGGCTCTCAGCTTATGGTCTCTCAAAATTTCCCTTAAAAAACTGTGAAATATTCAATGACTGTGGCAATGACTTTTAACTTAAATTCATGCACCGGACTTCCAAGTAAAAGAGATTGCTTTCTGTCCCCATTCCTTAATAAAACAGTCTAATGAGAATGACTTCTGAGAGTCCTCAAGGTTCTGTTAGCTGTGGAATGTGAAAAGAAATGTAATGGCCCCATTTATATGTTCCCTCTTTCAGTTTTATTTTACTCAACCAAAAAAGAAACCAAATAAATAAAATCACCAATACCACATGGTGCAAATAATTACCTGTCCAACTCTCTTCTCTTAAAGAATTAAATACTGATCTCAGGTCTTATCACATCAGTGCCTTATGTCAGATATACTAGGTATATCTTTTATGAACATTACAGAGTTATTGACTGAAGGTTATGTTCAGACTGCATTATATTACCGAACTGGATTCAGACATCTGAGGGACCATTTGATCTCAAATTACTACTCCTTGCAATTGACTAAATTATTTGGTTAATAATGAGTTTGAATAAAACATTCCATTAAGTCCAGGACTAGAGGGCTATGAAACCAGAACAGCAAAACTTTCCTCTTTACAACTTGTTTACTAATCAAATACAGGCCCATTCTCTTAGCAGGCCATAAATAGTACTATGAGCTTTGTGTTTAAGAACATACGATGGATTCTCTGAGACTTATGTGTTTGATAATTCCCAGACAAACAATACAACAAATTTTCTGTGCAGGTATTAAAATCATCAATACAATAAATACAGCAATTTATCACCTGCAACAATAAGCTTTGTGTCTGAAAATATAAAATAGCCTATCTAGATATATGGTGCCTTTCTAGGTAATGTTAATGTCTGAGGCCAATACTACTGTAGAGTCATTAACACCCTGCTAGCTGCAGAAATTCAATATTAAATTTTTATGCTCATACAAATGAAAAGAGCAGTGAATCCCTCCATCTCATTCTTTGTTTCCGAGCTAACTGACATCAGCATTATGGACTCGTAGATGTGTGAGCAGTGACACATCCCTGTAGGCACACTGACTTTTGGACCTTTCAGTCGTCAAAAGCCAAATGTGTCTAATACAATGATCTCATTTTAACAATCTATTTCTCAAGGGGATGAAACATTTTACCTACAAACCTTCCAGTTAGGTGAAGATGACAGTCAGATCATGTGAAGAAGTCGTTCCTTACTGCCAAACAGCTGTTGCTGGGTTATATATCGGTGGTCCAGACAACTAAAGCATCTGCTGCTGGTCCTCAAAGCTGCAAATATGCTCCAACAGTCCTGATCTGACTTGGCAATACATTATACTTCCAAATGAAGTGTGTCATTTTCCAATGTTAAAGGTACACTTGACCTAAAATGAAAATTGTTTAAAAATCACCCTCATGTTGTCCCAATCCTTGAATGATAACCATCATGATTTTGAAACTGCTTAAATATTTTGTTTCTTACCAAATCTGATCAAAACACTTTAATCATTAGTGACCTGATAAAATCCTTACGCATCTATGTGTGATCTGTCGGTGCACCAGCGCTGGTGTGTACCATGTATAGTGACCTGCTCTGACCACGGAGTGGGCCATGCATGGAGTGCTCGCCTCTCAGGGTACGGGAAACACCCAAAGGGGAGATTAAATAGTCGTCTTTTGTGTTCCAAGAAGACGAAGCATACGATTCGGAACGATCATGAGTAGATGGGAGAACTAGCAGACTGCCATCCACTGACCTCTCTGTTTGACGTGCGCTCCCTTTCTAAATAATACCGTCCTTCCTAGTCACGTTCTGAACTAGGGGCGGAAAAGTTTTATTGTAGGGAGATGGAGCGAAGGTTGCGGTGCGGGGATGCTATATGACATAAAGCACTGAAACAGGTGGTGCGAGAAAGAGCATATCCTCGGCTAGGAAAAAAGCGGGGTCTCAGACGTCTGAACAAAGGTCGGGGTCGCGCGCAGACAACGTGCCACTCTCTGCCTGTGCCCCCCACTCGCGAGGGTGTAGACGGGGCCTGGGGGGTGGCTGAAACGGTACGGTCTGACACCTCCTGCAGGTGTGTGGTTGAAGTTAGCAAACTGCCTGAGACTTTAAATGCACAAAGACAACTAGTTTAAAGGTTTAGTTAATCCAAAATGAACAGTCTGCACCAGTTCGCAGCTGGCAGGCCAACGCTCAGTCAGCGGCAAACAAAAATGAATTTATTTTTAATGAAACCTGAGATCTCTTTAAAAGTTCACTATTCCAAAACTTTGATGCTTCGGAAAGTTCATACAGAGATCATAAAAAATCCATATGAATCGAGCTATTTAATCCAAGTCGTCTGAAGAGACCACTTTATATGAAGGACAGATTTCATTTAGGCTTTTATTGACATATGAACATTAATCATACTGTGCAAAGAGCACAACAAATATGGCAACACTCAGCCGTACCTATGTGAAGTGAGAACAAACAATGTGTTTTTATCAATGAAAATGTCTCCGGTTTCATTAAAATGTTTTAATGAGTTTCAAGGCCAAACAAAACGCTTTGGGTTTGGAACAACATGAGGCTGGATAATGGATGATAAATTAAATTTTTTAGTTATCTAACCCTTTAAGTGGTCCAACATCTCAAATTATGGCTCAACCAATGGCCTGAGTTTGGGGCAGGACTACCGGTTTTGCAGAACAATGGAAAACGTGGGTCGGGACAAGAGGAGTTTTTAGGAATTCTGTTTGGAAACAGTGACGTTTGGCACCACTAGTGATGAGAAAACACATTTCACCTTTAAAATCCTAAAGACTGAATGAGTTTAATTATGATTTATATCTGCAAAGATTTTTAAAGGTTATGATTGCAAAGATAGAAAAGATTCTCATCAATGGAATTTCAGGAAAAGGGAGGGCACTCAGCGAACATCCATGTTTAATGTTGGTAACCTGAGGAGGATCTTGAGGAAAGATCAGTCTCACATCAGGGCAACTAACACTGCAAATTCCAAAGGAAGATAACAGTCTTAGATTTGAATTACACAGTGAATGTCTGTGAGCTTTCTTCAAAAGAGAACCACTGTATATTATGTTAATACTGCTTTATTTATTCTCATCTCGCAGAGCGCTGAGATGTGCCGTATTTTAACTAATCAGCCTGACCAAGGCTTCCTCCCTCCTCTCTCCCGATAATTACGGCAGTGGAGACCCCCACTCTGCGTTCCAACAGCACCATTAATAACTGTTGTGTAATCAAATTATCCGTTCTCTCCCTCTCTCGGTCACTGCTGATTTGTCTGCTATAATGAGCTGTGCTGATGGCCTGCATTCAGCTTTGATCTCTAAACTCCCATCAGAGGCCTGTAGAGCCAGGGGCCACGAGACCCGCTCTGGAGGTGTGGTACGCCAGGGGTCTCGGCTGCACTGGGAAACTAATGGCTTGAGAGAGAGGTTCTGCAAAACCAAGCCCACCTTATTTAAATGACACCGTATCACTGACAGCGCCGGGGCTGAAAGATAAATGATGTCAACCTTTGATAGAATAAAAAAGAAGAAGAGAGCAAAGTAATTATTTCTCGACAAGGATCACCGACCCATCAGTCCTTGCACAGGTGATAAGTTCAGAGTGGATGAGAGAGACCCTTTATGGCATGGCCTTCCTATTTTTTACCTTAATATACTCCTTGCGTGGGGTGTAGCTCATAGTCTGGCCATCGGATGAATGGCTGTACAATCCACAGGTGTCCGAGGGAGTAAGATGTCCTTGCATTTGTCTCACTCAAGCTCACGGTCTCACGGTGGGGTGACGGCTGCCATATGTTGGTCTCATCATTGGCTTTGACATCACCATTACTCACCTGCAGTGCTTACGGCACATGTAGGCAGTTCGCAAAGACTTTGTGAGCAAGATGGACCGTTGGTGGATCGTGCCAATGGCGTGACTGATTTTCTCACTATGGTACCATGCTGCTGTCACCTCTGTGTCATCCAACATCTGCTAAATTGACAAGAAAGCTCTCTAAACATCTCACATAAAGCACACAAAGGCCCTCTACATCACTTTGCTGTAGTTTATAATTTATTCACGTTTGAGCTTCAGACGTTCCCTTTTTCTTCTGTATTGCCTGACAGATGCCTCCACTGAATCTTGTTCTGCCGAGGGAATGAATGCAGCTATTTAATGAGCACCGAATTAATTATCATAACAGAGAAACTATTAAAGAAATCTAATGAGTAGAATGGAAGGCTCAATTACATTCACCAAAAAAAAAAAAAAAAAAAAAAAATTATTTTTTCCCCATTCTTAAAGCACTCTAATTCAAGAGCAGGAAATTAATTGAGTGGAGTGGCGCAGCACTGGCTCTGTGTGACTAAGCAACGGAATTCATCTTGTGAATATTTGCTCAAATTTAATGCCAGTTTAAAGCAGCTACTTAATCAGATTCACTGAGGAATATACTACTACAACAGCTAGCTGACTAATACTTGATTGTTAAAGCATAATGGCCACTAAATTGTGTAACTGACTGTTGCCCGGCAAATAATTTCCTACATAGCCGTGATAGTTTCCTGTCTCATCATCATATCACTCTTTCTTCTCACATAATACTCAGATCAATATTTCATATCCATTTATTTATTTGATAAGTAGCTGTGAAATAAGTGGGATAATGTACAGTTAGCTGCTCATTATCACAAAAACAAACCTCTTCTGGGTTATGCAACACCTGTGTCTAGAATACAGAAGTCCTGATCACCCTGTCTGGGTGTATTTTCTGATAATGAACAGCTAACTGTAGGTTATCTTTTACTTATAATGCATAACAATATGCAAGCACTTCATATGGCCAAAAATAGATTTCTTACATGCGTACAAATAAATAATTGCACAAATGAATAAACAAATGAATGCAAAAACTAATAAAAAATGTCTACAGTATGTGTGTAAAATAATTTTTAATTTCACTAGCTCAAAAATCATATGAACAAAACTATATTATGTTAATAGTTCCTTCAGACCAGATTCAAAGCATGGGTCTAGCATTGCAAATCAGCCTTGCACGTGTACATTTTATAGAAGAGAAATTTTAATAACGCAGACTCTTTGCTGGATGAGATATGTCTGATCAAAGTCAGTCTATATACACAGCTGAAATTCACTTGATTAAAGTCATGTTCAAGATCAAACTAATAGATAACTAAAACAAAAATTGGTCATGGGAGCAGGGAAGGTTGCGGATGACTTTAAGTTACACCACAGCACTAAGACTAGATGTGGCACTGATCTAAACTCCCTTTGTGTCACTGTAGCCTCGCTGCCACATCCAATTAACAGCCTGTCATATTTCCCAGCATGCAGCCAGAGTGATTCGTCCCTGGGGAGACAATCTGCCCTGCATAACGATGGTCTATCGCGTCTGTCTCAACATGCACCTTTCTGCAAGCAGATCCGTTCCACTCATTTCTGATATCTGCAAAACCAGACTAAATGGTCTAGCATCAGTCACATGGGTTATTGCAGCAGTGTTAACTGGTCCAAGGGAATGTATCCATGGATACCATCCACCTGGTCAGGATAAGTTCACTCAACATGTGATAGCGGGTGAGCAGGCAAGGACATGAATGGTGTCAACTGATTCATGAGCGAGACATTTGGAATGACTCATCTGCCGTGAAGGCGAGAGGCGACCAAATCTCTGCCAGCCTGCTTCAGGCGCTGCCGCGCCACGCTGGTTTTACACGGCACCTTTGAACATCCCATGTCACTGTTTTGTCTTTGTTGATCGCTAACAAATGAGAGATGTGTGGAATAAGCAGTGATGCCACAGTCATTAGCAATGCTTTCATGGCAAGAGGTTTTAGACCTCGGTTGGGTAACACAGTAGGTGTAAAAACACCGTGAATCATGCCCAGCTCTGAACTGCTCATTTTCTGATCTGTGATAATCAAATTCCCACCCTCAGTGTCATCAAGAAGAAAGCGTTTTCTTGATGTTTTTCAGCACATTGAAAGGAGAACAGAAGATAAAAAGCACCATCACAACATAAATGTTTGTGTTAGGTAGCTAATGGATATCTGCAGTATTTCTTAGAGACATGTACTTTATAAAGAAAGAAAAAAAACTGACGTTATTGCCTGTGCCGCTGGTAACAAAACGGATCGGCTTGGAATCGGAAAGAAGTGAGACTGGCCGACCGATCACCGATCCGGGCCGATCATGAGGAAAATCGTCCGATTCCGATCCCTGGCCGATCGATCGGTGCATCTCTAATTTAAATGTTAAAATAGAAGAAAAAATATTTCACAATACTGTTTTACTATATTTTGATCAAATACGCTCTTAAAAATAAAGGTGCTTCCCGATGCCATAGAAGAACCTTTTTGTCTAAATGGTTCCATAAAGAACCTTTAACATCTGAAGAACCTTTCTGTTTCACAAAAGGTTCTTTGTGGCGAAATAAGGTTATTCAGATTACAAAAAGGTAAGAAAGAGATGTTTTTTTAAAGAACTTTTGACTGAATGGTTCTTTGTGGAACCAAAAATGGTTCTTCTATGGCATCGCTTGAAGAACCTTTTGAAGCACCTTTATTTTTAAGAGTGTAAATGCATCAACCTCAGTCTTATTTAACAGTACTGTACATACAATTAAATCATAATACATTTAAATTCCTCTGATTTATGTGAGTAATGAACAGTAAGTGAAATCCAAATCCAAAATGTGCAATGCCTATACGTTACAGCTTGTGCTCATTTACACTTGATATAATTTGAAATGTAAGCAGACATAAAAACTAAATATTTATGGTAGCCTCCAACCAGGAATATTGACTGGAATAAAACGGCAAAAGAACTGGAATAAATCAATGAGCTTACTCTTTGTGTGACAGACTTCAATCCTTTAGAAACATATGAAGAAGTTGACATTTACACTTGTTTATATTACAAGAGAGAATATTAAAGACATGCATTGCTTCTTAGTGACTCTTGAGCACAAAACTATGCAAAATACAAACTTTCACTTTAAAAATATACACTTTGAGTGAGTCACTTGTGCTTGCCAGGTTTAAACACAAAAATATGAAATAAAATGCATAAAAATGTCAGATATTCCAGTTCTCCTAATGTGAACTGTACGTCTTGGCTTAAATAAGGCTTTAAGAATGACAAGGCAGAAGCGCAGGATTGGTAAACATTGGTCTATCAGCGGTTCTCAATTCCAGTCCTCGCGTACCCCCGCTCTGCATGTTTTGCATGTCTCTCTTAACACATACCGATTCAGATCATCTCGTTAGAAGTGAGCTCCGTGCATGAACTGTGTTCCGATTGACATGGTCCCTGCACAGTGTCCATTGCTCCCTACACCCTGAGCAGGGGAAATCCGTTGAAGTTTACTTCACTTCGGAATATTCATTTACAGATTTGCGCTGCGCCGCTGCCTGCAGCGTCTTCACACATACGAAACTTACTAGAGAAGCGTGATGGGACATAATATACCTCTGTAAATAAATACAATTTAAATTCATCTCGCACGTTTAAATGCCCTTTGTATGGAACATATACGTTCCTTTCAAACTGGAATCATGGAAGAATATCCGGTAATGTCCACTTCGCAGGGCACTTACAGTCAAATATAACAAACGTATGAAGCAATAAGAGAAACATACAAAATGTGCAGAGCGGGGGTACGCGAGGACTGGAAATGAGAACCGCTGTTCTAGATGATTTAGTCAGTTCAAACACCTCCCACTGATCATGTGAGATTTTCTGGTGCCAGAATTATAAGTAACAGCACTTTGTGGAATAGTACAACCACTGGGAACCGACATTTGTCACACTGCTCATATGAAGACATTTGGACTGCATTAGGAGTATTTTCTTACTAAACAAGTTGAATAATTTAATTAAGTCCCTTATGTTTTAAGCAAACATTGTTCATTGTTTTCCACCCAATGTGCTTTAAAGATTTACCTCTCATAGACATCTCAACAGATTTGAAGTCAATATTTCAGTAAAAGGTCAAAATGAAAAAGGTGCAAGAATCGGGTATTTCACACTACTGACTAGAAAACTCTTAAATATTTATTGCACTGACAATTAAACGGTTAAGAAAGCCTCATCAAAAACATCTTAAACAATGGCTGACCTCAGGAGGCCAGATTCTCCATTTCAAAAAGGTTTTGGTAGCAAAACAGTATAATTAATAACATTCTCATAGCAAAAACCCTTTTAGAAAAGAATCCCAGGCCATCAAGTGATCAGACATCAATATCAGCACAGCAAGAAACCCATTTAGCATTTCTGCTTTAGCCTGGAGCTAAACGAATGTCTGCACGACTGTGTAGAGAGAGCAGACGTTTATTTTCAGACACTAATACATCAGACACATGGTCGTCTCTCCCGCTCTCTCTCGCTCTCTCTCTCCTTCCCAGGAGCTACGCTAATAGCGGACCATGAGCACAGCAGGGCACGCATTCTGAAAAGGGAGGGCTAAATGATAGCAGATCTGCAATCTCTCCAAGAGTGCGAGGTAGCATGAGTGGGAAATGGACGACCTATCTGCTGTCTTAACCATGGGAACTATTATCAGGCCCGGTCATGCTGTGCCATTTCCAAATAAATAAATCATCTTCAAGGCTCAGCAGAAGAATTAATCACTTGTAGCATGGTCTCACTCACACATGCAATCACCCGCCCATCATCAAACCCCATTAACTATTATGTCACATACAAAACAGGATTAAAAGCAGCATATTCAAACTCGATTACTACATTTTCTGTAGAAAATCTGAGTGGTGTTGGCATGTGAAACTCGCTGACATGATGCTAGCGTATTGTGGGTGGTTGCTAAAGGGGTTCGGAGTGATTTGTACGTTACGTGTTGCTATGTGATTTCTTACAGGCCCACGTGAAGAAAGCCCAACTGTCTAAAACGCTATAAAGTTCAAGCGGCTTTATAGGGTTGCAAAGGAGGTGGAAAAAATTCCAGTAAATTTCCAGAAACTTTCCAAAAATTCTGGAATGTTGCCAGAAATTTTACGCCTCTTTGCAACCCTAATCAGCATAGAAAAGAAATAGCATGCGACTGCGATAGTAAATGATGAGTATAACTCATTCGGTAAGCAAAAAATGGCATGGGATGAGTTACCTCTTAAATCTACAGGTCACACAAAATATTAAATAATGAATAAGTTTTCTATTGTAAATAGATTTTAATGAACATTATTTCTGTAATGGAGTTGTATTTTCAGCAGCCATTACTTAAGTATTCAGTGTCACATGATCCTTGAGGAATCATTGTAATCTGCAGATTTGGTGCTCAAGAAACATTTTCTATCAACCCTCTACATTGCGAGTAAATCACACGCATATGCGACTAAATCTTACTCTGTGTGACTAAATAATGTCTAACATTAGCCACTGGCTAATAAATTCTTAGATTTATTCGCCAGTGTGTGAGTAGGAGGCTAAGTATAAGTTTAGCTCAGAAATATTTTCACTCGCTGAACACTCTCTTACTGAGCGCTTCAGAGTTTCTCTCTCCATCAAGCGATCTGTGCTATTTTTCAGTTATCTAAATGGATGCGCAAGCCCACCTGTGTTTGTGTAGTGGGTACGTAAACTCGACTCACCGTCGCTTATCTCACAAGTGAAATGTGAGAGCGAGCGAGAGGTATACATAACATGCAGAATTGATGCGCTACATGTAAATTATTTTCTTTGTTGTATTTTCCTGTCAAAATAACGAAGTTCCTTTGGAATTCTTCAGCTTTTAAGAACGGCCGGGTTTTCCTGTAGTAGGCGGAACCACAAACGACAATCTCATTGGCTGGTGCTCACCTATCATCCTCCCTGTTTTGATTTCAGCAAATCAGTTCGAGCAGACGCACACAACCTGATTAATATTCATGAACCCAGCAGAACTAGTTAATCCTGGCTGCGTGTTATATTGTTCTTATAGAGCACTTTGTAATAATAATAATAATAATAATTATTTTTTAAATATGGCTTATCCGTATTATTGTTAGTTTTTCCAATTTTTTACAGGAACACTAAACGACCAAAAAAAGCGCCACCACCAGTCCTAAATTCAGTTAAAATTACTAATATGCATTAATACATGGTTATCAAGTTTTAATTCTAATTACTAAACTTCTATATTAAATAATACTTGATTATCATATATAATGCTTGACTGACTGATGTTAAGACTGTACTTTCAGATATTTAAAAAGAGTGCCATTTACAAAACAATCTATATATATTATATATATATATATATATATTTTTGTATATATATATATATATATTTGTCAAATAGGCACCCTCACTCCATATGCGCAATGCACCAATGTAACAGGTCCCTCTCGCCTGCTCCGAACCGGGGTCTCTGGGGTGGGAGGCGGGCGCACTAACAAGGAGGCTAAAGACTGCAGCCACTAGCGTCAGTCGCTAGTGCACCTCTTGAGATCAGGGGAGTGAGATTTACCTGCACAGCACCTACTCGCTGGCCTCTGTTACATCTATATATATATATGTAGTATAGTATTTCAGTCTGGAGAGTAAACTAAAAAAACATACTAGCCAATGGCGATTCAATTGCCAAGGTGTCCGTAGAGGGTTGTTATTAATTTTGAAAAAGTTGGGTGCTGTTTAATTCTTTTGTAGAAACAGTGATGCAGCTTTTTAGAAAGTCAAAAATTACAGTATTTATTTGAAATAGAAATCTTTTCTTATATTATAAATGTCTTTGTCACTTTTGATCAATTGAATGAATCCTTGCTGAATAAAAGTATTTTATAAAAAAAAAAATTCTAACCCCAAACAGTTTGAACAGTAGGTGACATGGCCTAAAAGCCAAGATCTTTCGTTTTGTATTACATGGGGTCTTCAATACTCAAGATAATGAGTTTGTTCAACTTCTAATCTTAAGTATGTGCAATATTAATAATAATGCTTGCAAGCAGAACTAATTGCACTCACGATCCTAGACACATCGTCTTTTCTCTCAAGACTGCTAAATCAATATATTCCATCATGGCAGTGCACCATACATCCACATACACTGCAATCTGTAATGAAAATCAATGGGATTTAAGTTGAACATGCACAGAGGAAGCTTGGTTGCGGGTACCATGGAGGTGGAGATGAAGGAAGGAAGCCACGCCCCCCCCCCCCCTCCCTCCACCGTATTTAGATTTACAGATGTCACTCGCTGCGCGAACATAAATGGCAAGCCACAAGCAAATCAAATGGATCATTTATTTGGAGGGAAAATAACATGGATTTTGATCTGACAGATATTTATGGCATGCAGTCGAAAGGAAAAGTAAAAAATGGCAATGTCGGCAGTCACTCTACTTGATGGGCTCCTTTTCAAATTGTGTGTTTGTACTTTTAGTAGACTAAAATGGTAGATGATGCACAGCGTCTAGTGGCTCAAAAAAAAAAGAAAAAGACCTCTTTCCCAAAATCTGTCCTTCTTACCGAAAGTTGCTTTTGCACAATTAAAGTTTTTATCTGTCATTTAAACAAATGCTTTTTTGTGTATCATCAAGTTTACCAAGTATAGATCATAGTGTAAATCAGCTTAATATTCAGTCCACTGACACAGATATGACATCATACGTTGTGATGAAGCGCTTTTTTGCTATGGTAATCAAACCTGCCAATCACTTTAAGAATAAGATCTAAACACAGACATGCCGTGTTTTATTTGTTCTGCTCAGCTGTGATAAACTCAAAGTTGATGTGATGAACCTAATTAAATCAAACTGAGCCTACAGTTGATTTGTGCCCTACAATAAAAGCAACAGAAGAAATTAATGCGTAGGATATGACTGTTTTAATCCACACAGAGAAATCTCGCAGCCAGCTTCACCAAGCTCCAGAAATGATTCTCGTTAGTCTTTTGGCATCCACTCCTATGACTCTTTAATAAACAGAAACAAACAGAGCTCAAATCAAATCAGCGAGTATTTGTGTGTGAGGAACCTCAGCCCACTTCTGCTGGCAGACACTTGCTACTGCTTTGCTTTGATTCAGCCCGTCTCCATCCAGAGAGAGCTTTACATGGATCTCCACACTCAAAAGCACTTATGAAAGTGTTTTCATTCACTGAGCTCATGATCTGGCTAAACAATCTGATGTATAAAAGACGGATGGTGCCGAGGACCAGTAGTAGCACATATTTTAATTGTGTGGGTATGTGGGGTCATATGGGTCATGCAAGTCCAGCTAATGTTTTCACAATCTTGTTTCCTCTCTCCTTTCCATCATTTCCTGTCCTGTATCTAATTTCACAATCAATAAAGAGTGAGGAATTGATTACAATAGATTACAATACTACTACTTGATTACAATACTACTACTACTACTATAATAATTGAATTCTAAAGCAAATGTAATGGATTTAGGGAAGCTCATTTCTGTTAATTTTCACAACCGAAAACCACCACTCGTTATCCGGACATTAAGGGGCTGTTTACACCTGGTCACTTCATGTGTTTTGTCTGATCAGATATCCGATCGTTAAAAGGCCAGGTGTAAATGCCCTCTGAAATTCATTCGATACGGATATAAATCCGATCGCTCAAACCACTTCAGGAGGTGGTCTGGGCCGCATTCCAAACGAAACTGGACAAGTGTAAATGCATCTGGTTGTTGAAACCACATACGTAAATTTTACTCCTCCAAAAATGTTAAAATAATAAACGGTGAGATGCTGTTATAGGCTATAGGACATAATTGTCAGATATGACTGCGCTAATGCAACACGTATCGCAGTGGACGAGTAGCTGAGTATCTCTTCAGCAAGCCGACGTGCAAACTGCCACGAATTAAACAAAGTAATACGCATACGGTCAACACACAATCATCTTCATTAAAAGTAGTAAGACAAACTTATCTTTCCGTGCTGATGCCGTGTGCTCTCCTATTGCGGTCTTTGATTTTGAAATGAGCTGATAATTAATAAAAAGCAGCGCTTATCTTTTGATTTCTCTCATTAGAACAAACAAAATGTACACATGATGTAAATAAGAGATTAATTGTGCAGTAGTGTAGACCTTCATTGAATATAACGGAACTTTGTGAGATCGGAAAAACTGAGATGAGTGACAGCTTTTTAAGGATTATAAAGGGAGAGCTCTTGGGGGGAGCGCTTTCAAGGATATAACCCATTCATTGAATTTAAATACGTTCACTCATGGATTCAGTCTCTGATAACCATTTTTCCAATATTGCCTTTTGCCATTGTGTTGCCTTTATTACTTCAGTTAAGTGAAAGTGGAGCAGGTGCTTGCTCAACGAAATGTCTGTAGGCACATGTGGTTGCACGTGCATCGACATGCCCAGTGACTTATCAAATACGTATAGAATATTTTTCTTTAACAATGCAGCAAACTTAAAAAAAAAAATACTTGAAAAAATACTTTTAAAGCATTTTAAACTGTTTAACTGATAATATTAATCGGTCAAAATTCTAACTTTCAGTTAACGGTTAAACGGTCAATATGAGCATCCCGAAATGGTATCCTTACTAAATCTGATATTATCTTAATTCAAAAATGCAAATATATAAGTTAAGAGTGTGGGCTGCAAGAGTAAATTCTTGTAAGCCATTCATTTCTGATAAACAGAAAGAACAACAAATGTGAACTAATGTAACAAGTTACAAGTAAAGCTCCCATTCATAATTAGAGTTCAGATTTGCATCTTGCCAAGTTGACGTCGCCGATGCCAAATTACCACTGGCTCAAGTCGGTTTCTCTTATCCTATTTGGGGGTTGGCAGTAATGACCGTGACTAACACACAGTATTAAATTGGACCCGTCACATCTGGCCAATATGCAATCCATTTTAAAAGGTCAGTATGGGTGCCAATACTGATCCAGGTATTGGAGCGGTACATCCTTACAAAAAATATGTGCCAAAAAAAGCCCCAAAATGTCGAGCATCCGTTTTGAGGTAGGCAGCCTGAAAAAGTCACGGTATTTGATAAATCTGAGAGGTGAGAAGGAAAATATGTGCAGAGAGGCTGAGAAATGCAGCGTAAGGTCACGGTCGAGCACCGAACCGACAGGCCTGTTCTCGGCCAATCAGTCGACAGGCTGCCTGTGGATGATTGACAGCAAGGGAGACAGTTTGGCACAGAGGGGAGGCAGAGTCAAGCTCCCGCAAACCACCCCAGGGCAGACCAGCTCTTACTCGCACACACAGACACACTTTTCCAGGAGATAGACTGGAAATCCACGGCCTACTGAGACTCCAAGGCCCCTCACATTGTGTAGTGGTTCACATCCGTCCCCAAGCATCCATTACCCCTTCTGCTCTCCTTCTATCTCACTGCCTGACACTCAGAGTCATTCACACTCAGCCTAATGTCGCTGTTTGATACAAGCATAAAGGCAGGCTTTTCAGGAACTATAATCCTACTCTGATCCAGCATTGCACAAAAAAGCAAAATAAAAGAAAGGAATAGGTCAACATTGAAAAAAAAGCCTATTTTTCTGTTTGGCTGCTTACATTAGCAAAAGGCTCTGACAGAGGGATTTCCATCGGATTAATAGGGAGCAAGAGAAGGTTAATAGGGCCCGGCTTTGAGAAATCCTTCAAACTTGGAAAAATCCTTCATGTTTATCTAATTTTTCAGCACTTTTATTTCAATTGTTGGAATGTTCTACAATCCACTACATCAAACAGTTTGATATTACAGGATCTTTGGCACAGCTAAAGAAAAGCTGTAGTTTTAGCAAACAGAGTTAATTTGTAAAGGCTTCATACAAATAGTCGTTTGACTAAACAGCAAAGTGACACTTTATTCTGGTCAAAAAATACTTAGCTTGTTAACATGCTACTAAGTGACTAAAACGGAGCATCTGAAGCCACTAACAAGGCAGACTTTGTCAAATCCAGTGATTATTTCACCCTCAAGAGGATTCACTATGTCAACCAAGTACTTTGTAAGCATGACTATGATTCCCTCCGGAAGTCAGCCAATCAGATTACAGATTTCCAGATCAAGTTTTGTGTGCAACATGCTGTAGGCGGCCCATGGGCGATGGCTGTACCATCTGGGGCTGAGGCTATTACACTGGTGAAAGTCAAAGTTTGCTAGAAGCCATAAATCTCATCACGGTTATCATGCCCACATGACTTCAAACATCATTATATTGATATTATTAAACTTATTTTTAAAAACTTATTATTACATTTAATCATTTAGCAGACGCTTTTATCCAAAGCGACTTTCAAATGAGGGCAATTAGAAACAATCAAACCAACAAAAGTGCAACAATATACAATATGCAAGTGCTGTGATGAGCCCCGGATCCGCTCATGTACCGCTCATGCTCACCAGAAAAGCAAAGACCGCTCAAATAGCGTGTTGGCAAGAGATTTCTATACTTGTTCCTGTTTGCAATAGCACTACAGTGCTGTAACATGGCAACGCAGGTACAACGACGCTACCCTCTCGTGACGCTATGCTCTGCTCACATGTTCTGAAAATAGCTTTGTTACATTATTTGGATAATTAGTCCAAAGAATTATGAAGTTATATCTGATTCTGTTGCATAGAACTGAATAAAAATAATATATTGATATTTAATATCAATATATTTTCTGTCAAACTTTTTGTGTTACTTTCAATAAAAGTGTGGTTATATTATTGGCTTGTGTTTTTTAAATTCAGTATCATTAAAATCGAGTTAAATTTAAAAAGTCTTACAAAATTACTTTGAAAAGGTTTATATTATTTAATCAAAATAATCTAGTTTAGATTTCGGTTCATTTCGGTGCATCCCTAGTTAGAGGGTCCAGTTTTTTTAATAAAAAGAAAACAAGTAGATAGAACAGAAACAGAATAGAGAGTGCTAGTGTTGGAGGGTCAAATGTATTCATTTAATATTATGTAATATGATTAATGTTTTTCCCCCATATACACTACTGTTTAAAAGTTCGGGGTCAGTAAATTTTTTTTTTTTTAACGAGTAGCTAAAGATTAGTAATAGATTAATTAGTAGCTAAATGTTGTACTTTGTATTCATCAAAGAATCCTGAAAAAATAGGTTTGTTTGATTTGCCAAATAACCAGAAGTCAAAAAAGGACCTTAAGCAGAATATTTAGTTTCACATTGAGTATCAAATGAGTGCTTATGAATATCTGTTTTATATATGAGAGTAGAAGAAAAAAAAATCAGCCAAAGAATCTGAAGCTCATGCCTTTCCGTCAGTAGGAAGTAATAACAAAACAGCCACAAAATGGCCTAACAGGAACAAAAAAAATGAACTACAAAAAGCCAAAATCACAGCACTTAACCAGTTAACCTTCAATTTGCAGATGGAAATCTTAGTGCTTCTGTTTACCTGGTCCTTCCTTTACTGGCATTGACCTTCCTGTTCTTTATTAAGCATCTGTCTGACCTTCCGGTTCTTTATTAAGCATCTTTCTGCACATCAAATCTAATCAAATCAGCTGCACACTTGCAGTTTTCAGACCCAAAGTTTTTTAACCTGAATACAGCATAATACTCGAACGACACAAGTGAAGGAGAGCGCAATGATAGCTTCCATTAGAGGACGACACAATGCGGAGAAAGGACCATCTAATTACTGTTATGCACTTATGCTAGAGCTGCCCTCTGAATTCTTAAAGGTCCCATGACATGCTGCTTTTTAGATGCTTATATATAGGCCTAAGTGGTCCCTAGTACTGTATCTGAAGTCTCTTTCCCGAAATTCAGCCTTGGTGCAGAATTTCAGCCACTACGAGCCAGTCCTACAATGAGCTTTCCTTAGGATGTGCCATTTTCTGTGTCTGTAGCTTTATAATGCTAATTAATGAGGAGGGAGAGAGGCGGGGAAACTGCCGTGCTTCGCTCGTTTGCAAGCCATGATGTCTCGAGGAAAAAAAAAATATTGCGCTTGCCTCGCACGGTAGTAGCTCATTTTCTCATAGGCGGGCCAAATTCTCTGGGCGGGCAAAGCAGAGAAAGGGGAGGTAACCTTTCCCCGTATGACGACATAAAGGGAAGATTCCAGATTGGGCCATCTGAGCTTTCATTTTCTCAAAGGCGAAGCAGGATACCCAGGGCTCGGTTTACACCTATCGCCATTTCTAGCCACTGGGGGACCATAGGCAGGCTAGGGGAACTCATATTAATGTTAAAAAACCTCATAAAGTGAAATTTTCATGCCATGGGACCTTTAACGCATCCTGCATGTCCATTGATATTCAGCACTAATCGAAACCCACATCCAATAGGAAGTTTAGAGCGTGTGAGCAGCGAAGGGTAGGAATATCCACCACAGATGTGCTGACATCAAGCTCGTTTTCAGCTTGAAAACCATTCCAACAAATGTTCATATTCACTGGCTCAATCTACGTCCTTGACTGCCCATTAGAGACCTCATGCACGGACACAAAAGATGCATCTCTGGGGTGAGTTCTCAAATCTGATGCTCGCTGCATCAGCCATAAGGTGCTCCATTCTCAATCGATACAAGCACAAGGCCGTTGTGAATCACACAGGGAACGCTTACGGAGAGCAAAACCTCGTCTCAGAGCACAAACAAACAAGATTTGTACCATGTGAACTTAATATTAGCGCACAGTTTACAGAGATTTCTTAATACGGCTCTTTTTATAAGCACATTAAAGTAGTGAAACTGCTTGTGGCATCAGAAAAGGTCAAGATGATGAGGGACTTGTGCCGTATATCTGTTAGATTAAAGAGCATGTAGCTAATTACTCTATTTGATTTCTTCCCTGGGTCGACACAAAAGCCGATGCCAACAGAGGTGAGACTGATGCATCATGTAATTAATTAAAGCTTCCTAATTATTAATGTTTAAATCACCTTATGTTGCCATATACGTGGCTTGGCTCCGATTCTGCTTTCCTTAACTTCCTCAAGCAGCAGTCCAGGTGCGCGCAGGCCGTTTTCAGGCACCTTCTAGCGAACCTTGGCCAATTTGTATGCACATATGTCCTTGTGGGATCTGATAAGCCTGCATTTGAAAGGGTAAAATAAAAGGGGATTAAACGAACACATACTGGCCTGGGCTGAGAGAAATCGGTGAACACTCCACTGGCCCAGAACCAGACACATGAGTCAGAGTCATTAGAGCTTATCCCTGGAAATCACAAGCCCCTTTCCTACATCAATATTAGCATAGATTGGAACGGCACGGTGCCCAGAGGAATGGGCCAGAATGGGAATCATTAGGAAGTTTGCGACTGGATTAATTTTACTGTGTATAATTAGAGAGCTTGCAAGGCACTTCCTCTTGATTACCATTGACTCGCATTAATAGAATCATTGGATGTAGGAGCCATAGCCTTGAAGGAAGCGTGCTGACATATGGCGCAGTCGCGCTTCAGGAGACAAGGGCTTGAGGTACTTTCCCAAACCTGCTCCTCTTTGCTTCCTGTCTTTCCTTACACTATTCTTTCTATCTATCTATCTATCTATCTATCTATCTATCTATCTATCTATCTATGATGATATTGTAATATTGTGCCCTGGATTGTGATTGGTCACAATCACTCAGGCTACTAGTTTTAATCTTTCTCTACATTTAAATTTATTACTTTTCTAACCACCCTTTCACCTACAACTTCAAGTAATTTAAATGAATAAACTTTAATTAATAGTTCTCCCAAAAATGGAAACGGTTACATTTACTCCTGCCAAGGTCCAAATAGGAAAAAAGCCCTTAGGACTTGTGCGCATTCTGAAGCCACTGCTCTCAAATCTTAAATCACAATTAAAAATTGGCATCTCTAAACATGTGGCACTAGGTCTGACATCTTTGATGGCAAATGCCATTACAAAAAGTATGGCCTGCTGGTCTGGGGCCAGCTGATTTTATCATTTTAACTTCTGATAGTCTTGAAAGCATCAGTAAGAATGTGATGAAAATTAATCAAATTATTCTAGCTCTGCATCATATGCAGTCGGTTTCCAACAAAGTTTGTGAATTAATGTAGTTACATTATAGCTATATAATTTCAAAAAATAATAAATAAAACCATTTAAACCAAAAATGCTATAAAAAAAATTACAACATTCAATGAAAAATATACTTACAGTGGGGCAAAAAAGTATTTAGTCAGCCACCAATTGTGCAAGTTCTCCCACTTAAAAAGATGAGAGAGGCCTGTAATTTTCATCATAAGTATACCTCAACTATGAGAGACAAAACAAGAAAAAAAAATCCAGAAAATCACATAATAGGATTTTTAAAGCTTCATGGTACTTCCTCGTTAAAATAAGTATTTGGTCACCTACAAACCAGCAAGATTTCTGGCTCTCACAGACCTGTTACTTCTTCTTTAAGAGGCTCCTCTGTCCTCCACTCGTTACCTGTATTAATGGCATCTGTTTGAACTCGTTATCAGTATAAAAGACACCTGTCCACAACCTCAAACAGTCACACTCCAAACTCCACCATGGCCAAGACCAAAGAGCTGTCAAAGGACACCAGAAACAAAATTGTAGACCTGCACCAGGCTGGGAAGACTGAATCTGCAATAGTTTAGCAGCTTGGTGTGAAGAAATCAACTTTGGGAGCAATTATTAGAAAATGGAAGTCATATAAGACCACTGATAATCTCCCTCGGTCTGGGGCTCCACGCAAGATCTCACCCGTGGGGTCAAAATGATCACAAGAACTGTGAGCAAAAATCCCAGAACCACACGTGGGGACCTAGTGAATGACCTGCAGAGAGCTAGGACCAAAGTAACAAAGGCTACCATCAGTAACACACTGCGCCGCCAGGGACTCAAATCCTGCAGTGCCATACGTGTCCCCCTGCTTAAGCCAGTACATGTCCAGGCCCGTCTGAAGTTTGCTAGAGAGCATTTGGATGATCCAGAAGAGGATTGGGAGAATGTCATATGGTCAGATGAAACCAAAATAGAACTTTTTGGTAAAAACTCAACTTGTCGTGTTTGGAGGAGAAAGAATGCTGAGTTGCATCCAAAGAACACCATAACTACTGTGAAGCATGGGGGTGGAAACTTCATGCTTTGGGGCTGTTTTTCTGCATAGGGACCAGGACGACTGATCCGTGTACACGAAAGAATGAATGGGGCCATGTATCATGATTTTGAGTGAAAACTTCCTTCTATCAGCAAGGGCATTGAAGATGAAACGTGGCTGGGTCTTTCAGCATGACAATGATCCCAAACACACCGCCCGGGCAACGAAGGAGTGGCTTCGTAAGAAGCATTTCAAGGTCCTGGAGTGGCCTAGCCAGGGAGTTGAAAGTTGGAATCTTTGCAGGGAGTTGAAAATCCGTGTTGCCCAGCGACAGCCCCAAAACATTACTGCTCTAGAGGAGATCTGCATGGAGGAATGGGCCAAAATACCAGCAACAGTGTGTGAAAACCTTGTGAAGAAAACGTTTGACCTCTGTCATTGCCTACAAAGGGTATATAACAAAGTATTGAGATGAAATTTTGTTATTGACCAAATACTTATTTTCCACCATAATTTGCAAATAAATTCTTTAAAAATCCTACAATGTGATTTTCTGGATTTTTTTTCTCATTTTGTCTCTCATAGTTGAGGTATACCTATGATGAAAATTACAGGCCTCTCTCATCTTTTTAAGTGGGAGAACTTGCACAATTGGTGGCTGACTAAATACTTTTTTTCCCCACTGTATTTCTAGAAAATATAAAAAACATTGCAAAGAAAAATGGATCATTATTTGGGGGGGTTATTAAAATGTTGGCATGGCAAGTAGTAAACCATTTTTCTTGTTGAGCCCTGTATTGGTTTTCCCACATTTCTGGACTGATCACAACATAAGTTTAAAAAAATGCAAATGAGATTCAAGTTCTGTATCAACACAGGATATTTTCAGTGAAAAATGGCTTAAATTGGTGTGTTCCTCACACAAACTGATGAGTAGTATGAGTTGTATGGATGACATGAATGCTTTTTACAGTACAAATCTCCATCTGCTTTCACTAGTGTACAGACAATTCTTTGGTTGCCTTGCTAGCATCTTTAAGGAAATGCTAATGTACTTCTACATTCACGACAGAGGGGCGCCTCTATGATACAGAGGGGAAATTAAGTGTCTGGATCACGCAAAAATTTTAAAGTCCTTTCGGACCTCACCAACAAGTGCACTCAATTGCATCTACATTATGCAACCACAAAAATGCAAGGTTACTACAGACCAGCCACTAGTGGAATGAAGACATGACAAAAAAAAAATGCCTTAAATTTTCAATTTATGTAGCATTTTTATTGCTCTTTATGTGGACTTAATGTCTTAATGTTACGCTGCCTGAATAGACTACCATGTCTCACCAAGTCTTCACCAATTGCAGCCACTCATTAGCGTTGTGCTTGGACAGCCAGACATAATGACCCGGTTTTATCAATTTTGCCATGATGGCACAATTAAGCTCTTATTTGACATTAAACATGAAAAACAGTAAGGGACAGACTGGCTGCAGATGAGCTCGCACAGAGGAAATGTCACCGTGTCTGGGAAGGGGACTGGCTTGCTGAGGAACAGAGGTTTGGACAACACAACAGAGAAAGCTGGTCTTACGCCAGCCCGCTGCCACGGACATATCGAAACCCAGTAGGGAAATGCACCTCTGTTCAGCATTAGCTCTGACATTCTGCATTCAAACAGTGGCACGGTTCAGCGTGGGCAGCCGTGGCGGGAGGATGTGCCATAAAGCTGCTGTGACAGCCCACCTGGAGTTGGGGATGGTGTGGATAATCCCGCAGTAGTTTGATTATGGGAGACCGGCACCAAGGAGGTTGCAGGTGACAAATCAGATCCGACTGATGTTGTGAACAGACACAACAGCATCTGACACTTGGGAGGGGTCACCGCCTGTAATAGTCAGCATGGAGTATCAAGCACACCTGACCCCCAAAATGAGAATAATGAGCTTCTGGCTGGAACACACCAGCGTGGGGGCCCTTCAAATTATAATGCGTTTCGTACACCAGAACATCATTTCACAGCAGTGGTTAGCCAGACAAATGGAGAAAAATGGCACTCAGGTTTGGCTGATGTACCCCCTAATGTTGGGTCAGAGGGTCAACCTCAGCGAGACACCTTGCATTTCACTTCACAACTCCTTGGAGAAGTGTATTTCAAGGGCACTGTGAAAAAAATGAGTGGAAGTATAATTGTAAAAATAACAATGGGCAGTTAAAAACGAGACCCCTTCGTCTGTCACTGCTAGAGAAAAAAAAAAAGGGTATTCAAATACATAGAGAGAAAAAAACTAAGCAGCTTTCTTGGTAACAGAAAACTCTCCTGGGATATCTAATATACAACCCTCTACATTGCGAGTAAATTACTCGCATATGCGACTAAATCTTCACTCTGGGCGACTAAATGATGTCTATCATTACCAATGGCTAATAAAAAAAAAAAAAAAAAAAATTCGCAGATTTTCTCGCCGTTGTTTGAGTTTGGGGAGGCGAGTATATTAGTAGCACAGATATATATTTTCACTCACAGAACACTCTGACTGAGCGCTTCAGAGTTTCTCTCTCTGTCAAGTGATCTGTGATATTTTTCAGTTTATCTGAATGGATGCGCAGTGCACCTGTGTTTGTGTGTTTTGGCGTAACGTAAACTCTAGTGTGAAGGCACACGACTCGTCGTCGCTTTCTCTCACACGCGCAAAGAGCGAGAGCGAGCGAGAGTCTTACATAACATGCATAATTGATGCGCTACATGTAAACGATATACTTTGTTGTATTTTCCTGTAAAAATAACGGAGTTCCTTTGGAATTCTTCAGCTTTTAAGAACTGCCGGGTTTTCCTGTAGTAGGCGGAACTAATGCGCAAACGACAATCTCATTGGCTGGTGCTCAACTATTATCGTCCCTGTTTTGATTTCAGCGAATCAGTTCGAGCAAACGCACACAACCTGATTAAAATTCATGAATCCAGCAGCTCGTTAATCCTTAGTGCGTTTTTATATTGTTCTTATTAATAGAATTCGTATAATACTAAAATAAAATATATCTTATCTTTTTACAGGAACACTGAATGACCCAAAAAAGCACCAGAACCAGTCCTAAGTTCATGGTTACCAAGTTTTAATTCTAATTACTAAACTTCTATTATTAAATAATACTTGATTATCATATTATAATGCTTGACTGCTTGGCTGACTGATATTAAGAGTGTACTTTCAGATATTTAAAAAGCTGTACCATTTTATAAACATTATATATGTTTGTAAAATGGCATAACTTATACACTACACTGAACAAAATTATAACGCAACACTTTTGTTTTTGCCCCCATTGTTCATGAGCTGAACTCAAAGATCTAAGATTTTTCTATGTACACAAAAGGCCTATTTCTCGCAAATATTTTTTCACAAATCTGTCTAAATCTGTGTATGTGAGCACTTGTCCTTTGCCGAGATAATCCATCCACCTCACAGTGTGGCATATCAAGATGCTGATTAGACAGCATGTTTATTGCACAGGTGTGCCTTAGGCTGCCACAATAAAAGGCCACTTTAAAATTTGCAGTTTTACTGTATTGGGGGGTCCTGGGAGGTCCGTATCAGTCAGTATCTGGTGTGACCACCGTTTGCCTCACGCAGTGCAGCACATCTCCTTCGCGTAGAGTTGATCAGGTTTGTTGATTGTGGCCTGTGGAATGTTTGTCCACTCCTCTTCAATGGCTGTGCGTAGTTGCTGGATATTGGCAGGAACTGGGACACGCTGTCGTATACGCCGATCCAGGCAATCCCAAACATACTCAGTGGGTGACATTTCCGGTGAGTATGCTGGCCATGCAAGTACTGGGATGTTTTCAGCTTCCAGGAATCGTGCACAGATCCTTGCATCATGGGGCCGTGCAATATCATGCTGCAACATGAGGTGATGGACATGGATGAATAACACAACAATGGACCTCAGGATCTCGTCACAATATCTTTGTGCATTCAAAATACCATCAATAAAATGCACCTGCGTTCGTTGTCCATAACATACGCCTGCACATACCATAACCCCACCGCCACCATGGGCCCTACTTCCGATCCACCAACGTTTACATCTACCCAATTGCCACTTCCACATCTCCTTCCACCTCATCCTTCGACGCCATTAGCACGTCTGTTGCCATCCTGGCCCCTGTACAAGTGAAAACCGTGATTCATCCGCTGTCAGAGAACCATCTCCACAATTCGCCGCGACGCACATCGAATGTGAGCAGCAGATGAGCTTCCCTGGAACTTGCTTTTCTGTATTGGTCTTTGTCGCAGAGAATTGCTTGTTCATTATTGCGTATTAACCGGGTCTTTGTGTCTGCCAGATATACCATTCTGGTTCTCCCAGCTGTCCAGGTGGCTGGCCGCTCCTCATTAACAATCTTGGAGTGACATTGATGGCCTTTTACATCGTCTTCCGGGTCTGCCTGTTGTGTGTGCTTCAGGTCTTGATCCGTCTGTACTCGCCGGGCCTGTCACCCCTCCGCAAACAAAAAAATTCGCCTGAAACGCCTTAATGGTGACGCTTATGGTAGAGCAATGAACAGAACATTCAATTTCATGAGCACGCTCTGGTGGCATTCCTGCATCACATGGCCAATTGCACCTCCCTTGCTAACTTGCATCAACATCTGGGGCCATGGTGCTGTGTGATAAAAACGGCACATGTAGAGTGGCCTTTTACTTGTGGCCTATATATATTATATATATAATATATATATATATATATATAGTATATCAGTCTGGCGAGTAAACTAGAAAATTTACTAGCCAATGGCGATTCATTTGCCAAGGTGTCCATAGAGGTTGATATGAACCAATTGTACGCTATTATAACTTTAAAATCGTTTGCCACAAAAATTTTATTGCATGGGTGTGTTTCACTTTAGTCACACTGAGGGAATCAAAAAAATAATCACTTAGGTTCGGGGCCGCCGCTCATCACCCCACAAAACCTAACAAATTCGGCCGGGATCCGGTTTTCAGTCAATCAGTATGTATGTAATTACGAAACAAAGAAAAGAAATTATACTGACAACAAAAAAAAGTGGCAAAAAGCCACACAAATCTGCCGGAGCCTGCTTTTTTTTTTTTAATTCTGCCTCAGTACTTTTCACTCTAAAACCAATATCATTGAACTCGAGAACAGAATCAACTCCAAATAATTCACTATGAGTAACTAAATATTCTATGGATGCTAATTTCAGTTATTTTCAATAGTGGCTATTTCAGTATTCTCACTAACTCGACAACATACCTCGTTACGATTATAACCGTTAACAAGATAATGTTCAATTAGAATTAAATTCAAATAGAGTGGAAAATACCTCTGACCCGTTAAAAATACCAACATTTAGTTTCCAGGGATTCATTTTACATGCGCAAAAAGCAGCAAACAACAGAACATGAGGATTTCCATGGTCACATCACGCAGCATTTCTGCGGGCGGATGGATGGATGGATGGTCTATATGCAGAATTTCAGTTCATTTTTGTGCACAAAGATGGCACAAAGCGGCATCCTATTTTCCTATATTTAACAAAAGCACAACTTTTTTTTTTTTTTTTTTTTGTAAATACACAAAGTAAACCTTTTACACTTTCGATTATCTGTAGTACTATAAATGAAGGAGTGTTGTAAGTGGTTTCCACTGTTAGAAGGAAAATGATTCAAGTGATCGCTCCGGCACCTCACGCACACACTCAGTTAAAGCATTGCTAACTTGACAACGCAGCCTGTCCATTATCATGATAAAATACAGTCAGCCAAACATATGGAACAAAACACACTGCTCAATTTAAATAGCTTGTAGTACAATCTGTGCTGTGCCACCGTAATGTTATGCCAAGCACATTTTGTTTTATGTGGATATTGGAACGCGAGAGAAGTACAAAACCAGGTTTACATATCAGTTTGGTGTCCAAATACATTGTGAATATGGAAACATTTGGATTCATGCCAAATGTGAGAAGCTACATGAGCCACATCAGTTTCGCTTTAAATTAATTAGTTTTGGCTTGTCGTTTATATAGCTTCTTATATTTTTCATTCTTGTTTTGTTCTGAATACTGTTAAATTGAAAGGATTTGTTGTTGTGTGAGGGGAACCAAAATATAGCGTATAATGTTTGCAAACATTGGGCGTAGGCCTATTTATTAGGCCTATTTCTGTATGTAATAATATTATGATATAATATTTAGGGCTGTCGCGATTCGTCGATTTTATTAGACTATTTGATTTTTTAAAATCCTCGACTTCATTTTGCTCGCGTCGACTAACCGGAAAAATACCGGAAGTGGCGCATTTCACAGACGAGAATGTATAAAACACATTATTAGTCTGTTTTCCAAGGCTGCATGATATATTAAACCCATTTAAAATTCATAATTAAGCATAATTGTTAATTCACAAACGCTACGATTTAATTAAATAATTATATGCTATGCAGTTCTAATACAGTATATGCGTTCCGTTGCGTATATGCGTTCCGGCTCCGTTCACGGTAGTTCCACAGGAACTGTTATCATTTACATGTGTGGAGCGTCTCAATACTCCATCTCTGCATGTTGTTGTGAGTTTGGGTTTATTATAACGTTCATCTGGGAACCCAACATGCGCCATTTTATCAGATTTGTAAGGTAAATCATTTATAAATCAACGCAAACACAGGAGAATGCATCGTGGTTTCAAAATAAAAGCTCAAACCCTCACTCTGAGTTTACACGTTTTGATGTCCACATATTCATTTAATTACAGTGGCTATAGCATTTCTGTCCTAAAGAAATGGCCAAATATTAAAGATTAAGTGGACATTTGAGTGAAATGGTGCTTGGTCAATATTAAACAAGTATTAGATCGCACAGTAATGTGCAAAAACAATCGTCAGGCCGTTGGCGTAATGTGCATTAGCGCTATTGTTTAAAATACATTATGTATTTTAACCATTTTTTTTTCAATAAAACCATATGATTTCTTGCTTTTGATACTTTATTTGAACTAATTATTATTGCCTCATTACTATTATATATGTATTTTAAGTAATTTTAAAGGCTATTGTTCACTTACATCTATTTTTATTACCACAAATTTTTTTTTATAATAATTATAGGGCACTATGAAATCAGTTTTATTTCCAAATTCAGTTTTTTCAATTTAAATTTTTTTATACTCTGTTTTAATGGTTAAATTAAATTTTATTAATCAAAAAGCCTGTCTCAAGTTAATTGAGTTTTACAGTTTTATCTTTACCAAATTCTGTTTTCCATTATTTTCTGTATTCCATTTTAATGGTTGCCGTAAAATTTTAATAATCAAAAGCATCTCCAATTAATTGATTTTGTTTTTTTAAAAAAAAGAGAGAATTATTTTTTTTTCAGAAATACTGCACATTTACATTTTTCTCCTTAATAAATTCTGGTAAATAATATTTCTGGTAAATACTCCTTTAAAAGTGTTTTTTGATTATAATTTTATTATTAGTAGACTAGAACATGTGGATATGTTATCATTCTTACACTATAATATTGAACTTTGATTTCAGTGATTTGGACTGTGAGATGGACACTTGGTTCTTGCACTTTATGTTGCACTTTACGTTTTTACTGATTTCTTTTTTTTAATGAAATATAGTTTAATAAAATATTCTTAAGTAAAATTGTTGATTTTTTTTGTGGGAAATTAATCGTTTAGATTAATCGATTAATCTATAAATTAGTCGATAGTCTAATAGTCATTAGTGGCAGCCCTAATGTGACTTGTTTTTTTTTCTCCCTCTCGCTCAATTTTATTTTATATGTGTACCATAGCCTATTTTAACTATGCATCAAACGTTTTAAAAAATTTAGAAAAATACTTAATTCCTTTTAAACCATTTAACTGATTGTATTAATCGGGTCAAAAATTCTTACTGTCGTTTATCGGTTAAGCAGTTACTATGAGCATCCCTAAACTATTCATTAGCAAATCAACTGTAATTCTTTTCTATGTTTGAGTCCTGACTCATCTTCAGTCGACCAGTTTGCAGCTATTTTAAGACATATTTGATTACAGGTCCATTCTATCTGTTGTTTTTGTCAAGACAAACAGATCAAGGACAACAACATAGTAATGCTGTCAGATTAAAGTGTATGATAGTCCTTTGAACCTCCACTAGACTCTGCTACTTTGATAAAATATTGATCTGTTCATTGGAACCTCTTGAACGAAAAAAAATAACCACAAATGACATCTTTTTAATAACTGCCTCTAGATGCACCAAGATTAAATGGAGAGCAAATGGAGACTTGATTACACCTTCAGGTTCTAAGAGTAAGCTCCTGAGAAAAGGACCCTAGTAATATCACATCCCGCACTTAAATGTTATATATTTATATATCCTCCGATGAAGCTGAATTTTCAGTATCATTACGTCCAGTCTTCAGAGTCGTGATCCTTCAGAAGTCATTCTAAAATGCTGACTTAGTGCTCAAGAAACAATTCTTATTATTATTTTTGTGGAAACTATGAAAGATGTCTTTTCAGGATTCTTTGATGTAGAGAAAGTTACATCCGAGACAACGCTGATCCTTAAAACACTAAGAAAATACTTAAAAGACTAAGAAAACAGAGATAAGCGATAAATCCAATTAAAACCACCTATGACAGCAAAAAAAAAAAATTTATATATAATATATTTATATATATATATATTATATATAATATATATATATATAAATAAAATAAACACTAAAGGTTTACCAAGATGATGGGTTTTTGTCAATGTCTTGATCAAAGAGGGAAGAATTTATCTATGAGGATCTCGCAATAATCCGCATTTTCCACAGAAGCCGGTTTGGTACAAAACGCATGGTTGTCTTCCATGTCAACAATGGAGAGCTTGAGAAACCATCCTATTTCAAACAAGATATTAAAGCATAAGCCAGAGACAAATACCAGTGGCTTATTGTGACCTAGCTAATACTTCAATTTTCTTGACATTCCACACGAATTGTAGTTTGAGAAACTAAAGGATTTATGTGTGAGAGAGGAGGAGATAGAAAGAGATTAATTCTTCTCGGAGCACTCCGTCTTCATTACTCTGTGTTTTAATGTCCATTGCTACAGCCATCTCTAAAGCTCAGCATGTATCTCAAAGGAGCGTTCCAGAAAATGAACCTCAGATGTGATTCATTCCACAGTGCTAAATTATCCCAGCTCTGCTACAGGAAATTAAATGCCTTTCTTAACCCCACAGGTAGACTCACAAGGCACTGGGCTTTTAAGAGAAATAACAGAAAACTATAGCATTGGGAGTGACAAAAACCTGAGCATGTGTTGATGCCCAATAGATTGCAAGTTCAACGATGCAAACCTTCTGAGAAAACACACACACAGAAAAGGCAAAAACAAATGGAGCGAAATAGAACAAATGCTAAACAAATCCCTAATTCTGGACCAAATCTGAACCACACCAGACATAGTTTTTGTTTCTTGTTAGCCCCCTGGTCCTGGCTAAACCATATTCTGGTGCATCGGTTCAGAAAACAACAGATGTTGATTCTCAACCTTGATGAAACCCTACAATCCTGATACTGTAAGAGCCAGACAACATTATCAATTAATTTAATTTTAAAACCAAGTTTGTTCACATGCCTGAACATGAACATATGGAGCTCATTTGTACTGAAACAAATATGTATGCTCTTGGTATGAGAAAAGCTGAAAATAACTACATATTTACATTTGATGTAAGAAAACAAGCAGTGCTTCCCCATGCAGAACTTGCCAAGGTGTTCAAGGTGGTTGTCAAAGTGGTTGCTAAGTTGTTTTGTAAACTAATAAGGCTAAAATAAATTGCAATGATTCTAAAACTGAAAAAAAAATATATATAATGTTTGTTTTGTAAAGGAATCCCAGCTTCTTTGGGGATTTCTATTTCATGGCGAAAATCATACTTTAGCTATAAAAAACTGAAAGTAGAAAACTTAAAGTACCGTATTGACCCGAATATAAGACAATGTTTTTTTCTTGGAAATACATCTGAAAAAACGCGGTCGTCTTATATTCAGGGTCTAGACTTTGACATGTCAATAATACACCCACAAAAATAAGTGGTGCCAAATACACATAAAACGAGTGTGCCATGAAATAAGTAATGTAATGCGTGTTGTAAAGATCGCAAGAAAAAACAAACAAGAAAAAGAAAACCTTACAGCTGCATGAGTCGTGACTGTCACGTTAGCCTGTTGGGACCAAACTCTCTTTGTGATTTTAAAACATAAGATTTTGTTTTTTTATGGTATATCAAAAAGTGTATATTTTTTAAATATGATTGTTGGTACATTTGACCAGTTTTTACCATACTTTCAAAACAAAAATTTAAATGGGAAAAATATGCAATATGAAATAATTGAAGACAAAATGTGTTTTAATGACAAACAAGTTTTGGTTTTTAAAAAGCCTTTTTCCAAAAGGTGCATCATCTTATATTCGGGCCAATACGGTAGTTAAAACCATTTTCAACAGAACAAAACAATTTTCTCAGAGTAGAAATACTGCAACACAATTAAAGCTTGTCAGACAATGAGCTCCAACAAATAAAACAAAAACAACCACAAATTAATTTCAGTTTTTGATGCATGTTAAATTACAAAAAAAATAAAAAAACTACATTACAACCCGCTTTCTTTAAACTTGATAAAACCACTAGACAGAGATAATTCTAGACTGCAGAGAAATGCAATGTTGTTTAAACTGTTTATATGATATCTGTCATATTAACTGACATTATGTAACAAATGTCCACTGAAGGTAAGTTTATGATGAATCCAAGTGCAGTTAATTTGATGGGTTGTTGCTAAGTGGCAGAAGTCAAAACAGCCAACCAAAACAAATCTGGCTGGGGTCCTTAAATTCAATATAAATCTATGGGGCGTTTTTTTCCCCATCTGTCATTTCATCTGCAAATAAATAAATTAATATTCTGACTACATAGAAAAGTTGAAGCACACCGCTCAACAAGCAACATGATTTTAGGTATCATTCACATCCATGACAAAACCAGACCAGGGCTAGTTACACACAAGTATGAGCAATAGTGCCTCAGCAAACAGCAGTAATTAGAAAAGTGAGTACATCAAAGGACAGAAGAGTAACGAAAGGTTCAGAAAATTTAATTTGGACGAGTGGCTGTGATTGACTATTGGATGTGTCAGCCTGCAGGTGCAGGTCAGTGCTGGAGAACGATGGCTTTAGAAAGGACTGAGGCTGAGTAACCACTGCGCTGACATCACAAGTCCTGAATCAATATTGGACAGAAGATCACACCCAGCCTCCCTTCCTGCAGATTAAGCCGTTTTAAAGGTGCGAGCATAATTGCTTACTAAAAACACCATATACACTTCCTGTCCTACATTCTGTTTGTGGGTTTAATTAGCAGAGCAATGACATGCTAATGGGAGCAAGACAGCCTTCCCGGAGGAGGAGGAGGGCAGGGTGAAGATTGCTAGCTTTCTTCATCCTGTGTTGACATTCCCCGGATGATGAAAGCAAGATCTAAAAGTGTGTCCTCCTGACCTCATAAGACGAGCGGAGTGTGATGTGTGCAGCCACGGCAATCTCTGCTTCATGCCTGCAGGCCTGATTATGATGGAGATGAAGCTGGCACATGAAGTCGCCATACAGTAGCACCGGCCACCCACACCCGCCTTCCACCACACATTCAGCTGTGCTGCTCAGACTCACGGCTTGCTGGCCAAATTTCAACAGTAAATCTGACATCACGCGAATGATAACGATGCGGGTTCAGCCAAGAATCCAAAAAAAGACTGGCGATCTTCGCCTCTTGATTCTTGAGTGCTCCTCCCAAATGAATTAATCAATCTTGATTTAACACAGTGCCCTTCAGTAAGACTTGCCTTCCAATCCTACACATAGTAAAATGCTGGGATATGAGTAATTTTATTTCACGTAACGTTAAATATCACAATGTAGTTATTTTTGCTGAAAATGACAAAATTGTTTATATTACACAACAAATAATAATGCATCCGACATCAGTGCAAGTACAGCTTCTTATTACAAAACACTTATGTAAAATAAACAAAAAAACATAATATTATAAAATGGATCATTCTGACTTTTAGCCAAGCTTTGTGTATTTAAATTTATAATGTAAAAGAAAAATAATTTTATTATAGTATTATTATTAAAATGACACAAAACACATTAATTTAAATAAATTCATATTATATATATCTATATATATATATATTAATATGTCTAATACAAGGTGCGCTCACTAAATTAGAATGTCATGGAAAGGTTCATTTATTTCAGTAATTAAACTCAAATTGTGACACTTGTGTATTAAATAAATTCAATGCAAATAGACTGAAGTAGTTTAAGTCTTTGTTTTTTTTTTAATTGTGATGATTTTGGCTCACCTTTCACAAAAACCCACCACTTCACTATCTCAACAAATGAGAAATACTTCATAAGACCAATACAAAAACATTTTTAGTGAATTGTTGGCCTTCTGGAAAGTATGTTAATTTACTGTACATGGTCTCAATACTTGGTAGGGGCTCCTTTTGCTTTTAATTACTGCCTCAATTCGGCGTTTCATGGAGGTGATCAGTTTGTGCACTGCTGAGGTGGTATGGAAGCCCTGGTTTCTTTGACAGTGGCCTTCAGCTCATCTGCTTTTTTTTGGTCTCTTGTTTCTTATTTTCTTCTTGACAATACCCCATAGATTCTCTATGGGGTTCAGGTCTGGTGAGTTTGCTGGCCAGTCAAGCACACCAACATCATGGTCATTTAACCAACTTTTGGTGCTTTTGCAGTGTGGCAGTTGCCAAATCCTGCTGGAAAATGAAATCAGCATCTTCAAAAATCTGGTCAGCAGAAGGAAGCATGAAGTGCTGCCCACATTTCTTGGTAAACCGGGGCAGTGACGTTGGTTTTCAAAAAACACAATGGACCAACAACCGGCAGATGACATTGCACCCCAAATCATAACAGACAGTGGAAACTTAACACTGGACTTCAAGAAAATTGGGCTATGAGCTTCCCCACCCTTCCTCCAGACTCTAGGACCTTTGTTTCCAAATGAAATACAAAATTTGCTCTCATCTGAAAAGAGGACTTTGGACCACAGGGCAATAGTTCAGTTCTTCTTCTCCTTAGCCCTGGTAAGATGCCTCTGACGTTGTCTGTTGTTCAGGATTGGCTTAACAAGAGGAATACGACCACTGTAGCACATTCCTGACACGTCTGTGTGTGGTGGCTCTTGATGCCTTGACCACCAGCCTCAGTCCATTCCTTGTGAATTTTTCACTCAAATTCTTGAATCGATTTTTTGCTTGACAATCCTCATAAGGCTGCTGTTTTCTCGGTTGGTTGTGCATCTTTTTCTTTTTCCTTCCACTCAACTTTCTGTTAACATGCTTGGATACTGCACTCTGTGAACAGTCAGCTTCTTTGACAATGAATGTTTGTGGCTTACCCTCCTTTGTGAAGGGTGTCAATGATTGTCTTATGGACAAATGTCAGATCAGCAGTCTTCCCCATGATTTGTGTAGCCTAGTGAACCAAACTGAGAGACATTTTGAAGGCTCAGGAAACCTTTTTAGGTGTTTTGAGTTGATTAGCTGATGGCATGTCACCATATTCTAATTTGTTGAGATTGGTGGTTTTTTGTTAAATGTGAGCCAACATCATCACAATTAAAACAACCAAAGACTTAAAACTACTTCAGTCTGTGTAAATTGAATTTATTTAATACACGAGTTTAACAAATTGAGTTGAATTACTGAAATAAATGACTTTTCCACGACATTCTAATTTATTAAGATGCACCTGTATATATATATATATAATTATTGTGGTGTGTGTATTAGATATATATATATTATGTTATATACAATTTTAAATGTCATTTTATTTGAATTACATATATACAAATTTAAAATAAACTTACATTTAATTTATTTGATTAAAATAGTTCATATATACACACTAGGGAGGGGCGATATGGACTTAAAACTATATTAAAATATTTTCTGGTATTTATTGCGATAACGATATCAATGACATGTATCCACTGAGAAACCAAAATCCCTAATATATACAAAGACATCCAGCTTTGCCTGTAGCTGAGTAAAAAGAAAATAGAAACTTTTAAAGTGATCAAACATGAAGACGATAAACACACAATTGTGACAATATATGGTTTATCTTCTTCAAGCCATCTTGGTTTTTATATATATATATATATGTATATACAGGGTTTGAAATTAACACCCGCCAACCCACCAAATTCGGGTAAAAATCAGCTGTGGCGGGTAACGCTGTCAAATCACTAGCCAATTTGGTGGGTTACTTTTCGTAAATTATGTTTACTAATTAATTTCTTGAGGAAGTTCATGTAAGCCAAATCTGCACAGATTTCGTGTAAATACTGAACTCGAGACTCATCATGATATATTAAATAAGCCTAATTGCGCAGCATCTGGGCATCTAGCTTACTTGAACATACCCAGCGATGTAGCTACTAGCCATCGGGAGCACCGGGACATTCCCGGTGGGCCGATCGCCGAAGCGAGACCTTATATTAGGCGCTGTTTTTAAATTATAGCCCACGCAAAACTGCAAAAAGCAAGTACTCCAAAAGTGTGAAGCGGTGCTACCTGGTGCATCCGCCAGCCGCGTGTTAAAGCAGAGCGGGATCAGTCTCCCACACAGCGCTGCGCTTCCGCCACGATTTATAAGAGATAAACAGCGCAAATCGCTCGATCCATTCAGAAATGACACAGAATTGTGTTATACAGTTGTGTGATATGACAACATTAAAGGTTCTGCCTGAAAACAGCCACGACAAGGTCAAATGCATGTAAACAAACTGCAATGTAAACAAACTTTAATAGCTTATTTCTCTTTAAATGTTTCATTCTAATTAATTTTAATTTAAGTCAAATGTTAATTCAGTAAGAGCCTGATTAAAGATAAAGACCAGTGTCTCTGTAATTTAGAGACACTTATAAATGAGGTGTTTTCCATTTACAAATATTATAAAGTTCTTAATGGATAGTTCACCCAAAAATTTAAACTGTCTTCATTTAGGCTACTCAGCATCATGTCATTCCAAACCTGTATGAATTTCTTTCTTCTGTGGAACATAAAAGAAGATATTTTGAGAAATTCAATAAATGTTTGTCCGTACAGTAGAAATCAAGAGTAAGCAATATGGTTTGGTAACATTCTACAAAATATCTTTTGTGTTTTACAGAAGAAAGTAAGTCATACAGGTTTGGAAAGACATGAGGGTGAGGAAAGGATGACAGCATTTATTAGCAGTAAATTTCTATGTTCTAGCACAAAATCAATGCTTATACTTTCAAGTGCATTTCTACAGTATGTGACAAAAATGCAGTAGGCTATTAGTTTGTTGCATTTGCTGTGAATTCAGTAATATATCATTATTTGTTTTTGTCCTCATTTATTTATTTATTTACTTACTCCAATTGAAGGCCCTATAACACAGCGAAACATTCACAGGGGACCTTGAGGGCCGGGTAGGCTGGATTTGTCCAGGGACGAATTTTAACCCCAGTCCAGCCCTGTACCCATCACTACGCAACAAATAATGGCGTGGCGGGCGCACTGGTTTCCTTTGCATTGAAGTAATAACGAAAAAAAAAATGCCTGAAGACTCGCACCGTGTCTACACCAGATGCGACAAAATACTATAGAACCCATTATAATCGGTGATGCGGCCTACACTGGATGTGGCACAGCACAGCATGACAAATCCCAGACCTAAATGATGCCTCGTTCTATTTATGACGTAGGCCTACTGTTTGACAAAGTACAAATTATTTGCAATGGTCACTTTGTCGCATCTAGTGTGGACAGCCTCAAGCTGTTGGCTTACCTCTGGCCTTTTTTTCATAATTTAATTGTTTAATTTTTTTGGCTTGTAGAAATTATGAATGGCCGGTAACTTAAAAATTTAGTAGCCAAATTGGCTGGTGAGTGAAAAAGTTAATTTCAAACCCTGATTGTAATGCCAGTCCTACTTGACATACTCCTTATCACTACTGTATAAATCTATAAAATAGTATGAGTTCTGCTCATTACGTGATATGAAACCACTCGGTCACAAATAAGTTATTTCAAACACTCAGCTGATATAATGAAGAAAATTTGTAGTACAAGTATGTCAATAAATCTCTTTGTTGGACAACAGGTTTGTAGACAGGCTCATACACATGCAAAAACTGTATCGCACACATGCTACTGTAGTACATTTATTCATTGCACAGACCATTTTTTGTACAGCCCTGACCAAACCAGTTCCAGACTGTAGAAGGAGCTCCTCGTTTAGCGATAAACTCCTCCTCAATTTCACGTCCGCCTTCCGCAATGTCGCTCGGCACACAGAAATAAGTCATCAACTATGTTTTATCGTTGTTATCGCGGGAAGACTAATTCTTATAGTGGGGAGAATTTTTACTGGTATATAGCAAACGATAAGATCCCATCCCATCCGTAACACACATAAAAATTAGAGATGCACCGATTGCAATTTTCTTGGCCGATTCCGATTTCCGATTTTTCGTTAGTGTGATCTGCCGATACCGATTTTTGCCGATTCCGATATTCCTTCTAAGAACTATAATTGACAGCATACACAAAAATCTACTTTTCTTCAATGCAAAATTTTATTTTCATAAAAAAAACACAAGCAAAAAGTCAGTAATAAAATAAGAACAAAAAAAAAAAGGCAAACAACAGCACAAATAAATGCAATAAAATAAACAGAGCTATGAAACTAAGTTTTTCAGGTTAAGTAAATTTTTATTCAGGTAAGAAATACTACAGAAATTAAAGTAATCAAATGTAAAATAACACATCCAGTGGTATTTTACATTTGATTACTTTAATTTCTGCAGTCTTCATTGTAAAAATTAAATACAGATTAATGCTTACCATTACAGTTATAAAACGTATTCAGTCAAGAGAAGAACGTGATTTTCTTTGTCTCTTGTTCTTTGATTAACATGACAGACAACAGCAGGAATATTGGACAGCGGTCCCTTTTACGAGTATTTTAACAAAAGGTACAAAATGCATTTTGCATAATGTTGTATGTATTTGGACGTTTTAGCGCAGTTAGCACTCATTTTGGTATTTGTGGCTCACATCTGTTTGATACGAGGCATGATGGGGCAAATGAGACCTGTGTGAGAGAAGGGGTCGTCGGAGAGAAGAGCGCGAGAATGCGCGGCTGACGTTTATTGCCTGTGCCGCTGGTAACAAAACGATTCGTCTCGGAATCGGAAAGAAGTGAGACTGACAGGCCAATCACCGATCCGAGCCGATCATGAGGAAAATCGGCCAATTCCGATCCCTGGTCGATCGATCGGTGCATCTCTAATAAAAATATAATAAACTTTATTATACCTATGTATACATTTTATTATAAAATAATTTTAATGATTATATTTAATATCAGTAGTAGATCGCAACAAAAGAACGATTAATAGAACGCAATAATGAACATCCATAATTAAATAGATAGAATGATAGAACAATAGACAGAACGATAGAACGATAGAACGATAGATAGATAGATAGATAGATAGATAGACTGAACGATTGAACGATAGATCAATAGAAAGATAGTTAGTTGGGGTCTGAGGACGGGCACAGCTTGGCGCTGTGTTTAGTGAGGCTTGAGGAAGAGAAACTGGAGGAACAGAGCAGGAGTTGGACTGTAGAGAGACAATGTACCGGGTAAAACAGAGAGGGAGAGAGAAAGAGAGAGAGAGCAAGAGAGCGAGAGAGAGAATGGCCTGAAGCATCCCACTTATCTCACCCCTCACTGTTTGTCGATGATAACAGCCTATGCTCTCTTACACACACTACTGTCTGCAGTCCAAAAAAGCACAGAAATAACTCACTACACACACAGATAGAGCTCTCGTGACAAATAACCGGGCAGTGAGTGGCCTATTCGGACTAGTGGTTGGAAAATGAGGAAATTTCACTCAGGCATGAGCTCAATCAAGCCTTTATGCCAGCAAGCTCCTGTAAAGCTATCTGACAGACTGGTAAGAAGAGAAGAGTAGATGTAGAGAAGTGGACTGATCAGGATAGGTGTTACCTGCATTCCTCCTCCATTATTTAACATAAATTCGCATGTGTCTAGACGATTCATTAATTTGACAGATATACTAGTGCAGTGCGTATGGAACACTGAAATGCCATTAGGAGCTGCCATTTCCTGCCATCTTGAAACTAAAGGCAATTACAGAGTGCCAGTTCTCACACAGAGACTGCCACTTACATGTATTCTCACCTGTTAATTACTTGTTCATTCCAGAGTCAATAAATGCATGCGGCATAAATCACACACATAATTAATGTATATGATAGCATGCATAGATAGAGTGACAAATCTCACATTACATTGTTGCAGAAGCTATTGTGATCTAGGAAACTGTGTTGATGTTCAAGATAAAGAACCCCTGAATGCATATTTTAATTATAGTTGGCCTGAAACAAATAGTCACCCCATCTATTTTTTTAAATGCATTTGAATGATCTTATTTTGAACAATTCATCCATGCATAAGTTTCTTTTTTTATTATTATTATTGTTGTTGGTTTATTCCTCGTAAGTTATCATCAAAATGTCATAACTCAGTTTTCCAGTGAAATGACAGACCTCACATACATTTTTGAGTGCAATGCCCACATCTCAAAATCTAATCAAAAACATTTTATTTTTCTATAATCCATTACACTGTACATCACAATACAGATTAATCCGTCACTGTTTCCATTTCATCACAACTTCACCCAAAAGTTGCAATGCACAATATATAATGGAAAATTTATGTTTGTTGGCAGATATTACAGATGTATTGCCATTTTTTCCCAGACATGAAAATATCCAAATGATGTGTCATTAGGAACCTTTTGAAATAATCAATAATTATTTTTTCAAATTTTTTTGGAAAAGTGTGTGAAAAATTGTGTTTTATGGTCGATCACAATTGTGACCGATGGGATAAGGTGAGTAATGAATTAACATATTTCTCCAGTCATAAAAATTGTTATATATCTTAGCCCAGCTATTTTAAACTGTTTGATCTCATTCTAGGGTTATTGTAGCAGAAAAAACTAATACAACATTGACAGGAACACTGAGATAAAATTTTTTTAAAAATTCAACCATCAACACATTTCAAAATTGTTACTTTTTTTGTAAAATATAAAATCCAATTTTTATATTAGTGCTACCAGTATTACAACATCAATATTGTAATTTTTTTGTAACATTTGAATTTTTAATTTAGTGCAATATTTTGTCATTGCAACATTTTAGTGTAATTTTCACTAGCAACTACAATTGGATTTATATTTATATTATATGTTATCCCACCGGTCACTATTGTGACCAAGATGTTTACTCATTCTATGACCACACTCAACAAAACTGAATATGTGAATGTGAACTCATATATTAATACTAGACACCTTAAAGATAATGTTTACCAAAAATATTTGTCATATCTTTATGTTGACATACTTTACTAGCCTTTTGTTTTGGAGCTTCGATGCAGCAATCATATTATCAAGGTGCAAACAGGAAGTAAACTGCTTTGATCATGTAACAATCTGCACTAAACGTGTGAAACTGCACATATTTAATTGAGACCCTTAATTTTTTCCATATTTGCAGAAAATGCACTAAAACACCAGTCAATACAGTTTTTAGAGCTTTATAAATGAAAACATCTCGGATACGAGTAACCCTCCTTCTCATGAAGGAGGGAAGCGGAGACGGCAACGGCGGTGGACCGACGGAAATTGGGGGATACTCGATTAGAGAGGACCAGTCCACTTAGAGGTAAACTAACGAGCCAAGCAACATTGGCATGCGATTTGATCCAGCTCGTCGGCTGTACTGTTGTGCAGGCCCGGAATGTGAATGGCACAAAGTGACCTCAGAACCAAAGTTGCGACATGCGATGGGAGTGCAGACCACCTTGTCGGTTGATATACGCAACGGTCGCCGTGGGTCAGTGCGGGACCAGCACGTGCTTGACTGTAGAGCCTTTGAGACGGTTCAAGGGCAAGGCGCAATGTAAACACTTAGGTAATGACTATGACAAGGCAGTTGGGGGCCCGTCTACACTCGCGACACTGCATGCCCCGTTGTACGTGGCCCCCCAGATGGTGCGTGGAGGAATCCGTGTTAAACAACACATGCCTGAGACTGTTCTAGGGGCAACCCCTGCCCGGCGAACGTAGGTTGACCACGCAGGGTGAAGGTTTTGGCGACAGAGGTGTAAAAAACCCCCCCCTTTTTTGGGGGGGGGGGGGGGGGGGGGGGGGGGGGGGGGGGGGAAAAAAAAGAAAAAAAAAAAAACCCAGTGAGTGCCGTGATGACTCGCCCACCCGGGACGAGGCCATGAGCCAGTGATGAAGCGGACTCATATAAAGCAGCACCCAGTGGTGTGACTGCCGCTACAGCTGTCATATGCCCCAGGAGCCTCTGAAATTTTTTCAGTGGGACTGCCATCTGCTCTTGAATGTATTCAAGCAGTTTAACACCGACTGAGCACGTTCCTGTGTGAGGCATGCTGTCTGTTTGACCGAATCAAACTCCATACCGAGAAAAGAAATCCTCTGCACGGGGAAGAGTTTGCTCTTTTCCCAGTTGACCCGAAGACCTAACTGGCTGAGGTGGCGGTGCACCAGATCCCTGTGTTCACACAACTGATCCCGAGACTGAGCTAGTATAAACCAATCATCAAGATAGTTGAGGATGCGAACACCTTGCTCTCTGAGGGGAACAAGAGCCACCTCTGCAACTTTCGTGAAGACACGGGGCGACAGGGACAGCCCGGAGGGAAGGACCTCGTACTGATATGCTTGTCCTTTGGATGCGAACCACAGCAATGGTCTGTGTTGCGGAATGGTCGACACATGAAGTACTCGTCCTTCAGGTCGACCACTGGAAACCAATCTCGGGGACGGATGCACCCGAAGATGCGTTTCTGCGTTAACATTTGAACGGTAACCGGTGAAGGGCCCGGTTCAAGACACGAAGGTCCAAGATCAGTCGTAATCCACCGCCTTTCTTGGGTACAATGAAGCAGGAGCTGTAAAACCCAGTCTTCATATCGGCTGGAGGGAAGCCTTCGCCAGAGAAAAACTGCGTGAAGCGGATGCCACTGAACTTGGGGGGAGGCCGGGCGAACTGAATCGCATAGCCGAGGCTGATGGTCCACAGAAGCCGGCTTGTGGGCGGACCGAGGAGGGTCTGAGTGTGCGGTGCAACGTTTACCTGGTTCCACAGTTTGGCAGAGGGGGCGCGAGTAGGGCCTTTGTTGACGCTCTCGAACACAGCCAGAGATGGCACTCCTGGACCACAAGCGTGGACATCGCACAACCGAGAGAACTCGCGGTGACCTTTGTTGCTCAGAGCGCGAGGTCAGTAGCGGTCCGGAGCTCTTTCAGAACTTCCGGATCATGACCACAACCCGACCCCCCCCCCCCTCGTGCAGGTCCTTCAGTGCCTTGGCCTGATGAACCAGCAGTAATGCCATAGCGTGTAAGGGGGAGGCAGCTTCTCCACAAGCCGTATAAGCACCACCGGTCAGACCAGACGAATGCCTACAGGCCCGGGAGGGGAGCGACGGGTCACCCTACCAGGAGGAGGTGGACTTAGGACACTGTTGTGGGGCTACCAAATGCTCCACCGGGGGGTTCGCCGTATACCCCCTAGCTGCACCCTCGTCGAGGGTGGTGAGGAAGGAGGAACCAGCAGGTCGGTTTCCAGCAGTAAAAGGTGCCATCCATGATTTGGTGAGCTCCTCATGCACCTCCGGGAAGAAAGGCACCGAGGCGGAGCGCTGAGAACCAGTGCGGGCCACCCCGAGAAACCAATCGTCCAACCTCGAGGGCTCGGGACACGGTGGAGGTTTCCACTCGAGCCCTACCCTCTCGGCGGCCCGGGAAAGCATAGGGACATCTCCGGATCCGATTCTGGCCTTGCCACCTTCACGGAGGGCGGCAGCGCAGCCAAATCTTCCTCTCCAGAAAGCTCCAGCTCACCCTCCGATGCAGCGATCGACATCTGGTTGTTGGAGGAGCACCAAAGTATACCACTGTTACGCTCTTTGAAGAGGGCCCAGCGCGTTCCTTTGGCGGCTCAACTGGTGGCGAAGCGCTAGAGGAGCGATGGTCCCCCAAGGGTTGGTTCCCTGAGGGGTTTGCCACCACTGTAACCCTCAGACCGCCCGTGCTACTGCCCGAAGTAGTCCACGCCTGGCTGCTGCCAGGACGAACAATAGATCGCAGCACAGGCAACGGAGCTCCGCCCCTGGAGGAAATGGAGCCTGGCCCGCAGCGCCGAGATGGTCATCTTCCCGCAATGGGAACAGGGCTCATCCAAACTTCACATCAGTGTGTTTAATGCCCAGACATGTGAAGCAGCGATCGCGACCATCACCCGGCGCCAGGTAACGACCAAATTCAGAAACGCACAGGTGAAATGGCATCTTTAAAAAGACGATCCATCGTCTTTACAAAGACGCACCCGAATTGCTCTTTTAGGCAAGAGGCCCTTCAGGGAAATTGGCTCTTTTAGGGAAATGCTTTTTTACGTGCTGAGATGCACAGGGGAAATGGCCGCTTGCAGCACGACAGGGGGTAGTGCAGTATGAAGTGCGCAACCCACTCGACACAGGAACGCGCCGTCCGCCAATACATGAAGCTCCCTAGAGCGCGCTTGACTCGTCACACAAGGAACAGGTTGGTAGGAGCAGAATGATGTTGTCGCTTGGCTCCGAAGCGAAAAGCTGGTATGCATTGCACCGGCTGCCTTTTTATGCTCATGCTGTGATCAGCGGCAGCTTGATGCAATTATCGCATGCCAATGTGCATTGGCTCGTTTAGTTTACACTCAAAGTGGATTGATCTCTCTAAGCGAGATCCCAATTCGTCGGTCACCGACGTGACGTCGAGAGTGACTGACTGAAAGGGAACGTCTTTACGTTCACTATTGTGACCGGTGGGATTAAATGGGTTCATTTATGATGTCAAAGGTAATCGTGATGCCCAAAATTTAATATCGGTGCTTCCCTAACCAAATAACGTACATCCTGAACTTAAATATAGTGAATATTAAAATAATCTAAATTAATTTATTAAATGTAACTTATTTTTTAATTATCTGAATAATGATGTTAGGATGTTACAGATGGATGCCAGGAGTCATAAAATGTATTTTTCCTAGTGATGGGCGGTATGACCAAAAATTTAGATCACGGTATTTTTCAAAATTATACCGGTTTCACGGTATATGACGGTATTTTTTATTATTTTTTTCCATGCATGACCGAGTGTAAACCACATTTTCTACTGATTGAGAGAGAAAATACTGCAGTACATTGACTTAGAACGCCCTATTTTACTGTCATGATGAGTGAAATTGAATAGTCAAAAAAATACCACACTAAATAGTGACTAAACACGACCCATTAATACATGTTAACCAGGAGTCACTCTCATTTATAATCGCGGCATCGTCTGATAAAATCAACATGCATGTACAGTAGATGCATGTTGAGCGGCTATGCGGTGGTTTTGGCTATATTACTTTTTTGTCTCATGCAGCGCACTGCCTGCGTCTGAGTAACAAAAAAAAAAAAAAAAAAGGTGCATGTGATATTAATAGACGAACTATGCTCATATTTATAATTCCAAACAATCAGTAAGCGACAGGTGCTAGGAAATGCTGTTTCATACTCATTATTGACGAGTCGGCTGCGGTGTGGCCAACTGAATGCGCTGCTTCTCTGCCGCTCACTGCACAGAACAGACGCCGAGAGAGACGACACTTCTCCGGGAAAGTCAGACCTCGCGCTCGCGGGGCACCACTGGCGACATCTTCCAACTGAATCATAGCTAAGGTTTATCCAGAAAAGTCGCGAGGTTTGTCAGTATATTCTATGGGAAAAAGCCGCTAAAAGCGTCTGAAAGCGTGTAAAATCTAGCGCTGAAGTCGCGCTCGTGTGTGTGTGTGTGTGTGAGAGAGACGTGGGAGCTGATGGCAGGGGACGGTGGATATTTGTTTTGGTCAATGTGGATATTGTGGACGAGTTCTTCTGTCATCACGTTCTATTACTTCTACAGCTTCAGTTTCGGAACTTTCACGCTTAGTAACACATACAGCTGTCCTCGCCACAGTGCAACAGTGAAAAGAGAAACCAAAACGCTTTCTGAACATTATTTAAACGAAACCGGTATTGCGGTATTTTAAATATTCATATCATAAGAAAAAAAAATACCGGTATGCGGTATGAACCGGTATACCGCCCAGCACTAATTTTTCCCATCCCAACTGAATGGGACACAGCAAAAACTGAGCAAAAGTAACATTGGCACTCGCCTTAGAAAACACTACTAACTCAGAAACTACTGCTTTATAAATAATACTTTGAAGATGCTCATGTGAGTCAGTATCTCAAAGCTGTTTTTAGTCTGTCACATCGTATCATCTGTAAATGTGTCTTCAATGCACAAACACATTTGATTAAATGGCTGAATAAGATTTCTGATTAGCCCCCTTCCTCAGTGATCAGCATGTCTTAAGCCCTATTCACACGGGATTAGTATTATCTGGGGACCTTGTGTGATTTTGAAATTACCCCCCCACATCTGAATTTCGTGTGGTACATTCGCACATTATAAGCGAAGCCTGTGATTTTACTCGGATTTACTGACTTATCTCCCGGATACCCGGATGTCAAGGCTTTGAGAGTCCCGTTCTATGGTCCAGATGGATTTAAAAAAAAATAAACTAATATAGTTTCGTGCGCTGTGTCATTTATATTTCACCAGGTTAAAATAATATCTCAAGCTGTGTGCTTGATACACATTAACACATTAACCTCAAAACCTTTTCAGCTTTCTCTTTCTGCAAATTGTATGGTGTAGCGATATAACAGCACCCAGAATACTATCAAACACTCCAACGCAGCTCCATTCTTCGCGAAAGATGGATAAAAAGGCGCACAGGAAACAAAAACCTCGAAAAATTATATACGACCCGCCAAATGCTGGCCGAACCACAGATATGCCGATTCGCACGGGACTAATATTATCACAGGACTCGGTGTTCGGGAAATATGGTAGATCATTTGCGGGGAAATTTTTACTTTTAATTACAGACATGGCCGATTCGCACGGGATTAAGATCACAGACAACCTCCGCAATTATTACAAATGACTGGAGGTCACCAGGTAAAACTAATCCCGTGCGAATAGGGCTTTAGAGACTATTATGGTTTCCACCAGTAATTACCGTGGCTTATTTTGCCTTTAAACAGTAAGTAACAAAAAACGCAACAGTAGCCATATTAATCCCAAAAACACTCACATAAGCATCCTACACTCATAAAAATCAAGGCTTTTTATTGGCACTGATGGTTCATGAAATCCTTTAACAAAAAGGTTACTTATAATGGAAAAAAGGTTCTTCAGATTATTAAAATGTTCTTCACACTAAGAAAAAAAATTTGGGGGGTAAAAAGTTATTTGGAGACCTAAAATTGTTCTTCTATTGCATTGCTATGAAACCCCACTTTTGGAACATTCAATTTACAGGGTTACTTTCAGTTTTATAAAAGTAAATTGAAAACTTCTTAAGATCAAGTAAAGAAAATTTAAAGAATAAACTGATTGGAACAACACAACAATATGGTCTCTAAATGTAAATCTCTTTTATTAGCAACACTTCAAAGTTAAAAAAATAAGTAAATAAAAAATAAACGAAACAATTTCACATACTGTTTATACATTATAAAATATGGATTGAATACCTCTGCTCCCAAGCACTAGAATATGGAAATAACTTTTTCTACCTTCTAACCACACTGCAAAAAAGTAATGTTTTTTATCTGTATTTTTGTCTTGTTTTCCCATCCAAATGTCTAAAGATTTTTTAATCAAAACACATTTATTTGAGAAATAAAATGACCAGTCTTGTTTTCTGAGAAATTTATCAAAATGAAGTGAGTTTGATTACAGCCAGAACAAATATCTGCCAATGGGCTAAAAAAAAAACATTTTAATTAAAAGGAAAACAAGTTTTCATTCCCCAATCCCCACTAATAAATGTTTGTTCTTGGTTTAACCATAAACTCATTTAATTTTGCTCAATTTCTCAGAAAACAAGACTTCATGCGTTTAATTTGCATCTGAAGTAAATGTAAAACAAAAATACTGAGGAAGATATTCATTTTTTGCAATGCATGCAACATTTAATGCCATGACTTCATGAATTAAATACTTTCCACTCTGATTTAAGGTCTTTATAGACCTACATTTTTGGAAGGGTGAATTAAGACTCTTTAAGACCTTTTTAATAGTGTATAGTGATATAAGTTTGATCATTTTCTTTAAAGGGGTCATATGACGTTGCTAAAAAATAACATTATTTTGTGTATTTGGTGTAATGAAATGTGTTTATGCGGTGTATAGGTAAATAAAACACTTATTTCCACACGAGGTATATTATTGTTCTCCTCTATGCCTGCCTTGTCGTTCTGAAAAAGCGAGGGTGCTCTGATTGGCCAGCTTCCAGTGCATGCTGATTGACGAACCTCAAGCGTGGACGGAAATGTTAAGTCCCTTACATATGATGCGGTCCCGCCGACGAGGACCAGCCAATAAAAGTAAAACCCATTATAAACGAGGCATTTGTTACATCCAGTGGGGACATAATTACAGATTATAATGACTTATACTGTCTTTTTACGCGTTGCATCGTGCGTGTAAAACATACAACCATGTCTGTATATTTGTCTAGATCGCCCCGGCACGGAACGACACACAGCCCGCCCGCGTAATCAATAGACACGATATGCTGGCGCTCAAAAAATGACTATTTTAGAGAACCGACGGTCATTTCGCTGACCCATCCTTTTTAGATCATACAAGATATTCCGTTTCTCCTCGACATACATACAACACAGTGAGGATATGTGGACAGGTAGTATTGATCGGAGCGAGGAGTATCACCGGACTGGGATTGGTATTATGATTTTTGTAGAAAGACCACAGGAAGGCCCATGGTATTGGCCATACACTTCTCCCACAGGAAACGCTCCTCCGCAAAAACGCTATTGATCACAATCTGAATATTGGGGTGGTTGAACGTTCGGGAACAGTGTGGTAAATACAAACGTAACCAATTGAGTTCTAGTGTGTCGCTCTGGTTTGGAGAAGGGCAAACAACAGTAGGTTTAGCTTTCTAACAAACACACAAGGTGCTCCACGAGAATGGAGGGGACGCTCCACTCGGCAACGACACGGGCCGCCTGGCAAGGCCAACACGTCACTACAGCCAGAATCAAAGTTACACATGGCTTTTGCGAATCAGACCGTGAACATTCGCTGGCAGGCGGTATGCAAGATCTTCACAACATCGGTGAGTAGTAGTAGGACACTGGGAGGGTGTTACACGAGGCCCTGGTGACGAGTCTTAACTTTCATAAAGAATATATCTTTGGGTTTGAGACTTTAGTCTTTGCAACTACAGATCTTCATGCACCAAAAGCTTGTAACACTCCAAAGAGAAAGGAAAACTTGAAATCGCATCATATGACCCCTTTAATTTTTCTTTTTGGTGGCTTAAAAAACTGAGTAACATGTTTTAGCCAAGCATTATACGGGTTTACAGTTTAAGTCTGAAGACTGTGTTTAGACTGACGATTCCTGCAGTGACTCCACATGGCTATGATTGAAGTGCACCCTGTTCCTCTGCTCTTACAGCCAGACTTCATTCACTACTCTGACCAGAAATCCACGTCGCATGCAGCGGGAACCAAACAGAGATGTGGCAGCACGTTTTGCAGAGCTTTTCTCTCCATTCTGTGAAGCACCTAACTTGCCCTGATCCACTTGAGTGGTAAATGTGTCATTATCCCAAGAGGGGACACCCATCTAAGCTGTCATTGTGCAGCTGGGGCTGAGTGGATGAAGCCAAATGTTGTCGACCCAGTGTCGCGTTCGCTTCAGGACTGCAGGGCTAAGCTGATAAAAACGCTGAAGCATCGTAGTCCCACTGAACGAGCAAGCAAGTAAGCAATGACAGGGTGAGTGGCATTAAATGCGACTCTTCTCTAAACAATCTGTTTAAAAGAGAGGCTCTGTTCTGGCTCTCCAGTTGATTAAAGATGAGATCTGTGATGAGGCCCAGCATCTGGTAACACAATTGAACATTCGGGGAAGCGGTGACTAATGAGCTGCCTTTTCCCTCAGTGTCTGACTTCCATATTGCACTATCCCCTTCCATTATGTATGCATGACAAAGAATGAGTCAAAGTTGGGTTTTAATACACATCTGTGGATCTAAAATTTGAAAAATAACAAGAGTAGTTTTGGCAAGCTAAACTGCAGCTCTGTGTCTAGACGACCTAATGCAGAGATGAAGTGTAATATTAGCAGTTCCTTCAAAGTGCTACAGTGTTCAACAGTAAACTCAGTGTTGTTTTGATATTATTGATATGCCTTCAATGTATTTATTGATATTCTGAATTGCCTTTTATTTTTATATTTTCAGATTCAATTTTAATTTTAGTTTGTTTTAGACATTTTGTTACATGCTTTTGTATTTTATGTTTTTTATATTTTTAAATATTATTTTTAGAGATAATTATTTTTATTCGTTTTATTTCAGTTTTAGTAATTTAGTACCTCAACTTTTTCGGTAGTGACAAGGCAACAATTTTTTAAAGTTTAAGTTCTAATATTTCTTTTATTTTCTTTCAGCTTTATTTCAATTAAATAAAAAACAGTTTTATTATTTTTATTTAACAATAACAACATTGTAAAGTCAACATGAAATGAAAAGTGACCATATTTACTATTTAATATACATTCCAGGGCTTACTGTAGTGCAAAATAATACATGAAACTTCATTTTTGGTTGGCATCGCTTATGTTGTATAGATAAAACAATAAGCGACATTTCATAAGTAAACATTTTAAATGCAATTTTAAGTCTGAGATGATAACTGTTTTGAAGGACAACCTTTCCTAGCCAATGTCTAAGTGGTTTGTCACTTCCACTTCCTCCTAATTGAATCAACTGTGCCCACTGCAGCATCAGATTCCTTTAATACTGTTTTGTATCTTTTCCATATTTGATGTCTTTGTTGTACTTTACTCTTAGCTTCTTGACAAAAATCTTTAATCTTTGTTTTCACAGATGTCCTTGAGTTTCACAATGATCTCTTAACTGTGCTAGCTACTGAATGAAACACTGATAGAAGCAAATTGTTGGCTAATTGTATTATCTTTGTCAATTGTAGTTCATTTGCTTAAAACATATAGTTTTTGCGACATAACCGGTGGTTTACCAAGTATATGGTGACAAGCAATGACCGGTATCTCAATGGCATTAATTTGATGTCTTTGTCTTGATGTCTCATGGTCATTACCATCCTTGTGCTGTCCAAAATATCCACCAGAACACTTTAAATTGTAACTGCACCTGCAAAGTCCTAGAAGACAATGATCCTGTCACCAGCCAGACATGAACTGGCGCTGGTGTTAATCCAAAATAACCTCATGGAAATCTGGGAAAGATCCAATGAAATGGGCAGGCCAAAGTTTTGGGAGTAACACATTTTAAAACTCTTTAACTATAGGGCTTGTAGGGCTTTCAAATGGGGGTCAGCATAAGGTACTGCATGGCATTTAAAAGAATTGGTGACCATAATTTAACCATATTTAGTAGTAGTGTTGTCAAAAGTACTGATGTCAGTACCAGTCAGCACTGAAATTTATAAATGTGCCAATGCCAGCATTTCAGGATTGGATTCTTAAACAGCTCTGATTGGCCATTGTGTTCACACTCCGATGTCTGTGATTGTCTACAATGATCATCACTTCACGCTCTTCAGCGAACGCTTACACAGATACACACGGAAGCATTTGAAAGCCATGTCTATCAGTGGATTCGTCTATGAACAGATATATTAGGGATCCACTGACATGGCTTTTCAAACGCTCCCATGTGCAAGTGCTCGGTGAAGAGCATGAACCAGTGATCATTGTAGCCAATCACAGACATATCTGTTGAGAGTGTGAACACAATTGCCAATCAGAGCTGTTTAAGAATCCCTCTGGGGCACAGGTGTTTTCAAATGCAGCAAGAAGGCTGGATCGGCACATGGTAAAATTGCAGTGCCGGGGTGTTACCGACATCATGTCTTTTGAACAACAACGAACATTTAGAAAAAAGTTATTTATAGGCACATATACAACAGTCACATGTATACACAACCAAGATGTTCTCTTTCAGTCAGTCACGTTCTACGTTACGTCAGTGACTGACGAATTGGGATCTCGCCCGAGAGCCCAATCACCTTCGAGTGTTAACTAAACAAACCAATGACAGTTGGCATGCGTGTTTCGCCACGCACACCCCGCCCCGCAGCGCGGGTATAAAGGAGAGCGCGTGCAAACGCACATTAGCTTTTCGCTTCGGAGCCGAGCCTTTTCAGGACGAATCTCCGCGAGTGTTTGAGAAACAGCTGGCGTTGGTGTGACGCCGTATCAGCAGGGGTTGTCTTCCAGGCTGCTGAAACCTCGGCGGGCTAAGCTTCCATTCTGCGGTCTCGCCGCGAACTCCCCTGTGTGCTTCAGCGCTCTCTCTAAAAGAGGTGTTTTTTTTTGTCCATTGTCTAAAAGGAAAGCAAATTCAAAAGGCTTTCACGACGACGGCGTCTTTTTAAATATGCTCCCGCTCGTGGCGGTTCTGGAATGTGGTCGGTTTCCGTGCCGGGGTCGCATCTGACGCTGATCCACTGTCCAGTCTCGGTGCTTGGGCTTTACGCCCGCTGAAGCGAAGCCGCCATGGGATGAGCATGTTCTCAGTGCGGGAACATGGACCACGCGACCTTGCGGTCCAGATACACTCCTCATTAACCTGGGTATCCCCCTGGAGCCATGCTCCCTCTGCTGAGTCCCTGCTGGTTCTGAGAGTGCTACTTCGGGGTTCCGGTCAGGGAAACCTAGGGTTTCGGTGAGAGCTTCCCCTCGGAGTACGGGTCCCAGGCTGGCCTCGGTCATTCTGCGAGTCATTCGTCACCAGCACTGTGGCGCTATCCGTACGAGAGGCTGTTCCTCGGACAGGCGTGGTCACATCATCTTGTGCGGGGCGACAGGCAGAGACAGGGATGTGCGTGTCGCTGGTGCCTCGAAGGTCGAGCTTAGCTCTTTGATGAGTGATGATTCGGGGCGTAGCGTTGCCGACCGGTCGTAGAGATTTTCTGTGCCCGAGTCAGTCCAAGCTTACCTGGGTCATGGTTCATTCCCTGGTCAGGCTGCGGACGGTCGGCCTGCACTGTGGATTCCCCGCCTGTCTCCCGAACGATCGAGGACGGGATGATTTGTGTGTTGCCATTGGGGCGCAGTCCGGGTCGCCGCAGCCGCCTCCGGTTCCATTTCTTCTTCCGCAGTGCATGAGAGGGTTACAATGCTTGGAAAAGGCACGGCTTTTTCTGCCCAGATACAGTACTTGTGCCCCCGGCCGTTCCGGTCAGGGCCACCCGTAGGGGGGCGCCCCAAGGGTATGTGGACATCCCTCCGATCGAGCGCGGGAGGGGAAGGCGTTTAAGCCATGCAGCTGTTGCCCCGCAAACACGCCGCCGTGGTAGAGGGTAGTCTGCACGCGCCTGTCGCGTCAGGGCCTGTAAGTTCGGGTCGTGCCGCTCTGCGCGCTAAGGCTTACAGTCTAGCTGGCCAGCCCTTCCGCCCTCCACCAATGGCCCAGTCCTCAAGTCCCCCAGGCCAAGTCTGGTGAAGCAGTGTGCTGAGGGTGTGCTGTGACTCAGTTGTTGCTGCAGAACTGCGCAGCAGGGGGGAAGGCTAACGACCTGTCAGCGCTGAGGGCGACTAAATCACGGCGCGAGACCCTGGGTCGAGTCGATGTCCACATTAGATGTTCCGGCAGAGCCCACCGATGCTTGACCGTTGGGCGGAGTATGTGAGGGAAGGGAACCGACAAGCATCGCTTCCTGGACTGCCTGATCTCCCAGGCCGGCCTATTCGGTGAAGTGGTGGAGGGCTCTGCCCAACAGTTATCCGCCGCACAGAAGCAGATGGAGGCGTTCCGACACATCCTGCCCCCGCGGTCTGCTGCTGTCCGCACCCCACCGCCGCTTCACCCCTCGTGTCTGTCTCATCTCCGAGGCGCCCTGCCTCGTCCTCGAGCACCTCCGCTGCCGCGGCTGTGCGTCAACAGCACCTTCTCAACGGAACCTCGCGTGGAGCTTGCCGCGGCAAACCGGCTCAGCCCTCATCCAGAGCAGGGTCCGTCCCCTGTCAAGCCCCCGTGACGCTTCAAAGCAGAGAGCGCCGTCCCCTGAATCGTCGACCCGGATGGGCCCTTTATCCTGCTCGTTCGGAAATTGACGTCGTGTGCACCACTCCTTCCCCCTAGGAGGCGTGGCGAATCCTGTTCCCGTTTTTTTTGTGTTCCGCACTGCTACACAGCCAGTGGGTACCCAAAACTTCATTAAAAGAGCAGTTTCTTTTGCCTCCGGGTCCCAAGAGGTTGAGGACGGCGGTGCACGAGACCCAGCCTCCACACAGCCGGCCCCCTCTCCCTTCACTAGTGGGCAGCAGGGTTCAGTTCAAGGACGCACGCCTCCTCACGAGCCCCCTGCCCACCAGTGTAGCCAGGTAAGTCGCGCGCTGCGCACTCAGACCCCTCCCTGGGACGCACTGCCTCCGGGGTTTGGGTCCCTGTGTTCCACTTCGCTCCCCCACTGCGGGTACGTCGGTGGTCTCCCTGGTCCCGCTAGTTCGGTCGCTGGGGGCATGGTTAGCGCTCCCCAGGCCGTCTTGCTGGCTCCTGAGAACCATCAGACTCGGCAACGCGATTCAATTCGCCCGGAGCCCTCCCAAGTTCAGGGGCATTCGGTTCACCTCTGGGCCGGACAAGGATGCTCCTGTCTTGCGTGCGAGATCGCGGTCCTGCTAGCGAGGAGACAGCGGGGAGTACAGCCGTGTGCCGCCATCCACCAGCCGATATGAGGTGCGGGCTTCTACAGCCCCGTACTTCATCGTAACCAAGGACTGCGGTGGGTGTACGACCGGTCCAGTGTACCGTGTCGCTGTGCCCTGAACCTCCCTCACAATCTCGCCGTTCCGGGATGGTGGTTGACTGCATGAACCACTTTCATGCGTCCGTACCTTTCGGATGTGTTGCAAGCGGTCGACGTAAGGACGCTGTCTGTGTCATGTCTCGATTCTCCCTCCGACAACATGACCGTTTCTCCGCTGGCTTCGAAAGGGCGAGCATAGCTTACAAGGTCCCGCCCCTTCGGGCTAGTCCCTGGTTCGCCTCGTGCCTTTCACCAAGGTCTGGAGGCGCGGCCTCTTCCATGAGGTGGAAGCTGGCGAGATCAGCGTTCGGCCAACTACCTACACGACTGCTCTACTGCCCAGGCCCGACGCAGTTGGCGAAAAACACAGGATCGGTGGTGCGCGAGGGTGGCACCTCAGCCGTTGGGGCTGGTCGTGTCCACGAGGAAAAGAGCCAACGCTCTCCCGGGAATCTTGCCTTTCTTCGACGATAAATTGACCTTGGGCAAGATATCCAGCACTGTTGGTTTGGATCACACAATAGCCAGTCCGCCAGGGGCTGGGTTGCCATGTGCAGTGGGAATGCAGCTGTGGGGCTCTGGTCGGGACCCAGACTGCAGTGGCATATCAGCTGCCTCGAGTTGCAAGCAGTATGGCCGGCTCTGCGCCGCTTCAAATCGCTGCTACAAGACCGGACAAGCACTACTGTTCCTTACGACAACTGGGACCGTGGTTGCGTACCTCGACCACCAGGGCGGTCTACGCTCCCGTCTCATGTCGCAACTCGCCCGCCATCTCCGCCTCTGGAGTCAGAAGCATCTGAGGTCGCTTTGCGCAGTTCACATCCCAGGCAAGCTCAATCTTGCAGCCGAAGAGCTCTCACGTCAGCCCACCCTTCCGGGAGAATGCGACTCCACCCCGAGACAGTCCACTGATGGAGACCCCGCGTTGGGGCCTCCGGTAGCAAAATGTTTTGCACTCCCCGGAACTCCCATTGCCAGTGGTTTTAACTCCCTGCCGAGGGACCCATCGGCACGGACTCCTGGCGGTGTCAGCTGTGCCTCGGGCCTACGCAAATATGCTTCCCCCAGACCTTCTCGCGCAGACACTGTGGCAGAGGTCAGTGAGACGAGGAGCGGGTCCTCTGGGTTGTGCCATACGGCCCATTCAGGACTTGGGTTCCCCTAACTGATGCTCCCGGACGGCCCGCCTTCGGTTGCTAATTCCGGCTGAGGGTGGATCTCCGTCGTCTATCGGGAAGGCAAAGGCCCTCTGGCACCCGCGTCCAGGACTGTGGAATCTCCACTTAGTCCGCGTTGCCGGAGCGCGGAGTGTCTAGGTTTACGGACCACACATACACGTAGGTAAAACACCAGTCTCTCAGCGTGAGGAGCCCATCTACCGAGACAAACGCTACAGGCGAAGTGGGAACCTGTTCGTCGGTTGTGCTGCTTCCCAGCCGGGAAGACCCCTGTAGATGCCCACGCAGTGGCTTTCTTGTCCTGCAGGATGGCTTGGAGCGAGGCTGCTCCCTCCACCTTACTAGTGTATGTTGCCTGCCCATTGTCCGTCACATGCACGATTCAGTATACGTAGATCCTCTAGAAGCCCTAGCCTGATCATCAGGTTTTTTCTCAGATGGGCAAGGAGGCTGAATCCTCCGCTCCCTCACCTGTTACGCCTCTTGTATCTCCCCTCGGTCCGCATGGCCCTAGGAGGAGCCCCCCCCCCTTTTTTCGATCCTCGCAGTCTTATAGCTTAGAGGTTTCTGTCAGTAAAGAACAGCGCGTCTCACCGCTTTGGCCTCGGTGCAGAGAGTTTAGGACCTTCAGGCATTTCCTCGGTCGACATTCTGCCTAGATTCGTGACGGTACTCTCCCGTTGGTCCTTCTACCGCCGGCCCGAGATGTGCCAAAGTTCCCACCGGAACCCTTTCCGGGATCAGGATGGTGAACTTGACCAAGCGCTGGCCGGGATTAGGCAGAGCCCATCCATCGCGCTGCGTTCCTGTTCCCGTGCGCGCTCGTGCGATTTACTGTACCGTACCGGAGCTTCAGGCGCCTCAGACCAGCTCTTTTTCTGCTTTGGAGGTCAGCAGAAGGGAAAGGCCGTCTCCAAACAAAGACTTGCCCACTGGTTAGTGGAGGCTATAGTCTTGGCGTACCAGGCCCAACGTTTACCATGTCCCCTCGGAGTGAGAGCTCACTCTACTAGAGGAGTGGCATCTTCTTTGGCATTGGTGCGGGGCGCCTCGATAGCATACATCTGTAGAGCTGCCGGCTGGGCGCCGCCTAACACGTTTGCGAGATTCTATAATCTCCGGGTAGAGCCCGTGTCCTCTCGTGTACTAGCCTCAGGTAGGCAGTAACACCGGACATGCTCGGTGTCGATCACGCTTGCTGCACCATTCCCCTCTACGGACCGAATACGTGCGCTTTTGTGCTCCTCAATCAGTTCCCCTTGGCGAACCCTGTTGGAGTTCCTCCCGCACTCTTGGCGGTCAGGCGTGGCGGAGCGCCAGTCGCCAGGCTCAGCACTCGTGTGCATGGCCAAGGTCAGCCCTTGTGCTGGGCTAGGTTCCCGTGTTTTGGTATGATTGTCGGCCCCTTTTTTGGCGGGTGGATCCACATGTGTTCATGTCTTTCCACGTACGGCTCCGCTCACGGTAAGGCCGTGTCCTTGACCCTGCAGTCCCTTTCACTGCCAATCTCGCTGGTAGTGATCTCAACCAGCCAGGGGGTTGAGTCTACCGCAGAGACTTCCATATGTAGTACTGCCCTGGGCCATTCCATATGTGTAATTCCACATGATACCTCCTATGTGTGGGATGTGGCTTCCGTAGTGTCCCAACTGGGTACGCTTTCCCAGTTTTATCCAATGTACCACTGTATGGAACGGCAGTGGCGGACACCTCTGCCTAGCCTCTGTCCTATCTTCCGCCCCAGCTGGTTTGGGGGGACTTGCCGGCTTCCGCAGGTCACTGGAGGGGGTCAGCAATAGTGGCTTTTTCCATACAGATCCCAATTCGTCAATCACGACTGACGTAACGTTGAACGTGACTGACTAAAAGGGAACATGTCTCGGTTTACGTATGTAACCCTTGTTCCCTGAAGAAGGGAACGGAGACGTTACGTTCCGTTGCCACAGTTTCTGTACCACCGCTGTACGGCCGGGGCTCGTAGTCTCGGCTCCTCAGCGAAAAAATTATGTGCGTTTGCACGCGCTCTCCTTTATACCCGCGCTGCGGGGCGGGGTACGCGTGGCGAAACACGCACACCAACTATCATTGGCTTGTTTAGTTAACACTCGAAGGTGATTGGGCTCTCGGGCAATGCAATCCCAATTCGTCAGTCACTGACGTAACGCCTGCGCGTTCCCCCTTCAGACGAGGTTCACGAAGCCTAACTGTGCTTGAGCACCAAATCAACATATTACAATGATGCGAAGATCCTGTGAAGACTGAAGAAAGGATGCGACTTGTTAAAGGTAATGTAAAATAGTGTTAAATGGTTGATTAAATTGTCGTAATTTTCACTTTTTTTTCTTTTGAGCAAGTAAGTGCAGAATTCGTACTGACCCCCGACTTTGAACATGACTGTATATAGGAATGTACAAAGAACCTTTGTTTGCAGTGTGAAAAGTGTGTGAAGATCACAATCCCTGGCTGCCATCCATTAGCTCTAGAAAAATTATTGATTCTGCATACGAAAGATTTATCTGCATACTAAATATTGAGAGAGATAGGCCTGACCTGAAGCCTGCGCTGTAACCTTCTCTCCGGCCCACTGTCATACGATTCGGTGGGTCATCCCTTCCACATGTTGATTAATCCCACAGTCACGCATCACGTCCCAGCCGTCCTGTTAGACTCTAATCCCAGAAGCATCTCTTATCGCCATGCGAAAGACATGATTGAAAGGAAGCACAGAGACGCTCCCGCCTTCCGCTTGGGATCCTCCTTTTCTCCATGGCCTCTGGGTACAGCACCCTGTGTCTTCCGATATGCTTGCCTGGGCCGGCTAAATTAGACAGTCTTCGTCAAAAGTGCACCTCTTGTAGTGGGCGTTAAGCACACTGTGTCCATTCGAGATTCTATCTGAAGCCTGTTATTTGTAATTGATGAAGTAAGGGATAGTCCTCTGGAAGCCGCAGTCTTATAGGGAACTCCGTTGTGCTGATTTTTTATTTATTTATTTTTATTTTATTTCATAGCCGTTAAGAGATGCTGGCTGTACTCGCTCAGACTGCCACTCCACAAAGAAAATGGCCTGGGGCCCCGGCACTTCAGCCCCCATTAGCAATGAAACAAATCACAGCAGTTGCAAAGCCCTACCTGTGAAATGTGCACCTTTTGTCTCCAATGAACTTCTCTCTCTGAGCTGGGAAGCTTAAAAAAAAAAAAAAAATTTTTGTGAGGTGGAAATCTGTTCAAAAGGGGGTACAGACTTCTCATGTCCTCTATTTAAGACGGCTGATATGGAAGAAGGCGCTGTTTTAACTGATACAGTGATGATCGTTGGTACTATCGTGCCTGACAGCCTGATAGAACACAATATAAATAATCATAACCTATAAGAAGTCTAGCCACAAAAAATGCTAATGTGTTTATCAATGTAACTCAAGGGGTGAGGGCTCACGGACACATCGGTGAAGGGTAGTATGGGGTAGATGGATGTCGCACACTGAGCTAATTTTCAGCTGCAAAAGTGGAGGAAATCAGTGAAACAGCAAATGGAAGAATTAAAGCCACATTCCGCTCACAGAACCTCCTTCATCATGCAGCCATATCTAAAAACAACAGCGAGCAATTTCACACAATAATTGACAAACATTTTGTGAAATTAGAAACAGGGAAACAATCTTTTGTACAGCGGTTTTGTGCCTGCGGAGCCATGTCGGGATAGACGCAAAAAGTCCTGAACGATTCCGTAAAGCGAAATACACTACACAACTTTTCAGCGAAGGATTTGGAAAAAATAGGCGGTTAGAAAAATCCAGTAAATCAGAACTAATACGAGGATGTGTACAACACTAGGCCTTAGACTTAATCCAACATAAACTATGATATTTTCTATGAAATCTGTCAACTCAAATCTGCTGATTTTTGGCAACTAGCATTGTCTTGTCCATACTGTAAATTGGGGCAAAAATCTGGGCAAAAGTCATGTAGTGAATTACAGCCTTAAATCAACATGTAAATGAACACTGTTTCAAAGCAAGGCCCTTGCAAGAATCTGATGACAGAAATTAGGGATGTCCAAATTTATGGAAAAGTCCCTCAGGCATAATAGACCAGCCTCTATTTGTTTTTCTTGTAAAACCTTAGGCGGTCATTTTAAAAACACATTTCCTTAATTTATCAGTCAATTAGAAGATGTGACATGCTTTAAGTCACAACAGTCTTTTATGTTCACCCTGAGTCTTCCCTAAGTGAACGCAGAAGTGGTTCCTTCAAGCAAAAGCATAAGATCTTGTACGATATTTCAGTCACTAAGCAGTTACGAATCCCCTGCAGGGAATCTGCTATCTTGAAAAGATCCTGGGATACTTTTTTTCGCTGTCGACAGATGCATATTTGTTAATTCTGAAATATTAGTCTACTTAAACTTCAACTATGTCTCATAGGATATATGCACGTCATTCGCTCTCATCACAAGAGTGACACAAAGTGGTAGCTGCTGTCATGGCAACGACTGCATGAACTTGATGAGATGTGCTACAAAGGTGGTGCACAAAGTTGATAAAAAAGTGACTTCAAAATCCTGCAAAAAAAGCAGCTCAGGTGACCTTGAATGGCCTTGAAAGGAAACTCAGCAGGAGACACATCTGACAACTGACACTTCCAGGGCAACATGAAAGAGGCATTTTCGGAGGGAGGGTGACATTCAGAATGTGCTTGATAGCCAAAACACTGAAATCAAATGTCTGTAAATAATATTTTGCTAAATTCAAATAGCACAAATCAAACTCTCAAGCCTACTGTTTTGATGTTTCAATGAGTCAAGGAGTTAACGGTGGCAACTCTGTGCTGTATAAAGTGCAATGCGCAAGGGCTGGCAGTATAAATAATAAGCCAAAAAACCTGAAAAGGATTATATTTTGTGCAAGCCTCAAGGATAATAACATATCAGCTGAAATTTTCAGCCATTTCAGTCATTCCCCTGGGCTAAACTGATTTGTGCCAATAATTATTAACTATGATATACTGGCTGCATTGGGCTGGGCAGCTCTGGAGGAGAGGTCTGGAAAATTCACTTAAACACTACTGACCAGGCAGAATGGCAATACGAGACACATAGGATAAATGGATATGTCAATGCGTCCTCTGACTTATATTCGCTCAGTGACTGAAGCATAGTAGGCTGAAACATCCTTCTTGTTGGAGGCTTGAAGCAGCAAGAGCATCCTCTAGGTGTTAAAACGGATTCATGATGTTTAAGGTTGGCTCGGCGTTTGCGGCATGTTTATTGGTAGTGGGAAACCACCATGTACAATGGGTCAGCAAAAAATAATGATTTCAAGACTGGTCTTTTGACTTTACAAGCACGGTGTTCACGACTGGGTGTGGTTCCAGTTGAAAAGTAACATGTATGAATTATTCCCATATGTCAATACTGAAAAGTTATCATATAATCTTTTATTGGCGATTATAAATTAGAACTTAAAAATGCGTGCAAATGTTTTTTGGAGGGGGGGCACATGTGTATTTCAGGAGCATCACACATTTCAAAACCAGTGGAAAACTATTATACAGGGGTGTGTGTTGTGTGTGTGTATACATTCCAGTATGAATATTGATAGTTATTTGTTAAATAATAAAATGATGGGTTCAATACTAGATAAATTTACTAGTATAATTGGTGTTACAGCCAAAATAATGAATACAAAAAAACCTTGAAAGCAGTTTTGATGGAAATTTAAACCATCAACATTTCAGTAATAGTTAAGATATGATTATATATTAAATCTAAGTTGGTATATATATATACATGCATTATCAACTTAAAATATTAATAACCAAACTATGCTGTGCTTATTGTGAAAATATTCAAGACATCACAGAAACATGTTTGTTAGCCTCAGTACTGTTCTTCAGTCATTATTATTGTACAAAAAGGGTTTTCATTAGCTAGGAAAATGGGCTGAGTGTTGAGTTTGTGAAGGGCTGGTCTCATGGGTGTTGCACAGATTGGCAAATGTCCTGTGAGTGGCCCTCAACACAGAAAGTGCTGAATGATGCCCTTGTCTCAATTCTGTGGAGACCGACCTCATAGATACTGACAAATTGTCACACCATGTTGGTTAACCTTCACTACAACAGAGAGTTGTGCTTCTCCATGACCTATCCATCAAATGATTAGGCATCCAATGAGATCATGCATCTTGCTCTGTTTTCTGTCAGGTGCATATACATATGTGCTACCAGCCAGGCACTCAGACTCCAAACTTGTGTGGGCCTTTGTGTGTCTTTTAATCGTGTTTGGTCAGTTGCTGGGCACATTCTGTCTACCGGGAAAGGGCTTTCTGTGAAAACAAATGCAAATCAGCAGTACCAGTCCAAGAAACACTTGCCTTAGCCATAATTACACGCTGGTGATATCACTGGACTACAGCAAACCCACTACCAATGCCAGAAAAAAGCCAGGAGAACATCACTGTACCTTTAAAGCGGCTGTAGGTGACTTTGGCATCATTAGCTGCACCAAACAGAATTGTAATAATAACTTTCCAAACAGGTTTCCCTAAACAAGGGGGCCTTCCATTGTTCAGGCAAACATGTAGTCCTGCCCCAAACCTATGCCACTCGTATAGTCGGACAAAAAATATATTTTATGCATTAAATAAGGCAGAAACTCCAGTGCTGGTTTTTCATTTCACCAGTCAGTAAAAAAATACATATACAAGCAATTCCACAAGAAGACGATAAAAGAAGCCTTCTGGAAACCCATTCAAGAATGCTTTTGCCTGCAGCAGACTTTACTTAGCAGACTTTATTACATTTAAAATAAATATGCCAGTAAATAATAAATTAGATAAAGTGAATGTCTTTGTTCCATTGAAATACAGCAGAACACTGCACACTAAACATTTCACATTTTGTATATACTGTATACTACTACCAATACATTTTATTACAATTTTGGATGTTGACCATGTTGATATATAATGGCATCACCTTCACAGTTCATGTACTTTGGGCTTGGTTTGTTAAGGGAGAAATCAAAAGTATCAATAAGTAAAAATCCCATTTATTTTCTCAAGGGAAGAATCAGGGGAACTGATTTAACAATAACTTATAAACCTTTAAAGTCCGTATAAAGAGAATTCTGAGAATTGTTTCTAAACACATTATAAATGTTAGAAATGTATTGCAGAAACACATTACAAAGACTCTGAAGTATGTATGTAGTACTGAATTGTGGAGTTAAACCATTAAACAGTTTTTCACCAATTCTGTGTTAAGGATTTTTTTTGGGCGGGGCTAAAACGGTGGCTCGATGACGCAATGGAGCCACCGAGCATGGCCCCTCATTCCGTGCATCATTCGATCATTCGTTTTTTGATTTAATATTGAAAGTAGAAAGCATGATAAAACCTCTGTTGCGTGTTGGTGTGTCATTTTTGTTCCAACCACGAAAAATTGAGATTCACTTAATTTTTGTTTTTCGTTCTTGGTTTAAAAATTAATAGAAACATCTGATATTTCTTGTTCTACATGTGGGCGGGAAGGTGTAAGGATGCCCCTTGTTCGCTGCTATATGGTGGTCAGGGGAACCGCAAGATCAAACCGTGCCGTCCCATCAGTGCCTTCTGCTAATCACACAGCAAGAATAAATCCTTCCACGTGTCTTGCAGTTATATGTATTCTTAACGCTTCTTGGCAACTACATTTATTCTTTTTTCATCAACCCAGGTTAAGTTGTAGCTCGACAGCAATCATACTGGGCAGATCTAGGCATGAGGGGGCTTTCTTCTGTTTTCGATGGAAATTTATCTTTGCATCAGCTGCATGGCATGGTATGATATGGACAGCTTGTCGGAGCCGACCCGCGCACCCAGTAAGTCTTGTTGTCAGAAATTAATAATTTTTTTTCAAAATAAATATTTTAAACACTACGACAAAAAGGAAGGAATAATAAATTGGCTTGGGTATATATACTGTATAGGCCTATGTTCACGCAAGAACTGCCATTCTGACTGACAACCGGAGAACAACAGATATTAGCCTACTGTTAGAGTTATATAATGTAGTATTGTGTCAAATGTATTATAATTTATATCTCAAAAGTATATTCATGCGCACTCGCACTGCGAACGCAAGATTTTCAATAAATTAGATAACTTAGCATTCAGTTTGTTTCTCAGCCAAACCCTCAGTATGACCTTGCAGAATGTGGATATACCCATAGATGCATAGGATTGTATAATTACTACGAGTAGATGTCAAGATCCCCTTCGAAAAATAAATAAAATAGTCACCATCTCGGCCAGAACTTGCAGTGTCAGCCGAGACATTGTTGTGGTGTTATTACGTGATAAGCCTTTAGCACAACATTAAGGTGATTAGTGACAGTTCACACAGTTCCAATAAATTGTGATGGTTTAAATAAACTCAATAAGCAGACAGACATGACTACAGTCAAGCGCAGACCAGTATTGAAGTGCACAGGAAATAAGCAGCAGTTATATTTAAAGCAGTTTAAATTAATATTGAGTACTGATTGTTCACTTGGATTTTTTTCCCCATCAAGTGGAAATAACTTAATACTCTGTCATTTTATAGTCGTATGGTAAAATGTATTTTTATTTGTGTAACGTTACGTTCAAAACTACAAAATGTCATGCCTTTGAAAAAATAAAGAGAAGAACAGAACGCGTTGCTTTAGCGCGTCTCGGTCTCCTTGTGCATCTTTCTGGCGCATGCCACAAAACATGAACCGCAGCGAATACTTGCTTTTAAAAGGCTTCATTTAGATTATTTGAAGTTAAATGCATCATATAAGTCACTTTGGAATAAATCACAGTAGGCCTATGTATCATGATAAAAAAAACACTTTACAGTCTGGAAATACTTTAGGCTATAGCAAATTATTTCTTGGACCCCCTATCACTTTAAGAACCGCTGGTCTACACAGAAGAAAGAACTGTCTAGGCTCTGCCCCGGTACGAGTTGTGTTGATCTATTCATTAGTCTGTTTGATGAGAAAATATGAAATTGATAAAATGGGTTAAGAATCCGTACAACTGCAGCAGTGGAGGACTATTATTCTTCTGTTGATACTGCGGAAGAACTGATGACGGCACGGTTTGATATTCGGCTGACCAAGCAGCAGAAAGGGGCGTTTAATTCCCGCCCATGTGTAGAAATCGAATATTCAAGCTGTTTATTCATTTTTCCACCCATGAACGAAAAACGTAAATTTAAGCTGAATTCTCGTTTTTCGTTTTTTGGGAAAAAAAACAAAAACACGAAAAAGGATACGTTTTCTAATTTTTCTACTTTCAATATAAAATCAAAAAACGAATGATCGAATGATCGACGGAATTGCCCCTCCCCTAACACTATATGACTGGTTGTCGACTGACGCAGCACTACGCAGAAGTCGAGTCGGTGTTTGTGACGATCAGCGAATACAGAGCTATTGGTAGGCAGGGGACGGGCTCAAACGCTATGAGTCCGGTTCTTTGAAGTGAATGCATAAACACATTTTTTCTTGTGTGTGATAAACTATGAACTAGGGCTGAGTGATATGGTCGATAAGCTATATTGATCGGGCGAGGTAGTAGGAGTTTACCGACCCCTCGATAACACGATTATGAAGAGTTTGATATGTTCGATGTTTATATGTAAGCCCAAAGCGAACGGGAACAGCACGACGTCTTTGAATTGCACCACCCGGACCGTTTATATTTGATGCCAAGGCAGGCGGGATCCAAGTTCAAACTGCCGTGCAGGGGGCGCGAGCTAGGGTGGCTGGTTTAGACCGAAAGTCGTCGGTGCATTAAGACGAGCGCTGTGAGATCCAGCTGCTTGGAATTCAAAAAACCTGACATAATGACTTTGGTGATTTAAGCAGTTTAAAAGTCAGCGGAGAAACACTGTGTGCAACGAGACAGTCAGAAAGCTTTTCAATCTACAAATCGCCATAATTTACCATGAATTAGTAGCGGTAGTAACACTTACTGCACCATGGTATTGTGGCAGAAATTTGGGATATTCACACTGAATTTTAATACAGGAGTAATGGTAATTATAGGACGTATTTGTTATTAAGCTATAGCATGTGTGCATTTATACTGTGTTTTTAGACTACTGTTTTTCATACAAATAGGCAACCTAAAAAACATAGTTATATTTTTACCATGGTATTGAGGTGCTATATGTTTGTTTTTAATTGTGGTTATCATGATTTACATGTATGCTACTATGGAAGACCAATGCTTAATTAAAAAAAAAAAAAAAAAAAAAACAGAGGACCTTCGTCAGAATAAATTTAACCATATAGGAACTAATTTTTCATTTCTTATTTTAGGGGTTAAGGACATTAATGGTCTGGTTTCCTCACAACTTTAACGTTGGAGCAAAAATCTGCTTTAAACTTGAAAGAAATAAAGATTTGACATTTATCGTGATAATTATCAATATCGACTGATATGAAAAAAAATTATTGTGATAATTTTTTTTGGCCATATCACCCAGCCCTACTCAGAACAGACATTTAATATTGACTTTACACGGACTTTAAAGATAGACCTACTGTGAGCTATGTGGTTGTTAAACAATAGTATTTACTTTTGATAAAGTCGTTAGTCTGCATTATTTTAAATCATTTATTCAATAATTGTGATTAAAAGCGTAATTCCTGGTAAAAAAATAAAAATAAATACATGACCCATGATTCAAAAATGATGAACAATTTCCACCAATCAAGGAATCAGCAAAGTGCGCCAAACGATCCACCACCATGCACTGCAAACTGTTCTATGATCTCACACAACTTCAATATGTGTATAAATATGCATATTTTGCAATGAACGTAAAATATGCTGCTTCTACATATTAATCAACATATTTAAATCAATAATATTACATTTATCCTTTTTTATTGTTATTCACAGTGCTTCATTGCATTGTACTTTTTATCCAATTTTCAATTTTTTTTTGCATCAAATCAAAGTTTATATTGTTGTGATTCACCTTGTAGCTGGTTTATTGGTTCAAATAGCCTTTAACTCTCTAACAAAGACTTTCTTTTTAATCCCTATGGGAAAAAATAGTTCTAGAACTGCCTTCCAAACAAACAAGCATGCCGATTTTTCCATTACAGAGCATATTGCTCACCAACGATTGCATCAACCAGTAATACATCGCAACGTAAAGACCAGGGTGCGAACTACAGGGGAGCTAGGGGGAGCTCGGCTCCCCTTAATAAGACATGGGCTCCCCTGAAAACAGGATTTGTGAAATTTTGGGGGTGGTCTCAAAAATAAGTTTGACAATGTGTTTATTTGATGTGCAATTTTCATTTTGTAATGTGATCATCGTGGATTATTATGTGTAAAATTGCAAAAATATAACTATACATGCTATTCTGTCATGAGCATCAAGGTGTGAGGGCACTGCAGTGCAAATTCCACTCATGTTTAGTACATGTTATGTGTTGTGGCTGGGTTGGTTATCGCTTGCGATGATCTTTGCCTAAATTGAACGGGGAGTAATTATGGGTATTGCTTCTGTACCTGAACGACGAGAAGGGGCTAGTAACGCGGTTGTGTCGCTGGGATTGAACTCAGAACAGCCTGATGCGTTTGTTTATAGACTATTTGTGGGTGGCTTTTTGTTGTTTCACCTATCGAATCGTGTCGATAAAGTATAATAGGGTAAATCCTGTATAGTGATTTATCCTATAGTGCTTGCATAAAGCAAGTAGTGCATACACTTGTAGCTGTTATGTATCTTTGTAAGTCATTGTAAGCCCTCGTATTGACTGCAATGCCAATCTCCGGCCCCCCGATGCTCACCCAAAGTCCCGTTAGAAACAAAGTCCACGGTATAGTTCGAACACTGGTAAAGACATCCATTAAATGTGCCTCATGAGCAGGCCCACAGTGAATGTGTTTCTCACAGAGTTTAATTGCTTGTTAATCAATAAATCAATCATGTCAATCCTCCTTCCCTTTAATGTTCATGAAATATGTTGTCACATTTCTGCTTTCAGTCCTTTCAGATACGTTTAAGATATTTCACCATGTTTAACTTCAGTCTGCAGAATTCCACATTTATTCCCCAAAATGTCACTTATCTCGACCTCATACCGACGCTGAACATGATGAAGTTCTGCTGACTTTGAGTAAAGGATTTCATTAAAGACCTATTATTGTCCGTGCTAACAAAATAATATGAGAAGGTTACTGATTACTCGAGTTACTCGATGTTTGTTACGGAATCGGTTGAGTGAACGACTCCATGACTCGTTTAAACACAAAAGACACTCACTTGTCGCCACCTATTGGCGTAGCAATGTAACCGACTGAAAGTCCACCCGAGCGTGTGAGTGAAGGAATAAGTGCTAGAATTCAAAAGTTTCTCGTCACTGAGACAAAAATTCCTATCAGTAGTTTGAAGTTCACGTTATAGATGCATTTAGGAGGAGGGAATATCTTTATAGTTACAAAAGAAGCGTTGTGTTGACATACATATTCAGTATTCACCCTTTACACCACTTATCACTAAACAGTCATGCACATTAGGGCTTTACATAAGAATTTGACCACTTCTTTTTTTTAAACAAAACGTCAACATTTTGTAAGCTCACATATTGAAAGCAAATATTGACTGTGACATTAAAACAGAAACCGACTTTTTTTTTTCTTACAGCACTCGCTTGCCATTATCCACCAGAGGGTGCAAAGATGACACCCATTCCACCCTCATCTTGTGCCAAAAGCCCTCAACACAACCTGGCAAACCTCTCAAATACATTAGGTTATTTCAGTACTACCAAGGTGGATTTCAAATTATTCATTAATAATTGTAATTCTGTGTAAGAGCTGAACCAGATGCTGCAAAGTTTAAGACACACATGTTGCACAACCGTTACCCAATGCATTATAACGCGTAAATTATCACCTATAAAACAGAGAACCACCATAACCGTTATAATCCGGGTTTAAGGTCACTTTAATAGATTAAGATTCAATATTTGACTTTGAATGCCTTGTTTGGAACCACTTATAGAGCACAACAATTAAGTTTCTTGCATCACAGGCATATATTCCTCATATTCTGTCTTTTATTCTCTTATAGCTAGCTTTCCCCCCCCCCCCCCCATTAATTTGGATGCATATTTCAAAACAGTAGCCTAGCTACAGCAGAATTTGTCATAGTAACTCACCTGTGCTCAATGTGAATAAACTAGCACCACTTAAATAATAGCTACATTATTTCAAAGAACGATCTAATTGTTATGCAAATCATGCAGTGTTCATTGACTATCAATTGCTGCTGTGACTAATGCAGAACATGGGGGGAAATGTGCTATTTACTTCAAAATTAATTTGTGGCATAAGGCTACTAAATGTTTAAAATTGCACATAATGATATTCAAGTTTAACGTAGGCTATTTATAGCCGATCTGCATGCTGCTCTAGTATCTATAATTCCCATGCCGTGTCCACAGAATTTGAATGATGTAAATCCAAACACAGCATTAAAGTATCGCGATCTACAGCAATTTCCCATGCAATCCGATCCATCACATGTTGAATAAACTAAATGCAGACTAGACCGTAACGGCATGAAGCAATGATGCGATGTCGTCTTACCTGTTTTAAAGCTCGCTTTTTATGCCTCCGTTTTTCTGTACAGCAAAATCAATGGTGTTATTTCTTCTGGTAGTATTTTATTTGGCTTGATGTGAGCTTTAATGGTCAGCTGTTGTTTTATAAGCACTGCGCTCGTGCTCTATCAATTCCTGCCGTCCCCTCGTGCCCGGTGCAACGCTGTTGAACACGATTAAAGAACAAATAAAACCTTAGCGAGCGGTACGCCGTCAAAAACTACTTTCGAAGGCCACTTCATCTTAATTTTTTTCTCCGTATATATCCGTATGATACGAGCGAAGCGGGGCAAACGCTCGCTGTCAAGAAAAGAAGGGGGGAAATCCGCATCCCAGTGAGAAAGAAATGAAACAGGTATCCTCTCTCATGTCAAATTAAGTCAAACGGTCTTCTTTTGCTCTCTTTCCTTCACTTTCCTTCTCCCTCTTTCCAGAAACGAGTACCTTTAAATAACGATTTGAAGCGCGCTTGAGAAGAGCTCGCTAGCTGTTTTCTCCTCTGCTTCAGGAGGTCTGCACTCCTTCAGCTCTCCTTCACGCTGCTCTCTTCTCTAGACACACGGTCTCTCACTCCGCTCGGTGCATCTCTGGCTTTGTAGGTTTGATTACAGATGATAGGAATGCAGGTTAGACTGTCAAATATAATTAGGGATGGGAAATGAAAATATGAATGATTCTGGGTGTGATTCCTATTCCTGTCAGCTCGGCGATTCCATTAACGGCCCTTAACTACTTTTACGGAAGACATTTTTGAAAGAATTCTTTAGAAATTTCAAGGGATTTTTAATTGCGTTTACTGCCCTCAGCAGTCTGTTAGAAATACTGAGGTAATTCAGAATTCAACAAAACATATAAAAAAATAACTCTTTTAAAACTTGTTTATATATTCGAGTCGGACATGACGAAATTGACTTGCGGTTCATTAAGTAAATGTAGAAGCCGCTCCGATTGATTCAAACGTCTTTTGATTCAATAAATATCTGACTCATAAGAGTCATTTTTTTGTTCGGGGAAATGGTTTTCACTGTGTTTCCGAGTCTTTAAAAAGAACCGACTCAAAAGAGTAGGCTAATTCGTTAGGGAAACGGACTACAATGGTTGCGATTTGGATACACTTAAAAGAACCGGTTCAGAAGAGTCACTCGCTCGCGAAATACGGAGGTCGCACTGTGGTAATGATTCACTTCAAAGAACCGACTCATATGAGTTGTTAGTTCGGGAATCGATTTCGTTTGCAGTGGTGTTGTAGCTAGTGCCGCTGAACGATGCAAGGAAAACTGTTCGGTGTTCCATCATCACGTTTGAGAACTGTTAACAGAACCGAATGTCACTTCAATAATTTGGTTCGGGTATTTTTTTAAATGAATCCAATCCTGCCTTAACTGGCCATCGGTTGCAGGCAGCACAAAAGCAGCCTCCTCAGTCAAAGCAGTGTTGTCTAGCCTACTCTCTTGCTCCATCATGTTATGTATGAGCCAAACATCCCCCGTATTTCTCATCAGGTGTACATAACGTGCTCTGATCATTTGCATTAGACATCTCTGTTTGGTGCCAATGAGTAATTAATGAATCACATCTTCCCATACTCCACATGGATTTCTAAACATTTAGCGAATTTTACTCAGCCAAAGCAGAATCATGCAGTCACATGAGTGTCCGTATAAGAAATTCAGGAAATTTCAGGAAACAGGTTGTCAGCACAGCAAACTCACACACACCAGATGAGGGGTGCAGAAGATGAGAGCTGTTTCATTTACTCGACTGCCCAAAAAGGAAATTCGCACATTAACATGAGATCAAAGACACTCTTTCTTGTCCCATCTGTGGTTCTCAGTACAATTACCTCTTGAAATGGTTAAATAGTGTGCACTAGACTCAAATAAATACTCATCTTACTCTCACGTGCACTGCAGAAACGATCAATCATCGTCAATAACACAACTATACAGACCCTGCAAGTTTTTGCAGACAATAATTAATGAGGCCTCTCATTCATCCCACCACCCTTAATGATGTATTTAAAATTTAATGCATTTTCTAAACCTTGAGTCAGTGAGCAGTGCAGGTGTTCAATAGCTTGTGTGTCAGCATCCCTGTAGAGCTGCCTATGAATCAGCAAGGCTGTAGCTCTGCTAAGTGAGGACAAATCTCCACAGACTAAAAGCTAGATTTAGGCTAAATGGACATATAATTGTAGTTAGGAGATACACATCTGTGGTTCTGTGCAAAGAAAGTCACAACAAATCTGCCTTTTATGATGTAGCTTTAATGAAGACCTAGTTCTTTCAGAGCCCTTTACTATCTTAGCTAGATCTAATCCACGTTTTCTTGACATTTGGTCACACAGTCGATTTACGCTGCTGGATAATAAGAATCGATGTCAAGCTATGTGACCTTTTCCCTCAAACACACACCAATCACACAACCTGTCATTCCAGTAGAGGTGTACACTTTGAACTCCCAGAGAACAGGTGAGGAAAGGGCCAGCGCGAGGCTCTGCTAAACTGATGACTGGAAAGCGCTACAGATCTCTGGGTTCGTGTCAAATAAGTGTGTCCTTGATAAAGAAAATTATTATTTTTAAAAAAAAGTTTCAAAAAATATATTTTAAACAATATATAAAATTGTATTTATACGTCATACCTTTTAGATTTAAAAAATATTTATTTAGTTTTATTTTCATGACTATGATTCTTTTAATTAGACTTTTTTTCTTTATTTTTGCATCAGAAATTAAAACATTAACAAAAATAGTAATTCAAATTTTATTTCAAAAATTAATTTTGCTTATATGCAAGTCATTGTATGTATCAATTAATAGATCCGGACAAAATAATTAATGTCAAGTCACTGTTCCATTGGCAGAATTTGAACAAGTTTTAAAAAATTCAGCATATCATACCCATTTTTGTTTATTAGATATTTTGCATTAAATTATGCTTTCAGCTACCAATTAGATATGTTACTTTCATTTAAATCCATTTAAAATTCTGTTTCTATGTGCCTACTTACTCCCTGCTTACTCTGATATACCTATACTGTCAATGGCCTTCTCCCAGTAGGACTCTTCATGAGATTTCCTCATATAGGAAACATCTGACATCTATATAAAAAAAGGAAATGTACAAATGCACATCCACTTTATCTTTCATAAAGACACATACCTTGTCAGTAAAAGAACAGAGAGAACAGACATTTAATCTCCAAAGATGTAATGGCACTTTTAACCTCAAATCAATTGTGACTGTGTGATCTGAGCCAATGATTTAACATTCGCAATATGCATATCTAAGTGAGCCAAGTTTGAAAGTTATCCAATTCTTTTGTTCTAATGGAGTCTATATTTCAAACACAGCCTGTGAGGCAGTAGATTTGTTCTGTATTAAGTTGAAATGAAATCTGAAATGTCATATTTTCCAAGTTTGTTTGTTGTACCACATATGATATGAAGCTTCATCTTTATACACAATACTTTTCGCACAAAATATGAATATTTGAGGCGTCGATCGGATTTGCCTGGCACTGAACCCAAAGCAACAGAATGTGATCATTAAATTTACTGTTTAAGTCACTGAGTTTCCATTACAGGCTACATAAGTTTTTGCTGTGAGAAATTAAGACAGCCCATGTGGTGGTAAACAGATGTAGTGTGCGTCTGTTCCTGGGGTTTTCCTATATCATCTATAAAGCACATATATTTCTTGTTCTCTCAAATACACTGACTTGTTACAGTGAGGATTTAGGGGTTGCTGTGAAATTGCATTCATCAACAGTGGCAAAAGACAATCTGTTGATAGTCTTTTCTCTTCATAGCACCTAGATTTATTAACTCAGCTACGAGGGGCCAAGGAGATGATTTGCCTGCAGAAAGGTTGTTACATTGAGGCAGTTCAATCTCATGCCAGAACCAAGGGCATTTGCACTTCATTATCACAGAATAATTTCAAACAGAAACTGCAAACCAGAGCGCAACAGGTGATGCATTATTACAGACGGGATGGTGTTTGGAATGGCGCAGGCCATCAATCAAGAGCTCCATTTGAAGAAATGATGCATTGGGGCGAAATGCAAATGCACATTAGGCTGCAGAGTGTTAGCCATAAATGATCCCCGCTTTTCAACAATATTCTACCATCAGTAGACAAGATGCAGTGCAGCATGCACAAATATGTCTGAAATGAGAAATGAATTGGACAAAAAAGAGGTGATACTTCTGGTACTGAAAGGATTCTTTTGAGTTGGAAAATCAGTCATGGTCGTCCTTGTCGGGGCAACTGTTTTGAGACTGCATTATGATGTTTGCGCTCATAAGTCTTTGCCAGGACTGCTTTTTCAGACCATCTAACATGAGGATGAGTTGTTTATCTTTGTCTCTGTCCATAGAGCACTACTCCTATTGATTGAGGGAACTGATCCCGGCCGGGTAGCTGGTGTTCTGGGTCCTTGGTGTACCTGATGGAACATCATATTCTTGTTGAGTTTGACATCAATGCCTGGTGAAGCATATGTTCAGAACAGCAATGTCTCCAGGGTGGGCAAGTCATATAGTGTTACTATAACTACAAACACTCCCATATGTACTAAAAGAAAAACACAAACGCTGTATGGTTGATTAGAGTGATTCATGTAAACAAATTAAGTCTACAACTTAAAACTAAACTATACTGACTTTAGCCTGTGCTGAACAAATACCAACAGTCAAAATGCAATTTTAGCATATTTAATAAAAAAATATTTTTAGCATTTTTTTAAAGCTTTATATATTTTTGCAATCAATCATAATAAAAAGATAGATAATTGAAAACAAAATGGTTCTTAATAAGTAAATATTGATTTTAATGAATTAAGTTAGTAAGCAAATAATGCTGCTTAATGGAACCACCATGGGATTAAAAAAAATAAATCACAGTTGAGAATATTTTCTCACAATTCTGAGAAAAAAAAAATCAGAATTGTAAGATAAAATGTCACAATTACTTTTTTATTTTTTTATTCCATGGCAGAATTTTTTTTTATAAAAGCCTTTTTTTCACCAAGGGATAAAACTATCTTTGTTTATAATTGTGGGTTTATATCTCATAGTTCAGATTTTTCTGAGTAAGAATCATGACATATACATTTAGAATTGTGAGAATAAAAGTCAGAATTGTAGATAAAAATTACGTTTTCGCAATTACCTTTTTTGTTTATTTTTTCTGTAATTTACCTTCATACATTAAGTTTTCATCTGTGAAAGAATCCACATATCATAAAGTAGACATCATAAGTCCATATGATTTGTTCATGTTCTTCCAAGTCTTCCAAAGACATTTGAAAATGTAAAGTTAAAATCTTGTCCTCCTCTACTTGAATATGTATGAATGACAATGCGAAATGAATGAATGAAAACTGCACATAAACCTCATTGCTTCTCACTTCTGCCATCAACACTTTAGATTTGAATGTGTGAAAATGAACATAGGAGTGTGAGCAACTGGAAGTACAGATTTCAGGTTATTAGCAGATGTACTGACTAGTTTATTATCTCAAGACAGCAATTTATATTATATTTCACTGACCAGGCAACCTGCACCACAACAAACATGCACATTTGACAAGAGACCATTTGCTGTGAGCAGACTTCTGCGTGAGTATTGTCAGCCTGTGTGATTTGCCAATAAGCGTTTTAGCTGCCAATTAGATTGTAGTACTCTCATCTCAGCTTAACACAGTTTACAATATTTAAATCCATTTCCCCTCGCAATCAGTGAAGAAAATTAAAAAAAGATTTCATGTGGGGCTAACCAGAACTGGTTCAGTGGCTCCTGAAGTGTAATGTGCAACTTGAGCAGGCTTGGAAAATATTCATTAGTTATGAATCAGCCAATCTCCCGGGCCAGACTGCACTGCTGTGCTGTTGTGTTTATGTCAGCCAGAAGTATAGATTCCTCTCCTCTCTCAGACGGACAGCTGCGTAACGGCTCTGGCATTCTCCCAGTATCCAACCACAGAAAGCCTAGTGTTCTGAAGCCATAAAACCGAGACCCATGTTCATTTAACAAAACTGCCATTCACTCTCTGATATTATATGACAGGGTTTAGAACAATTATGCAATCAGATGAAATTAGTTAAACTGATTTTAAAGGAATAGTTTATCCAAAAAATGTACATTGTGTCATGTGCTTAGCACATGTAGTACAGCATATAGCATGTAGAACAGAAACTGGAATATTAAATAAAAATCTAATGAATAAATAAACAGTTAATTTAATGAAATTAAATATTTAAATAAATAAATTAAATAAATTAAATAAAATAAAAAAAGATAGTGACTATGCATAAATATCAAAATTCTGTTCAATGAAAATGTCCTCGCTTGAACGATCTGGCCTTTGATAGCAAATTCACTCCTTTTTATACTCTAAAATATTAATTTTGTATAAGCAGACCATATCTATGTTTACACATGCCAAGCTCTGCTGACAACAACTGAACCTCATGGGTGATATGTTGAGGAAAACAAAATGAGCATAAATAAAAAGCCATCCATCTGTCCACATATCTGAAACTACGGATTGCATCTCAAGGGCCATATTTTTGATGCATTTTATTTTAAACTTGTTAAATTAGTACAATGAATTGTAATAATGAGTTATTACATGTTTAATCATGACTCACCTCACCAAACCAGTGGCATCATGCAATTAATTAAATTAATTAATCAGCATGTCATGTAATTAATTTGATTAAGATCTTTGTTCAATCGACGACCCTCATTTTATGTCTTTTATCCTCACTCTTTGGAACCATTTAAACAGTATTGGTTTGTTTTTTTCTGTTTATTGTGTATGTCGGTTTACTCTAGTTCTACACGATTTGCTTTAGGTGTCAGTCAAAAACGTACAATTTATTAAGGGCTAACCATAAACAGGCATTTTTCCTCTCAAGAGGACTGAATTTACAGTGAGAGCATTTGTAATGAGACAATTTGAGCGGGGAAGCCATCAATTTATTCCTTAATATGAACAGAATTAAAATTAAAACTAGATCCAACGTTGGCCAAATAAGACCTTCTGTACGGGTAGAACTTTGGTTTCATTTGTCTACAATACGTGTGGAACTTGTTGAGTCTTCACTAAGTGTGTGTTTCTGTATCTCTCAAACCTTTCACAATTGTAGGTAAAAGGCACATTGAACTTTTCAGCAGTGGTGAGGGGCTGTTGGAAGAATGGCAATACTGGCGAACAGGTGCCCTTCTCCTGCAGAAGCCAGGAGGCTATCAGATGCATTAAAGTGGACAGCAGGATGCCTGACTGCCTCTTTAGAAGGGCTCTGTATTGAGTTTGACCTGCAAAGGTAACGGACAACAGCACAAAAGACATTTTAATTCCAGTCAGGCTTTTGTTATCCACCTGCTACTCGTAGTGAGGATTGCCTCCTCACACTGACATTAGCATGAGAGCGTATTGATCAGAATGCTGTGACAGTGTTTCAGATAGATTAAATCACCTGACCTTCTTTGTCACATACAAACAATTCAACATTCCCAAACAGGCATTCATTCCACCTCCTGTTATCTCACTGCTGAGCATGCTTTTCAAATGGATAAAGAGTGGCAGGAACATATGTATCATATGCCATTGTCATTTCAAAAACCTCACCTTTTGGCCAGGCTATGAATAAGAATCACATGTGTGTTCACTACAGCTTCAGGACTGCTCACTTAAACAGGAAGAGACTGTCGTCATTCTGTTTTTATGTGCCATTAAGTATGGGTAAATCTAAAATAAATAATGCTATTATAATAAATGATATATGCATAAAACATTTTGAGAACAGGTATACAGAAAAAAGAAATCTGCTTAAGCAAAGTGATCTCATTGGTCATTTTAGCTATTCATTTATAAAGTGGCTCCAACACATACACTAGACACTGAAGCACATATCTTTTACTTAATGTAAGAATTTTGCATATGAACAACTATAGAGACGTACAAATGTTTACAAATCCATTTAGGCACAGTATTCAGTTCTGCGTGAAAATGAATTAAAATGGTCATCACTTAAAGGGGTCATATGATGCGATTTCAAGTTTTCCTTTCTCTTTGGAGTGTTACAAGCTGATTGTGCATAGATAAGATCCCTGAAGTTGCAAAGACTAAAGTCACAAACCCAAAGAGATATTCTTTATCAAAGTTAAGACTCTGCCACGCCCCCCTAAAACGGCTTGTTCTAACACGCCCCCACATATCTACCTCACTATGTGGAGATATTAGCATAATGCCGCCCAAATGTGCACGCAAAGAAAGAAGGTGTGGTTTCAGTAACCGTAGTAGTGTTGAAGCAGCATGTCAGGGAGACGCTGTGTGTTTCTAGGCGAAAGCAAAAGCACTTTATTTGGCCTTCCGAAAGTAGATGCATTAAGATTACTTACAACAGGACAGAGACCGTTTCGTGAACCTAGGCGAGGAGGTATTTCTGACTTTGCTATGACAATCTGGCGCTTCTGAATTAGCTACTGTAAGTATGTTTTGTTATTATTTTAAGTATTTGGTATTGACTGTTGAAATGCGGAGTTTTGCGCATCGTGTGTGGTTGTTGTGTGACGCGATAGCGAGAGAGAGAAAGATGAGAGCCTGAGAGCGAGGAGAGAGAGAGAGAAGGGTCACGTCACAACCACATACCAGTGTCCTCATGTTCTGTAACGCGACTTGTTTCCCCTTTCGGGCTCTGTCTTTATCATTTATTTTGAAAGATGAAGCCGCGATTATGGGTAAGGTGGTGTTACATTTCCGACGAGTACTGTGGTGTCGGCAATCCAAGCACTGGGTAGTGGCCAACAGAGAGACTGCGCTTGTCGGAAGGAGGGGACTTTGTAGAAAACGAAGCGTTTGAGAGAGGCGGGGGCATAGAGGACCTACAATAATGTACAGTATTTGAAAGATAATTGTGTTTTTTGAACATTAACGCATGTCAACATATTATGTTACACCAAATACACAAAATAACGATCTTTAAAAAAAGCATCATATGACCCCTTAATTAGGAACTATTTGTTTATTTATTTGTTTAAAAACTACTGTCATTGTACATTTGTCTGCCTCTAGTGTACTTTTATTACTGAGAACCAGGGTTACTTGGTATAAACTAAAACGTTAAATCATAAAAAAATAATGAAGTAAAATAAAAATTTAAAAGTTTGAAAAAATCTGCTAGTTGCCATAAAAATATTTAGTTTACATTGATGTAAAAAAAATAACTAAAACTAAAATAAAAATGACTAAAATGTTAACTAAAATAAAAAAATAAAAAAATTTGAATTAAAAATTTTTTTTATTCAAAAAACTAAAAGAATTAAAAAATCTTAATAAAAACTATAATAGTATTATTTTGATACTAAAATAACACTGTTGACAAGTGGTTAGGGTTTCAAATATATCTATGTAACAGTAAAATATAACTAGTATTTATTGAAAATTTTATTTTACAATATAAATTTAATATAAAGAATTTCTAAAGATGTTTTGTTTATAAAGCTGTGCATACACAAAAACCTTAGATGCTGTCAGTACATTTCAGCGCATATAAAAATGTACAAAAAAAAGCAAAACTTTGGCAAATTATGCAATGATTAGACAAGAGATGTCAACTCAGTAGCTTGTAAACATCAGTTTGTTTTTAGGCAGAGCCATAAAATCCTGTGCATCCCGACTTTTTGCTGCAGTCAGTTTGAAGCTTATGATTTTCACAAACGTTTTTCAATTTTGTATCAGCTGTGATACGCAGTAATCCATAAACCAGCAAAGTGCCAAATCATGACCAGAATGTTCCTGAAAGACTCTTACTGCATGGGACCCTACCAAGTGCAAGGTTAGACTGACTCATTTCATCTTCTCTGATGTCACGCTCAAAGCACCCAGGCCCTGTCCCCATTATAATTAAACAGGGCTTAAGGCATCCGATAGTGTCACAGAAGAAGATGGAAGTGCCATTCCTTTTTCTCATTGCTTTGCGGCCAACGAAAGGGCACCAGGCCCCTGAACATACCAGGGTCATTCCTGGCATCCGTATCTCTCAGATGAACGATTCACACAGGAGGCCCAGGATGATGAAGCAGATATGTCGGATTGCTCACCATGGTAATGAGACAGTGGTTAAACCCCCTCCTGCCTTCAACTCCATCTCAACCAACAGCTCGATAAGTACATCAATGTTGTTGGCACCCTACAGGACAAAGGGCTGCTAAAATTTATGGGGCGCCATCCGTATGAACTTGAGCTGAGCCGCGTGCTCCCTGTGGACAGCGAACACAATGAGAGTGGGAGAAGAGGGGCTGTGAAGCATATCGCACAGAGACTCCACCAGTCTTTACTCAGTGGTGTTCTGTTGTCAGCACTGATCGATTGCTTTGCACATTTGCCAGAGTTCTGCATTAGAGGCCTTGTTCACACAACAGCAGAATACGGTTGCCAGTCTTGTTTTTGAGTACTTAATATGGCTCACACATAGATCGGTTATTTGTGAGAGTAACAAGCGCATTGTATAACCCGTAAATGTTCAGTACTATACGCTAAAGCACAAATTTGTAGTACATTTTCAGGACTCGCATCATGTCATATCATACAATATGTTATGTGCATGTCTTGTGTGTGTTGCAGGTTTTCATGAGGAATTCTGACAAATTTCATGAGTTGTGTGCAGAGCTGCTCCACATGGCAACCCGCTTCCAAAACAGAATAAAAAAATGCATGCAATTGAAACGCATTATCTCCCAAATCTGACTTTATTTCTTGCGATTCCAAATTTATATATCGCAATTCATTTCTCAGGAGTGCAAGTTTCTGCCTCGAAATTCAGACCAACTTTCTCAGAATTGCGAATTTATAGCGCACTTCTGACTTAATGGGTTAGCTCACCCAAAAATAAAAATGTTGTCATTAATTACTCAACCCTCATATCGTTCCAAACCCGTAAGTCTTTCGTTCATCTTCAGAACACAAATTAAGATATTTTTGCTGAAATCCGAGAGCTTTCTGACCCTGCATAGACAGCAACACAACCCAGAAAGGTAGTAAGGACATTGTTAAAATAATCCATGTTATATCAGTTTTTTTAATCATAATTTTATGAAGCTACGAGAATACTTTTTGTGTGAAAAGAAAACAAAAATAACTTAATTCAACAATTTCTTCTCTTCCGTGTTAGTCTTCGACGTGTGGTGCTGCTGACGCAGGAGCCGGCGTCCATCTCTCTTAGTTCATCATCTGTATATTCTGGGCAATTGCTGGGCAAAAAATTGCAAGTCATCCTCTCTGGCGGAATCTTCGGACATGTTTACGAAGACTGTTTTATGTACAGTGTGCGTCTTCCTCTGCTTATACAAGGCGTAGCGCATCCGGGTTCTATGTCAGAACGCATGCGTCGTGGTACTCTTGTGAACATGCATCGAAGACTGGCTTTTGACTCTGACTTTTTTTCTCAGAATTCTCAGTTTACATTACATAATTGCCTTTTTTTCCTGAGAATTTTGAGTTTACATTTCACAATTCAGTCTTTTTGTTGGAATTCTGAGTTAACCTCTCACAATTCTGATTTCTTTTTCCCTGAACTGCCAGTTTATAATTCTGGCCTTTTTCTTTGAATTCTGAGTTAACTTCACACAAATCTGACTTTTTCCCCTCTTAATTCTGAGTTTATGTATCTGTTAAAGGGCACCTCATTTCACGGATAAAATGATCCGTCTGTTTAACAAAATGCATATTTCATTGACAGAGCTGTAGCTAGGGTATGTGGGGCCCTGGTTGAAAACACGTTCCGGTTGAATAAGTTGGTATACATTCCATTTTGTGGGTATTTATGCATTTTATGACCCAGACACCTAAACCCTCATCTCATTCGCCTTTCGCAGTAGCTTATATACAGTAGCTTATTTAACTGTATTGTTAAATAATACAGTTTACCAAACACTGACTGTGTGAATGTTGCAGAATGCCATGAACTATTTTGTTCAGTGACGACTTTAATTTGGATATCAATCCAATGCATTTTGTAGTTTTTTCCCCATCAACAATAAACTAAAATAAATCTCGACTACGTTCAAATTAATCCATAAACTTAATGCGATTCTGAGGTGGGACGGAAAAAAACTTATGCATGACTTATTCAAGCCACCCAATCTCCTCTGGCACAAATGTCATTCACACTAACTTGTGTGTTCTTCTCTGAGTGGTTTGAATAATAATTTGGTGGGGGTGTGTTAATTCGTTCTATATTAAGCCAGGTTTGTTCACCTATGTAATTAAAAGCAGCTGAGTGCTGTTCCAGTGAGACTAATGCCGAGGGGTAATGTTCCATTTAGACGAGTCAATATGAGTGGAGAGGTTCATTACTCACTGAGGGGTGGAAGTGAGGTCATAATCAAACACTAGCATCCTACGGGGGACTCGTAGCCTCTCCTTGCTTCTCTCTTTGCTGCCATGTTACGTGATAAGTAAATAACTTATTGTCTTCACTGTACTGGGAAAAAAATATCGGTCAAACTCAGATGTCTCAAAAGACAATAAAATAGCCTATTCACATTAACTTGAGAAATAAAGCCTTTAAGTACTATTGTTTTAGTATAAAATAAATAAAAAAATCCAAATTAATGTCGAGCATGTGTATTTATTCATGCCGCGGCCTGTTTCTCTGAAAATCTTTAACTGTCGTGCTTGCTTATAAATGTGCTTTTTTTGTTAGGATGACTTACTTTTAATATTGAAATATGGGTATCACATCATGTCAAGTGGAAAATAACTATAATTATGTACCTTAATAAATGTTCAAATATGGGTAGCACAGTATGTCAGGCAGAAAGCGGCTGTGAGGATATACGCCCACTGTAATGAATGAGCAAACCAAATCCACACAGAATGTACGTTTGCCTGCAGAAAAACATAGAAAATTGTGGTACAGTACTTGTCATTTAAAAAAAAGATATATAGCTATTAATTTCACCATTTTAATGTAATTCATATCTTTTCTGTCTATTGTCATAATGAGAGTAGCTCAGTTTTAGGCAGAAGGAAAAAGCCAGTGGATGTATTGCACTGATAGTGTTGTAGGTTATGACGCTAGAGAGCTACTGCAAAAAAACGGAAGTACAAAGACAAAATTCTAAAGATGGCTGCGCACAGTATATAATACAAGGATTATATGAATGTAGATTTAGATTGTGTGAATGTAGATGTAATTGAGTTTGTTTCTTCATCAACAGATTTGGAGAAAATCGTTGTGGATTATTATGAAGTTTTTATCAGCTGTTTGGAGTCTCATTCTGACGGCACCCATTCACTGCAGAGGATTCATTGGTGAGCAAGTGATGCAATGCTAAATTTCTCCAAATCTGTTCTCTGATGAAGAAACAAACTCATCTACATCTTGGAAGCATTTTTCACTAATGGTCTTAGACACTTGGAACCCAAGTAGGCTACCTTGGTATGAGCATCACTGTACTATCGTACCACCACAGCACTTTTTAGATCTTCATAAAGCCACATATATTGTAAAATCATTTAAATTATTTCAACAGTTTCAGTGTATGTTTGTGTAATCACGCACGCTGCTCTCAGGTGTGTGGAACAGAGAGTATGAAACAGGAATGGCTCTTGGGTTGGTCTAGGTGACCGGAGAGACTGCTAGAGATGTGATGTGACACCACAGTTCGCCCTTCTTCTCGCCCCCCTCAGCGCTTCAATTAGATAATTGACAGGTGCATGCAGAGACTGAGACAATCAATTATCCTGCTGTCTGTTGATCTGCACTTAACTGCACTGTGTTTTAAGGGTGAAACCATGGGGACATTGTACCACAGAGGACATATAGTGCAAAAAGGTAACCACATTCCTTCGGAGGAACAGTGTCTCTATAAAAATCTTGACTGAGGCTACAATGGAGCTCTGAGATTCATTTGAATGAGTACTACTGATGTATGCATGAGCATGGTTAAGTGAAGAGCTTTTTCTTCTTTTTTTTTAATGATTTGCAACAAGTGTCGTGGTAATGAGCAATGCCCGAGGAGGACTGACTGAGCTTAACAGTTGTAGTTTAAACACTTGCTCTGCTCTGTATCTGCATGGCTAACCTGTAGAGCCCAGTTAAACCCAGAGCATTGATGTCATTGCAGCCCTGTGGGCAAACACAGAGTCTCTAGACAGACAAGCACGAACTGCCCTCTACTGGCTTGTCACTGTATAATCAACAAGAATATCTGGTGCAAACTTGGTTATTTATACCATGAAATGCTGGATGACTCAAGCAAAGAACAGAATAAATTGATTCTTTGACTTCTGCTCCTAATCTTGAGGTTTATGTTTTACAATAACGTAACAAGACCCCCATGTTATGTGGGAATGGTCGTATTTATAAAATAATAATGCATGAACCACCATGATGTCGTATTTAGGCTACTAGTAAAAACGTGCGATTTGTAGTGAGAACAGATTTTGGAGTTGGCATGACTCAAAATCATTTAAACAAACAGGCTAAGGGGAAATAAATAAAAAAGTAGTGCTGGTAGATTACTTACAAATTGTAGTCTGTTACTGATTCCAAATTACATGACAAAAATTGTAGTTACTAACATAATCCATTACATTACACATTTTAGGTAATATAATTGGATTACTTTTTGATCTTTCTTATTTTATTGATTTAAATAGGATCATTTTGTAACATATCGATATAAAAATATAAAAAGAAAATATATTCCATTTGATGTTATTAACAACATGAAGTGCATTAAACATGAAGCTAATAGTTAATTAAATCAAAACTAAAATAAATTATTTTAAAATGAACCGTTAACCAACTTCAAAGAACATGCAAATGTGTGTTTTTATTAACTTATTACCTATTATTACCTTATTACTCTCAAGTAAATTGATTAGGTGAAAGACGTTCGACTGACAAAAAGGTTTGGGAATCCCTGCATTACATGTTAATAAGAAATAATGTGATTTTGTGTATTAATGTTTTAAAGACAAATCCTTCCAAAGTAATAAAAAAAAAAAGGCAGTTGTTAAATATTTGTGATAAATAGCTGATGCATTGTTGAAATGTTGTGGAAACACTTCAAACTGAAATGATTTTTGTATAGTGTTCAAATGCTTTGTGTGGCCTCTGTAATTATCCACCTGACTCGTGACTGGGTTTCATGTGAATGTCCACAAAACTGGAAGAACTGAATGTATATAAGCAGCAGGCTGTTTTAGAAAGGAAAATGTAAAAGATGAAACAGAAAAGATAAGGAGAATCAATAAATTATAAATAATTTATTGCTATTATGTGAATAAATAATCATGTAATCAATAAAAAGGTAACTGTAGTCTGTATGTCCCAATTGGAATTTACAATTCTCAATTAAATGTCAAGTTGTATTTTGGTTGCATTTGTAAATTAATAAAAAGGTTTATCTGGTTGTGTAAAACAGGGCACATAATAATAGTAGGTTAATAGTGATATATCGATCTCAGGCCCCTGAATCTAATCAAATCATAATCGTATCATGCCATGTTTTGAGGTATTGGCAAATATTGAATCTCTGGCGAGGAGAATCTGTCAGATCATATCGTGATGAAACATCCGATTTAATCCCCTAGACTGTTTTCATATAGCACTAAATATTCACAATCACATGAAGAGATAACCATAGCAACAGTAAACAGCCCAAGGGCTTACAGTTGAGATTAGCACATCGTATTTAGGAAGTTATGTTCTCTCATATTATTATAGATTTACTTACTATCCTAAACAAAATACAATTATTTTGTTAAAATATTTATGTATGATTTTAAAGACTTTGAGTGCCGGGTTGCACAAGCCTTTACTCCAAAATCACTCGCAGAAAGTACTATAAAGATTCATCACACCAACAGTCTGGGTGCGTCAAGGAAAGAATCATGGCAAAAGCAAGTTGGTATTGATCATAAAACGTTGTAACTGTGAATGATGACTGTACAATTTAGTTTGTGTACACTTGATGAGGAATAACGATAAAGCCTGCCAGAAAACACAACTCATTTAGCTGGTTTATGAGGAGGCAGGCTCGCACGACTTCAAAAACAAACTACATTTCCAATCATTCTCTGTGGCAGCACATAATTAAGAGCATTAATTATGCTCGCATTCTTTATTCTCCATTTAATAGCACCAACGCAAAAAAAGCTTCCTGTCTTGTTGTCAAGATAAAGAAATATGAAACTGCTCGACCATTTTTTTCTGACCGAAATCACACATTATTTCTGAACTCCTGAGGAGGAACTTGCCAGAAGCTCTTGTCCATGTTAAAGGACAATCAAAACTGGACATCCATTCATTTTTCAATAAAACTTGGCTGTTCCTTTTTAAGAGTGATTTTGTTTTCAAACAATATGCTTATGCAGTTTTGATTGACAAGTTACTTGAATTCCCATTCTGGGTCACATTCCAGCACATACTGTATACTCAACTAGGGTGCCTGCATTTAAAAAACCGGAAGCCAAACTGATCAGTACAAAGGTTTTGTCATTGCATCTTTATTTCCAGGTTTTGCATCACCTTCAATCTTGATGGAAAATCTTCTCTTTTTGCAGTCATCAAAATGTAGCTGCAGACCAAGAGAGCCTGAGCTCCATCCACTCTTCATCTCAGCAGGAGGGTCTCGCGGGCACATGAATCAGTCCAGGTCTCTGGGAGGAATGTCAGATGGCTGGAGTAACTGAAAGAGGCCTTGAGCAAAAACTTCTCTTTATGTACTGCACAGACTTGGGCTTCCATGCATAAGAATTGTGAGGGAGAAAAGAGTCTGAATTCTGGAGCGCTCGCCCTGTTCAGTCACACTGAAGCCTACAGCGACAGACAGCTTAAGAGTTTCAACAGCCAAAAGCATGCCAGAAACATGGAAAACACTAAAAAGAAAAATAAATACATCTTGGGATTTAAAAAAGAAAACAACTTAATACATTATTAGTTAAAAAAATCCTTTCTCAACTTATATATTTTCTAAACAGCTTTGTACATTTTGGTATAGTTCTCCTTTCTTTAGCGAGGGCTGCTGGGGAAGGAGAAGAGACTGGGCTGCCCACGTTCGCTGGAATGAGGACATGTACTCGGGACAGGTAAGGCTGAGAGGAGACAGTCCGTCTTCCCTAATTGACGAGTTCTGGCAGAAGCGAGAGGCCTTGTTAGAATATTCCCCTCATTTTTGGATGGAGGTGTTCAGCAGTGAGGAAGACATGTTATGGATAGAAGCGATGCCCCCATCATCACAGGAGCCAGAACTTCTGCCACTCTATTTCTTATCTGTGGGAGGAATAAGACAGAGTAGAATGATGGAATAATCCTGAAACAGAAACTCAGTGTCAAAGGCTGTTAGATTTGAAATGTTTAGCAGTCACTGTGGTGTTCACGTTACCTCTGCTCTCGTCCGTATCTGCTGTTGACCCAACAGGCCTTTGGCGAAGTAGATTATAATACTTGGTTTCCATCTCCTGAAAAGCATTACTAAGTTATTACTCAAATTACTTGAGGCTTAAAAAGCTTAAAAGTATAGAAACATTAATAATCAGTCTATAAACGTCAAAAAACTATTTCTTTAATATCAAGTTCAGAAATAAATTGCAACATCTGGTGGCTTTCTAGCACCAAACAACAGTATTCAATGGTGAAGTTATTATTTTATATATTATTTGGATAATTACCTATTTTTTCAAACAGCCAGTTCTCAAATGAGAAATTAAAAAAGGGAAAAAGGTATATGTATTATTAATTATACATAAATTTTTTTTTAAATACATATATATAATATCTATTAAGAAATCATTAACAACAATAATTATTTTAAATGTATATAATTTAATAATTGTATTATTAATAAATTCATTAATTAACTGTATTATTAAATGAATATATATATATAATTTATATATATAATATAAATAATTAACATGTAATCATTAATAATAATAAAATATGATTGATTGGATTTCATTTATAATATATAAACATTTTGTCTATAGATGACATATATTTACAAAATTGGAAACAAAAAAAATTTAATTATCTGCATATCAGTTATTAGACAAAAATGATCTGTATCAGTCATAAAAATCCAGTATAGTGGATACAAATCTATGAACTATAAAAATAACATTTAGTAAAAAATTAACACTAAGAAAACCTGACACTCCCAAATGACAAAACTAGTCTAATGGCCTCAAAAAAATGCATTAAAATAATCAAGATCACATTTTATATAGCCAACAAAACAATCCTGAGTATATTGTGAATATTTTGTGGAGCCCTTAAATTCAAAGAGTGGTAAGAGCAGACAGACCTTGAGGTGGTTGAGGTTGGCCTGCAGGCAGCGTAGATGTGAGAGGACCTGTCTGCTGAGGCGAGACGTGCTGCCAGAGGAGGGTGAGGAGAACTTGAGGCTGATGCCCGAGTCAGCAGCACAGCTGTGGGCCAAACTCGACTCCTTTCTCCGGACCTGAATATCGTCATCTGTACTGCTCTCGCCTGGCCCACCGTACCCCTCCAGAACCAGGTAAGCTGCTGAAAAGCACAACTACGATCAGCCGGAACACCGGGATTTTGGAGCAAGATTACTACCTGCAGTTCCACATCTTGACACCATTTTTTCCAGCCCACTTCTCCGTATCAACTAGTATTACCACAAAACAGTAAGTTTCCTGGTCAAACACTCACCGTAGTCCTCTGGGCACTCGTAGAAACCCGTATCTCCAGAGGTGTAGTCCTGAGCTCGACTTTGGGTGCGAGTGGAGCTGTGCTCCACCGGTGTGCGTAGAGAGGTGGTCCTGAGGAGACGATTGCCGGCCGATCTGCCCAATTGCTCACCCTCATCCTGAGCCATCAGCTGAGTCACCAGCACCTGCTTCAGCGCCGCCACTGAAAAAGACAATCATGTGTACACAGATCTTAGTAAATGATACACTACCTCAAAACAACCTGAAATGAAGACTCATATAACACAACATACAGGACAAGTGTGATACTGAGACCCCATTTATAACTGATGTTATAAATCTGATTCAGATGTTTTAATTGAGCTGGCTTAATTGCTCACAAACATTGTCTAAATTATTTGATAAATTTACATTGATGTTGAATTAGTGCTGCAACAAACTGTTACAACAGGAATTATGTTAAACGTGCTTAATAAGGGACAGTCCACCCAAAAATGTAATTCTGTCATAATTTGCCTCATGTCATTCCAAACTTGTATGATTTTTTTTTCTGTAGAGGACAAAAAGATAATTTGAAGAATGTTGGTAGCAAACACTTTTGGTTCCTATTGACTTCCATTGTATTTTTTTGACCATACAATTAAAGTAAATAGGACCCAAAAGTGTTTGGTTACCAATATTTTGGGGTGGACTATCCCTTTAACAAAAAAAAGTAATATGCACCTATCTATGGATTTACTGGAACATATTAGAGCATGAATACACCACAGCGATTTTTTAATCGGTTTACTAAAACAACATGTGGAGCGGAGTTAGATTTCCCATTAATTAAACAAACTGCATCCCAACATGATGCTCAGATAGCAAAAGACCCATGTTGACCTCATACAAAAAGCATCATATCAAAATGCATATGATCCCAAGTTCACATATTTGTTGTTTTCAGCAGAAATTAATCTCATTAGGAAGCAAAAGTGCACAAGATCTTAAAAGCCTTCTATTGTTAGATACTAAACTAATTAAAAGACAATTGGAAAATGAATAAGTCTGAATTGTCAGTTTCTTGAGTTGGCAGGCACACAGACAATTGCCTCCCAATGCTGAGCAGAAGCCAAAACAAACGGGCACAGTAGCCTTAACTCATGGTATCTGGCATTGTTAAGATGTTTGGCAGACACAATTTATTATGTAAATAATTATTTCACATTTATTATTTCAAGTGGTCAAAAATAAAACACAAAAGTGATGTGTTCATAAAGCTAATGCAGTTCAAACACAGTCTTACAGGTTTTAAGGGCCTCATCTGCTTTAGACGAGCAGGACAGAGAGTCTGCGTCCCTGCCGTTCAAGAGCTCAGAGTCCAGATACGAGCCATCCCTGCCAGCTCTCGGGACCTGGTCCTCTTCCCCAGGGCTGGCGTCAGGGACACAATCCCGCAGGGCTGCCGTGGGCGAAAATTCACTGTCTTTCTCTGAGGACAGATGATGAAGGCTCGAGTTGAGTATGGTGGCAATCAACACTTTTACAGTAAGAGAAGCATTTGTACATGCACAGCTACCTGTGGACTGGATGCTTCCTGTGGAGATCCGTTCAGAGCCTTTGTTGAGCTTGCTTAACTCGACACTGTCTCTGTCACCACTAGAACACAAACGAACAGTTATGTAACGTACAGGCCTATATGGTTTATATATGCTACTTTCAAATGCATTTTATGCATAGATTTGACTCTCAGTCCAAGATTATGAAAAAAATCAAACATAAAAATGTTCTAAATTATTACATTAAATATAAATATGTATAACTATAACTATGATAATGTAAACAAAGTTATAAACCATTTTTATATTGCATGAACATAATTTAGCAATTTTTCAAAAACGGCATTAAGCTTAGATCAGCAGCAAGTAGAGAGGAACTCACTCGTGCTGAGGCAAAGGAATGACGCTGTGGGGTTTGGCGTTCATAACATCTGCCCTTTGAGCAATCTGCCGTTGCCACCTGATATGAAAGACAATTAAAACTGCTCAATAAACGAGAGAAGTGGACAGCAGAAACATGAGAAGGAGAGAAGTGACGAGAACTCACATTCTCTGCTCGGACACTGTTTGGGCCATCAGCTCATAAATCTGAGCTCCGTTTTTGGACATGGAGATCACAAAGAATGATCTGTTATCTGTTTGGGGAAATAAAGGAACCCCATAAGGATTCATTCTTTAAATATATGTGGGGAGAGTGTGTGCTTTTGACAAATGAGAAGTCAGACGCTCACCTGTCGCCACCGAGCGCACCAGCACAGTGCTGAGTTTGATGATGGGACTGAATATGTGTTTTGTGTCAGCCGTTCCTGCGAGGTTCTTGCTGTGACACCTGAGAATTAAACGCTCGTCCTGCTTCTGCATCAACACCAGGATATCTTCCAGGAGTAAAGTATACAGCTCTGACACAAGAACAGACACCAGTGTTATTAAACAATCATTAAAAAAGCAAGTTTTTGGGTAGTTTGAGAGCAGTGGCTTACCAATAGTTTTGTCTTTGTTAATCTTCCAGGACAGAGGACCCTCATGTACCATCTTCCTTTTAGTGAGATCCAGATTCTGTGATAAGAAAAGAATGAGTAACTCACATTCTTAAAATCCTAGTTGCTACTAGAAAGGAATCACTAGTTTTAATCACACAGCACCTTATTTAGATTTGCTTTTCAAATCTGATCCTTATGTGGATCGATTGTTTACACCGACATTTTGCAAAGTGAATGCCACATATTATTGAATTAATAAACATTTTTATCTGTCTGAAGAAATATACAATTAGATTTGAGCTCCTCAAGATGTTGTCTTTGGTTACGACCGTTTATTTGATAATTATTTTTGTTGTATTGTATTGCTCTGTTTCTCTCTTGCTCTCCTCTTTGGTCTGCTCTCTCATAGGTTGCATGATGCTGTGGTGTCGGCGCATAATTGGTCGTTCTATTAAGGCGGAGTCTTTTAAGGAAGCCGCTTGCCAGCTGTCGGGGAGCTCATTGTTGGTGCGAACACAAACGGGTTCAGAGCTCCTGGATTCCTCCTCCGGCCGGAGGCCAAACTAATGTTTAACACCTGCTGGTGTGACTAAAACTTCTCACCATGTGAAACAGAGCGTAGGGGTGTCCTGCCCATTTTCTTTTGTGAATTCGTTTGGGCTTTGTTTTTGGTTAGAAAGTTAGGTAAGCTGGCTGTTTTTTTATTTTATAAATTGTCTAGGTTAATTTCTCTTTTTTGTTCTAGTCTACTTTTTGTTTGTTATGTTGGCCTGTGGCCACCCCGAAGAGATGCTCTTCATGTTTCACTCATAACCTTTAATAAATCTAATCGTTTCTGGTCCCCGTGAATGGTGTGATTGTTTGGTCCCCGACCGGAGTGATTATTCCTTTAACTTGTTGGGAATCCAGCACCAACTCTATCTTCATTATGCCCCTTTTGTTCCCTAGACGCGGGGTGTAATATCTTCCTAAAAATGAATCAGACACACAAATATGACTGACGTTGAACCGCATGACAGAAAAACTGGTGGGATACCCTGCTATTCTCTGCTCCTCGAACACTGTTTTCCAGGAAAAAAAATCTTGACAAATCTGTATGATTAGCACTAACCTTGAACTCCGAGATCATGGGGTTCTCACTCTGCTTGAGGGAAGAGAGGTCCAGCCGTCTCTGGTAGTCCTCCAGTCTCTGTGGGACACAAACAAAATACATATTTATGCTAAGGAATCCATTAACATTGTCTGACCTCTTATGATTTTAGCCACCACCACAAAAACAAACAAAAAAAAAACCTTTAAAGTGGCAGTCCTTTAAGAAATGCACTGTAGATGCAGGAAAATATTAGATTTTCCTAGCTGGCCTCTTTTTAATGAATTTTCTTATGAATGATCTCCAGCAGTTTACAGAAGGTTGGATCATCCCGTTTCTACTCTAAGAGCATTTTCAGGGCTAGAAGACCTGGAAGCTTTCAACCTAAAGATGAACACTGACAATCATTATGTTTTGGTTTTTCAGTCTTTCCTTTAGGCTGACCTGAGGCTATAAAGTCTGCCTACCTTGGGCTGTCTGCCAAACCGAGAGAGAGTTGCACTGCTTACCTGTTTATTCTCTGACTCCTTCACTGACTGGTTGATGTGGCTGAGAATGTGTCGACAGCATTCGGCTGCTCGTCTCACTTTGTCTTTCTCCTCTGACTCATCTGTCGGTAAAGAAGATACATAGCGTACACACATGCACGTTTCAAGAAGAGACTAATCAACTCTTTAAGAACATCCTGGCCAGCCAAGTGCCCTCTATTTCCTCTAGTGCCCACCGCTGAGACTATTGCCAAGTGCCAATGAATATGAGGAGAATCACCTCCTCCTTAATCACTAGTTATACTTTACATTTATTGCCTTTCTCTGACAATGCCAAGAGAGCCATAATTTAACACGTCTGCCAAATAATGTGAGACACTTTGAAAGTGTGCGGTTCCCCCTTCAGAACATTTCAGAATAATAATGGGGATTTAAGAGCTAGCATAGCTCTAATTTACTAATGGTTGGTGTCCAGCCAGCAAACGCTTTTTGAACAGCTAACACAATAAAGGTGAGGTTCTGACTTCTTATTTGATAAAAAACATATACACTCCTACATATATTTCAAGAATTAATCCTTAATTTCCCCCAAAATGTAGGGATTACAAGGTGGTGATGGGGATCTGTGAAAAAAAATTAGATGGAAAATAAAAATATCTTAAAAAATTACAACACATACAATAAGCAATTAAGGCACAATACGGAATAAGTTTGTACAAAAAAAAAAAAAAAACGCTTCACATTTGTATGAATGTTAATAAATAATTTGTTTTATTTAAAAAATGTATATTATTTCAATTAAAAAAATATAGAAATATATATATATATGTTTTATATATATATTTTAAACTGTAATTTATAACTGATAGCAAAGCTGAATTTTCAGCAGTCATTACTCCAGTTTTTGGTGTCACATGACCGTTCAGAAATCATTCTGATTTCTGATATACTGCTTTGCTGCTCATGAAAACATTTCTTCATGTCTTCTTATCAGTGTTGAAAATAACGGTTGTCTTGAGGTCTTATGCAGAGTTATGAAAAAGATGGCCAACATTCAATAACGGAAGTGACTTCCTTAAAATTTTCAGGACTCACAACTGAATTTTTAATAAGTTTGGTTTTTCCTGTCGACAACTGGCTGTCTGTCACATCACTGACATACCTATGGCATGAGGTGAGTGTCACAAATAATTTTTAGCTGTCAATCAGCAATGCTATGATTGACAACCCCTTTCGGGTTACACAAAATTACAGAACAGATGTTTTCTTTCGTTCTCCAACTGTTTTAAATGCACAGAAGCACAGGAGTCACACCTGGTAGTAAACTTGGATGTCAATCTTAACCGTAGCCATTTTGTTCTTAATTATTTTGTGAATTTGGATTAAATATGGTATAAAACAAGCATTCATTTAACTATAATGTAAATCTTAGTGCAAACGATGCATAAAACAGACTAAAGGAGGCCTGGAAGCATGAAGGAGGAAAATACCTGTGTACTTGACAATGTTGTCCATCAGTAAGGGGTACTTTGTGAACCTCTGCATCTCTGCAGGGATGATGTCCTTTAGCTGTAATCGTCGACACAGTCGATTGCTTTCAGCCTCCTGCAGATGGTGCAGAGACAATCAAACAAGAAATTGAGGACAACAGTACGTGCAAATCCACAACAAAATCCTCCCTAATCTTTTGCATATTTTTTGTTATCAAGAGTCTCCAACATCATGAATAACACACTTCAGTGTGGGTTTTATCCTTCACTCAAGTGAGAAAGTAATCCTCTGCAAGTCACAATACTGTGATTTGTCAGCAAGGTAACTGGAATCACTAACGTCTTGGAGAACAACCACAAAAACACCTCTGAAATGTGTAAATATACTGTCACCTCACTCACAAACATCTTCATGTCGTCCATCAAAGGGATAGTTTAATCAAAAATTAATATACTGTCATCATTTATTCACTCTCATCTTGTTCCAAACCTGTATGATTTTTGCTTAGATGACAAGACGAGATGTTAGGCAGAATGTTCATGCTGCTCTTTTTTATACCAGACTTGTCAATATTAACTAAAGCTATTAAAAATAACTTTTGTTAATTAAAATAAAGCAGAAATAAATAATATAAATATTCAATGACAATTTAGAGTAAAAAAAAAAAACTCAATTTTTTTAAGAAATAACTGAAGTGCTAAAATTAATGAAACTAACACTGAAATAAAAATTGAAATACAGAAAAACTATTAAAAGCAAAAGCACATACAATTACTAAAACTAAAACTGGAATAAAAATAAATTAAACCTAAATAGTAATATTTAAAATAATAATAATAATACTAAAATAACACTTCCATACAATTTAAAGTGAATGCTGACCAATTCAAAATGGCTCCATAAAATTATTATAAAAGTGGCCAAGCAAATATTGTGCTATACATGTCTTTTGAGGTCATATTGAGGCTTTGTGTGAGGAACAGACTGAAGTAAGTCATTATTCACTGAAAATGTTCCCCCTTCACCTCTGCTCTCATTAGTTGCTATTAATTTTCAATGCATGAAAAGAGCAGTGTGAACATTCTCCTAACTATCTCCTTTTCTGTTCCACAGAAGAAAGTCAGTCAAATGGATTTGGAACAACATGGAGGTGAGTAACCTACGGCAATTTGGGGTGAACTGCTTCTGTAAAATGAGGAAAAGCTCCATTTGAACTAATATACACCTCAAATGCACAATGAGGATTTGACATTTTTATTACACCTTTATGTTCTAGTGCTTACACACTAGTTTTCTCAATGGAGAGATTAGCGCGGTTGATTTCAGAAAATGCGGTGTATGTGGAAAGGATGTTAAATCTTAAGTGTTACTCTCTGTGTTCCCTGCATCCACTTCTACTTCAAGACAAAAACAGTGCAGAGACAAACACAAGCTCTCAACACTCCCAAGGCTCCACACAACTACATCTGCCTAAGGTTCATAAACTCTTATCTCCAAGATAAGCAAATTCTACACTATATCCTACAAATAAAGCTCCAATGAAACAAAATCTCTTTTGCCTTCCGTTTTCTCTAATGTTTGGCTGCCAGGCAAAGCTGATACTATTAACAATTCAGAGATTACTTTATTTAGATAAGCATCTCTTCTGCTGTAACACCGTATCAACACAGCAAACCTGCCATTTGCTGTAAAATTTGTAGGGCTGTCAATTTATTAAAATGTAATTAGAAGTAATTAATTGCAAATCAAGTTGATACATTAACACATTCTGTTCCTCCTAAAAGAATATAGGCCTATATAAAACAGAATGAAACGGTGAATGTTGTCCAGTGAATAAATCTGCTACCAGCATTATTTAATTAATCACATGCATCAACACATTAACTTTGACAGCCCTAAACAAGAAAAATGAAAACAACTCTGTAAAAATGCAAATGTAGACTACCATTCAAAAGTTTGGGGTCATTAAGATTTTTTTTTTAAAGGAATTAGTAGTTTCATTCAGCAGGAATGCATCAAACTGATCAAAAGTGACAGTAAAAGATATAATGTAACAAAATATTTCTATTTCAAAAAAACTTTGTTCTTTTTAACTTTCTATTAATAAAACAATACTGAAAAAAATGCATCACAGTTTCCACAAAAATATTACGCAGCAAAAAAAAGTGTTGAAAACTGTTTTTAACATTGATAATAATACAAGATGTTTCTTGAGCAACAAATCAGCATATTAGAGTGATTTCTGAAGGATCATGTGACACTGAAGACTGGAGTAATGGCAATTACATTTAAAAATACATTAAAACAGAAAACAGCTATTTATTAATTGTAGTAACACAATTTAATAAAACATTTTTTTTAAATGAAATAAATGCAGTGTTGATGAGCATAAAAACGTCAAAAGAATTTGAAACATCGTACTAACCCCAAACCTTTGAACAGTATATCTGTAGTGCCGCAAACACAGTCTCTCTCGAGTGAACTGCAGCTCTCACGGCCCTGCAGCTTGCGAGGAGTCTCAACCCACCTGTATGAAAGAGGTGAAACGCTGGTCCTTCTTCTGCCGGGATTTGATGAGCTCCAGGGCGAAGGGTTGGTTACTGCAGAAAGTGCCCACTGCTTGCTTGATCTTCTCCTCCTCTCCACCACTGAACTAGAAAACAACAAGCCAGAGGATTTGAAGACCTATCACAACGGCCACAGGATATGAGCAAAACAGGAGCCCTTACCCAAGACAGCAACTCATCTCCTATGTGATCGATGACCGATGACTCATTCTTCTTGCGTATCGCTGTCATTTGATCCGCTATCCTCACTGGAATTTTAAACCGCAGATGCCATGATGTGAAACATGTGGCGGTTTATCGAAAGAAAATGTATCGGAAGCAAACATACTGTGTAACTGGATGATTTCCTCCAGGTTGGTGAATATGTTCTTGATGTCAGCAGGGGGCAGTATGTTGTCTCGGGTGAGTTTCTGGTAGAAGACACTGTCTAGGACCTTCAGCATGCGTACGTGGGCTCGCTCAGTGTAGAATAGTTCTAAGAGCATCAAACAAACTGAGGGTTACTTCAAAACAAACCAAAAACCAAAACAACACCTCTAACAATGCATTGTGCATGTTAAATCTACAGATTTAAAGAGCACCTCTCTGATTTATGTAGTGAAAGCGAAAAGATTGTACCATTAATGACTTCTTGTCTCTTGATCTCATGGGGCGTCAGGCCTGCTAAAACATCACGCCCGACCACCTGCTGCCAGTTTGGAGGATCAACATCAGAGTAAACATCACTCCCCTGATCATCCTCACTCTGCAACTCTTCAAACCTGTGAGGGAGGAGATGGTACATAGATTAACACTCTCGCTAAGCTCAATGTGTAACTCTATCTGAATGTGCACCTGAGTTGGTGCAAAATAAAAGGGCATACACACAGGAAGCCATTCAAAAGCCATTAACACTTTATTCTAACCAAGTTTTATGCAAAATGTTACACTGAAAACATTTTAGTCAGACTGTGCACTGTGTCAGACTGTGAAACTACTGGTATAATCTCAGCCAAATCAATCGATATTTGATGCTTAATGTGGGTATACTTAAGGGGGTCATATGATGTTGCTAAAAAGAACATTATTTGGTGTAATGAAATGTGTTTATGCGAAGGTTACAAAAACACATTATTTTCCACATACTGTACATTATTGTTTCTTCTCGATGCCCCGCCTTTCTGAAACGCGTCGATTTTTACAAAGCTCATCAGTCTGAAAAGCGAGGTGTGCTCTGATTGGCCAGCTATCCAGTGCGTTATGATTGGTTGAATACCTCAATCGTGTGACGGAAATGTTATGCCCCTTACCATATTGTGATGATGCCCTGTCCGGCCGGAGCGATGAGACAAAAACATTAAAACCCATTATAAACTAGGCATTTGTTGCACCCAGTGGGGACATAATTACGGATTATAATGACTTATACTGTCTTTTTACACGTTGCGTTGCATCGCGCAGCGTAAACATAAAACCATGTCTGCATTTGTGATCGGAGAAACGACAAACAACAAGCACTACTCTACGTTGCTCAAAACTCATGTTTGAATCATCAGTGGCAAATTCTTTAAATATGAAAACGTGCTTACAGGCTGTGAGTCAGCATTATTTGTCAGAAAACCGGCATTGTAGGCTACTCTCCCAGGATCAGGAAACAGTCCTCCATAAAATGCGCTGCACAGATCTGAATATTTGGGTTGAACTGTTCTGGAACAGTGTTGTAAATACAACTTAACCACTGATTTCTAGTCGTGTCCTCTTTTGAAAGCCTGCTTTCGCAACGAAACACACAGCGTCTTCACAACATGGCGGCGGTGGCAGCAACAATAAATTTACACGGTGCCTTCCTTCTTTGCGTGAACATTTGGGCGGCGTTTTGCAAATCTCCCCAAACGAGGCGTTTAGGAGGGCGTGGACCAGTCTTAACTTTTATAAAGAATATCTCTTTGGGTTTGAGACTTTAGTCTTTGCAACTATAGGGATCTTATCTACTCACAAACAGCTTGTAACACTCCAAAGAGAAAGGAAAACTTGAAATCACATCATATGACCCCTTTAAACAAATAAGACTGCACTATGACATGGCAGCCTAGCACAAAACAGAAACCAGGCAGTGGAGAAAATGTCCTCATCACAGCTTGTTAGGGAAAAAAGAAATAGCTTTTATCGATTGCTGCTTTTGGATAGGACACAGTGTATAGAGTGATGTGGGTGATTGACAGCAGCCAGTGACCAGTACCTTCTACTCAGTTTAGGTGTGCCCACATCAAGGAGTCTGAAAAACAGGACATACTTGCTCACTACATTGACACAAAGTGACCACACTGAATTAAAATCTTGGATGATATAAGTCATGTTATGGCATTTGGTTTGTAAATGCTACAAATGAATTTAGACAACAACAATATAATGTACAGTTATAGTTAACGTACATTTTGAGATTTTATAAAGATTATATTTAACAGTGTCATTACACTTTTATTATTTAAAAGATTAACTTTAAATGAGTGGCAAAGGCATTCAAAATGTAATAATAGCAGATATTGAATACGACACCAACAAATCATGCATTCTCAACAAGGTGGAAATAGAAGTTGAATTACTAGTTTTTCACAATCAGACACTAATAGCGTGGTCACATTAGAGAAATTGGTATGAAATTTTGCAGGCAGAAAATAAACAACAGTCCGTTGTCCATAGTCAAGAGAGCTTCATGCATTGCTTACTCTTCAAGTTCACTTTCAAACCAAGCAGCTTTCTGTTGGTCAATGGCACAAAAATATGTAAACAACATGATCACAAGCAAAATCTGCATGGTGAACTTTTTCGCCCACATATGAAACTCTCCATTGCGCAGATATCTACTGCAATGGCTGGATTTTGCTGACAAAATTTCACCGAACAACATTAAATGTGACCACGCATTGAGACTGAAATAATAAAGAAACAGAGATTAATTGCTGCAGAAGCTTTCAAATAGGCACCTGAATCCATCGTCATCTATCTGGTCAATGTTGTATGGGATGTCTTCACAGGGTGGGTAGATGCTGTCCAGCACATCTCCAGACTGCAGCCCATCACTGAGCCGGGGAACCACCGCAGACGAGCTCATATCTGAGGACACACAAGAGACCGTTTCAGACGGCATGTCCAGGAAATGAAAGGAACGATCACTCAGATGAATGAGATGGAGATGCAATACTCACTAAACTCCGGGTCCCTGCCAGAGGGGTCTGACGGTGAACTGTAAGGGGCACTGAAGGGGGGAGAGGTGATAAAACTCGGGCTCTGTAGGAGGTCTGAGCCCTCACTCGACTGACTGCCCCGCAGACGTCCACCCTCTATCAGCTCTGACCCGCCCAAAGCTGGCTGAGACATCTGCTTCTGAGGCCGATGCTTGATGTTGTCCCCGGCCCTCCCAGCTGCTCAGACACACACCAAACAAGATTTGCCATCAATATGAATCTTCCACCACCCAGAGGAAGGAAAGCAAAATGAGGGCATGTCTTCTGCTTTTAGAATTGCAAGCTTTCAGGCCTAACATGAACTACACTACCAAAAGTTTGTGGTAAATTTTTGTAATGTTTTTGAAAGTCTCTTAAGCTCACCAAGGCTTCATTTATTTGATCAAATGTAAAAATGTAAAAAAATTTTTTTAAAAAGCCATGATACCCATTATTTTTTTCAGGATTCATTGATGAATAGAAATATCAAAAGAATAGCATTTATTTGATATCAAAATGAAATGTGGTCACTTTATTAATTTAATGCATCTTTGCTGAATAAAAGTATTAATTTCTTTTAAAAAAAATACTTATTGAACGGTAGCGTATATTTGACTGCAGAATGAACATATTTTAACAAATAAATGTAGACAGAGTTTTAACATGTTAACTAAAAACAAAAACATTAAAAATTTAAAAACATCAAAGACAGTTTCATAGCTGGTAAAAAATACATGTCCAGTAAATTTTTTCAAACCAGCCACTGGTTAATGCTGGATCTGAATCCACAAAAAAAGTTCAAAGCTATGTCTTCAGTAGCTGCAGGTTGTAGAATTTTACTTTAGACTTACACGGTACTGAATCGATGCGACTGGGCCACCGCGGGGGCACCCGGATGGGAAAGAGAGGCTTTTTCAGCTTCTCCTCCCCTTCCTTCTCCGTTTTGCTTTTCTGTTCAGGAAGGATAAAACAACAGTCCTCAGGGTAACGACACTGCCATGGGAAGACAGAGAAGATAATTGCTCTGTTCCAAAACCTAGTAAACTGCCTATAGAGGGAGCATTTCAAGACATTATTAGCGTGCTCCAGCCATGAAGGCAAAATAATTATGCCACACTACATGTATCATTTACGTAACAGGATAAATTACAGTACATACAAGATGAGAAAAATTTTCATTATAGACAGCTTGCGTGGATCGTGTTTATTTACATGCATCAAATTAAAGTGATTCCATACGCTTCACTACAGCCACAAAATCTTCCTGTGCAATGCAGTAAAATACTAAATTTATTTAAAAATGTACTTTCTTACATTTATTTTACAGCACAATAGTAATATATAATTTTATTTTACAATTATTTTTACAATTATCTAACGAAAACCAAAAAATGACATTAATTTGTGAATGCTATCTATTTTTTTTTTATATTAGATTAATATGCTAACACAAAACTATACTAATGTCAAAGTATTTTACAAAGAACGTTCCAAATCAGTCGAATGAGTTTCCGTTAGAATGATCCCTCAGAAGGTAAGTACCTGTGTAGACAGGAAGTCAGGTTTTGGAACAGAGTTATGTGGTAGAAATGTGAAAATGTGAGGTGGCAGTAAACGGTACAAGCATATACCCTTAGTTTGGAAGGAAGAAAATTTATTCGAACTCGTTTGGACTCAAGGTTTCGTTGCTCTTTCACCCGAACTCCCAGATGCTTCATGTACATAAAGATCACATACTGTATGGCGTTGCTGGAAGAGACAAAACTGTGTATTAGGGCTGAATTGAACTCTTTTTTTTTCACTCCCTGTCCAAGCTTAGTAACAACAGCACAGCGCTGAGCATCAAAGTCTTTAATTTCCTAATATAGATCTCTGAGGGTTGTGTTGTGCCTGTTGAGTGCTGTTGGCTCCATGTGGCCAACTCCTTCTGTTCCACATGACTCCTATTTTATAGTGCCTACTGCCATACAGGTGCATCTCAATAAATTAGAATGTTGTGGAAAAGTTCATTTATTTCAGTAATTCAACTAAAATTGTGAAACTCGTGTATTAAATAAATTAAATGCACACAGACTGAAGTAGTTTGTCTTTGGTTCTTTTAATTGTGATGATTTTGGCTCACATTTAACAAAAACCCACCAATTCACTATCTCAACAAATTAGAATACTTCATAAGACCAATAAAAATTTTTTATTTAGGTGAACATTTTCCTTCTGGAAAGTATGTTCATTTACTGTACATGTACTCAATACTTGGTAGGGGCTCATTTTGCTTTAATTACTGCCTCAATACGGCGTGGCATGGAGGTGACCAGTTTGTGGCCCTGATGAGGTGGTATGGAAGCCCAGGTTTCTTCGACAGTGGCCTTCAGCTCATCTGCATTTTTTGGTCTCTTGTTTCTCATTTTCCTCTTGACAATACCCCATAGATTCTCTATGGGGTTCAGGTCTGGTGAGTTTGCTGGTCCATCAAGCACACCAACACCATGGTCATTTAACCAACTTTTGGTGCTTTTGGCAGTGTGGGCAGGTGCCAAATCCTGCTGGCAAATGAAATCTTCAAAAAGCTGGTCAGCAGAAGGAAGCATGAAGTGCTCCAAAATTTCTTGGTAAACCGGGGCAGTGACGTTGGTTTTCAAAAAACACAACACCAGCAGATTACATTGCACCCCAAATCATCACAGACTGTGGAAACTTAACACTGGACTTCAAGCAACTTGCTATTAGCTTCTCCACCCTTCCTCCAGACTCTAGGACCTTGGTTTCCAAATGAATACAAAACTTGCTCTCATCTAAAAAAAAAACTTTGGACCACTGGGCAACAGTCCAATTCCTCTTCTCCTTAGCCCAGGTAAGACGCCTCTGACGTTTGTCTGTGGTTCAGGAGTGGCTTAACAGAGGAATACGACAACTGTAGCCAAATTCCTTGACACGTCTGTTTGTGGTGGCTCTTGATGCCTTGACCCATTCCTCAGTCCATTCCTTGTGAAGTTCAAATTCTTGAATCGATTTTGCTTGAAAATTCTCATAAGGCTGTGGTTCTCTCGGGTGGTTGTGCATCTTTTTCTTCCACACTTTTTCCTTCCGCTCAACTTCTGTTAACATGCTTGGATACAGCACTCTGTGAACAGCCAGCTTCTTTGGCAATGAATGTTTGTGGCTTACCTCCTTGTGAAGGGTGTCAATGATTGTCTTCTGGCAACTGTCAGATCAGCAGTCTTCCCCAAGATTGTGTAGCCTAGTGAACTAAACTGAGAGACCATTTTGAAGGCTCAGGAAACCTTTGCAGGTGTTTTGAGTTGATTAGCTGATTGGCATGTCACCATATTCTAATTTGTTGAGATAGTGAATTGGTGGGTTTTTGTTAAATGTGAGCCAAAATCATCACAATTAAAAGAACCAAAGACTTAAGCTACTTCAGTCTGTGTGCATTGAATTTATACACGAGTTTCACAATTTGATGAATTACTGAAATAAATGAACTTTTCCACGACATTCTAATTTATTGAGATGCACCTGTATGTCTCCAAACTTAAGTGCACATGCACACAAGTTCACCATCTATCTTCTCACATGTCTCACATTCATGAATCATACAGGCTTGTGGTGTTTCCATATGGCATCTCAAATACGTTTGCCTACATTCTGGTAAATGAGGACTAGGAAATGCATGAAGATTAGAAATCTCATTAAGTCGCTCTGTTCTGCAGCATCTTGCATTTGTGTCAAGTGTCAATACGCTGGTGCACCCCAGGCTGACAATTTACAAACAAATCCAATGCAACGTCTTTATGCACGATCAAACAACCCTCATCCTTAATGTCTTTACTGTCGATCATTATGAACGAGGTTTGCCGGAAGAAAACATGAAAAATTCTCACAATTTCTCCTCTTCTGCGGTTTGTGAAGTCAACCTAAAAGAGACAAATGTGTAAGATAGAGGACAGTCACTAAGCAGACAATCTTGAGTATTTTGAGTAGGGCTGGATGATACTTGGAATATATTTGGATATTTATGTAGTTTTTTCTGAAATGCATAAAGAAAAGGGTTAAAAGCACTGAGAACAATAAAGCTAAATATTTTTTTATTTAGTATAACAATGTCTCACGTTTTCAGTCTATTGACAATATTAAATGTATATTTTGATGTGTATCTACTCTGAAATAGATAAATAAAAGTGCTAAAAGGGTGACAACAATATAATTGAAATTTTATTTGAGAACAACATAGCTAAATTTTTATTTAACAATATAGCTAAATCATTTTTACATTTTTTAGTCCATTGACAATTTTAAATTTATATTTTAATATTTATGTATTTGCTTTGAAATTAAAAAGGGCTAAAAGGGTAATAAAGATATAGCTAAATCATTTTTATTTAGCAATATAGCTACATTTCTCAATATTTTTTCAGTCTATTGAAGGGATTCAATTTAATTTTGATTTAGGTGTTTGAAATGCATAAATTGAACTTAAATAAAGGGTGCTAATACTTGATAAGAGGTTTTTTAAATATCATTTTAAGATATTTTTTTCAACATTCCACTGAAACCAAGCAGAAGCAAACAAATACGTATTTTAAATATCTATACATATATATAAATAAATATCATTCATGATTTAAATTCTAACATTTTTGCAACTGAAGATTAAATCAGACATATTAATAGTTGTCCTACTGAGCCTATGAAAGATTGCAAAACTAGTCTAATGTGATGAACTGAGGGAAACTTAATGGCCAAATAAAAATATATTGTTTTGTTTAATAGCATCAGCAAAATCACTGCAAATGTATCATTACTATTCAATATATCGTCCAGCCCTGATGTGGAGTGATTAACAGAGTGTGTGAGATTCTCACAGAATGTCATCTATCTTGGATAGGATGTTTTCAGCGCATGATCTCTCTCTCTCTAGAGCCAGCTGTTGAGAGTCCAGACGAGACAGCTCTACGTCAGCCAGGGTCAAGCCCATACTGCGCTTCTGCCTGTAAGAGTGGATGCAGTTGTTTTGTCTAGCCTTTTTTACGGCTGGTTTCACTTGTCAATCTGAAGGTCACTGCAATGCTGGCAGCCCAGCAGGTTAATAGTAGTTTTGAGTATCATTGGTTCAAAAATGTCGATACTCCTGACCCTGGCTAGTCCGTCCCTATCTTTTCTTCGCTGCTACCTCCGTACAGCTTGTGGAGAAGTTGCCAATCTGCCTTGTCTGTATATATTGCCTGTGTAATTCCTCTGGAGCAGCTCTCTTGTGCCTTCGTTCTCATCCGCTCCTGACAACCTCATGCTCTACTCTCAACACACTCCGTAAAAAAAAAAAAATGTAGCACACACACATTTCATTGTTTTATATTAAGAATTGTTTCTAGCCCCTTACCCTCACAAAATCCTTTTCATATTTTTCCATTTTAATAAAAATTTTAGGGACCATTAGCTGATCCAAAAATCTAAGTGATATCAAGCTTTACTGCCTTTGTGACATAGACGTATATTAAGCTATCTAAATAGGGACACATATAATAGAGTTAAATAGTTTTATATAAAACTTATTTATAATGGCTTTATACAAACCAGAATCTTATTTAAAAGAAAACAAAACATAAAAACAAAAAACAAAACCAAACAACAACAAAAATATTTGCATGATTTATACATACATTTTCAATTGAGGACATCCTCAAATGTCCCCAAAGGACAATTTCCCCCCAAATTATAGCTAGGAACATACAACACAAACATATTTCTCACAAATACACATTTGAACACACCCACACATGACTAGTAAACAACCTGCATGAACAGAAACAGCATCAGTACGCGTCACTAAACAGGTTGCCTTTTTAAGAAATGTCAACATGACACACAGGCAGTGACCAAGCGCTTCAGAAGCTAAATCCATAATTACATGAAGAGTCAACGTGAATGTTAAACAGGATTTGCACTTTCTGAACAATTGCAGGTTTCCCACAAAGGGCTGAGAAATGATTATGTGGTTGGATGTTGAAATGAACACACAAACAACAGTGTGAGGGTGAGAACGACTTTTATGCGTCCATTAAGACAGTTTTAAAATTAACTGTGCTTACCGAGCTCAGAGGAGATGGATTCAGGCACAGCCACTTTCAAATTCTGTTGAACGAAAATAATAAATTAAAAAGGGCTTTCTGACAAAAGTTTTACATTCTCCCCCTCCCCCGCAAAACAACTAGGCCTACAAACACTACAATAACAAAGTAACAAAACAGCAGACCTGTGGGAAAAGATATGCACTAGTTCCAAATGAACTACCTGTCCATCTAGCAGAAAGAGAACAAAATTTGCTTCAGGGAAGACGTGCACCCCACTCACAAACACACAGAGTTCAAGAACAACAATATGTGATGGCCATGGAGGTAAAAGGTTGTCTGAGAGCGTGTTTGCTTCCTGACCCTTAGGGTGCTGGGAAAGGAGTAACCCTTCACACACCTCTCAGGACAAAAGGCACGGTTGATCTGGGTGGATACAGGCTTTTGCCTCAACTTGTCCACAGACCAAATAATACCAAGGCAGAGCAGACAATGACGGGTTTGAGCGAGAAGAGATGAGGTGTGAAAAGCTCCACTTACTGCCCCCCTCCTTTGCCTCCGTTATGCTTATCTCATTTGCAGACTCGTCACCCGTAAGTTCTTTGACTTCTGTCTGCATCCGTGTTTGTCTGTGTTCTTTGGAGTTGTGTCTGTTCTAGTGTAGAGGTCAAGCGTCGTTATAGCATGTAGCTAGAGTGCGGGTGTGTAGGGGATGGCTTAGAATCAGTGACGTTAAATATCAATTTGAGCCAGTATTTGGTAAAATTAGTTTGACATTTAATTGTAAAACCTTACGGGATTATCAACCAGACTATAGGTCACCCATACATTCCTGCCATACGTGTCAAATTATTTGTGTCAGGAGTTTTTCAAGAATTAAGACTATACTCCGGACAATTAATTGCCTGATAACTATTTGTATCACAATATTCGACATATAAGACCTTATTACCTGTGTCTAACAGATTTCTATTTCAAATAGACATGGAAATCACACTTTATCACCAAATCTTAAGCGTAGGATCGTGAGATATGGCCAAACAATCATCTATTGGTATTATTTTGGCTGAATTATATATATATATAAATATATCTATATAGTAATATATATAATATAATTAGTTACTTATCAATCAATCTTACCAAAGATTAATTATTCTGTTTACAACAAGATCCTGCTTATCTATCGACCTGTCATTAAGCGTGATATAAAAGCATCGTTTATTGGGTACTTTCAATTGGGAGGTGGCTATCCCGAACCCTAACCCCTACATTTAAATTTATGAAAATGATATTGAAATTATTTTTGTATTTTTTTTCCATTGTTGTTTTTAAAAGCATATTTTTTATTCTTTTAAAAAGTGAAGTTCAAAAAAATATTTATTTTATAAATTCTTTGTAAATAGCTTACACCTTATGCGTATAATTAAAAAATTAAATAAACTAAAGGGTCCTGCATTTCACGGTCCTTCTACACCAAACAGTGTATGTTCTAGTCCATTGGCTGAGACTGACAATGACACTACACCCTAAATTTGCTGATCAGGAAATATTTGTGTGCGTCCATCGTTGGACGCTCTCTCTCATAGCTAACAGGGTGAGTAGACTAGGTCCCATCATTTGTGCAGGGAGGATTTGCTCACAAAAGCGCTGAAAAATCCTGTGTGGTACTCTAAAAGGGACGCACGACAGAACACCTTTTTTTCTTCCTTGCATTAAGCTCACTTTTTTTTGTGCAGTTTCCTCTTATCATTTATTTTTTTGTGTGTGTTACAACCTTTTCAAAAAAAAAAACCAATGTTTGCTAGCTCACCCATGCGGGTGTTATTGAGTTTAACTTATGCCTTGGGAGACATAGTCAAACACAGATCCTGCCTAAACAATGTTCCAGTGGAACAATGTTTACATTAAGGGCAAACCGAAAACAATATAATGAATATATTCCATGTAGGCTACTATCATAGCATGAGTTATGGCTGCAAAAAAACCTGGTGGTTAAAATCACATTACTGTCCTAAGCACTTGGCCACAATCTTTAACAATCTAAAAACAAAAATCGTGCTCTTTACAACTAGAGTTCAATTCACTAACATAAACTATCAAGCATCTGACCGGGCAAGCCGTTTTAACTATACTGTTAACTATAATCCTTACCAGTTATTTAAAATGTAGCGCCTCGTTCAATAAGCAAACATGATGCGATGTCACAGGTTTAGGGACCCTATCTTTTGCCATGCACTCGGCCCGAAGGGCGGCTGCAGGGGCCCGCTGGACAGCCATCGGGTCTTGCCCATGAGCGAAGTCGATCGTGTCGGGAGCGCCGCGCTGAGTGGTTGTGGCTATGTATAGCGGCGCCGCCTGAGGTAACTCTGCTTCGTCATACTGATTCTTCGCGCGTCGCGGTCTCACGAGTCATTCCTGCCCTGCACTCGATAACGTGGAGGAAGCGTCCACACACATTTTGCCTCATAACTTATATCGTAAGAAAAACATATCGATAGATCGTACAAATCGCTATACCACCCAAAAAACTATTAAGCAGCACAACGGTTTTCAACAGTGAGACATGATTTTTTTTTTTTAAATTCAGTTTTTTTTGGTAGTATATCTTTTATATCCATACATACCTGATATCTGTGCTCTCCCGTAGTGTTAATTTTGTCAGCTATTTTCATTTTAGTCTTAGTGCCGTGTTAAAATGTCCTTGTTAGTTTATCATATTTAGTCAACCTTATCCTATTTAGTTTTGGTCAAGTTTTAGTCGACTAAAAGTCTAAGCATTTTAGTCTAGTTTTAGTCAGTCAATGAAAATTGTATTTTAGTCTAGTTTTAGACTACTATTACTTAACCTTACAGCAGTATTCAGTATTGCAATAGTCTATTTCTCTATCAAAACAACAGTGATTGAGTAAGTGTATTTATTCAGCGATCACAATCGCTTACAATATAGTGAGATGAGATCTCATGACAGAACACAGGCCGGCTGGATGACGCTTTCATTTAGATCGCTAACTCCAGCTTGTTTGTTGGTGTTTTCAGATCGTCAGCAGCGGCGCTTCCACAATGAGGAGCGAGCACGTGCGCATGGTTGCCAGATTGCTTAAAATGAGCAAAACACCGGGCAGAAAATGTATCAATTTAACAGCGAAGCTCTGATTCGGGGATTAGAACTCTTGATATCTGGCAACTAGTGATGGGTCGTTCTTGAACGATTCGCTCATTTTGAACGAATCTTTAATGTGACTTGGGAAGAACGAGTCGTCTCGGGGAGTGATTCGTTCAGTCGCGCATGCGCAACATCCTATAGGTTCTGTACTGGAATTAGTCAAGTATTTCACCTGTTTCGAGTCTTCGGGTTTATCGAGTCGTTCGTTCATCACGGGACAGCCCCATAAGCTTTAACCAATTCAGTCTGAGCCGGAAAGAGAATTAATAATAATAACCAACTCTTTGTTACCTTTGTTACAACGTTCAGTGTTATGGAAAAGAACCATCATGACAGAAATTTACACATTTATAAACTGTAAGAAGTAAAAAGCTACAATTTGAGACCAGAAACGCATCACATAACTGTAAGAGTAAATAATAATAATAATAATAATAACTATGCACCCGTTTGTAAGGAATCTTTCACATCATGTCACGTGACAAAAGAACGAACGATTCGAAAAAATCGAGAGATGAACTAATCAATTCTTTTTCCGTCTCAGACTGCATTGGTTAAGCTTATGTGGCTGTCACGTGATGAACGAACGACTAAAACCCGAAGACTCGAGAGATGAACATTGTTCAATTCTCTTTCCGGCTCAGACTGCTTTGGTTAAAGCTTATGGGGCTGTCACGTGGTGAACGAACAACTCAAACCCGAAGACTTGTCGGATAAGAGGTGAGGTGAGCTAATCATAGACTGAAGACCCAGGTAAACAATTAATTAATCTTTTCTGTTTCTTATAGCATTATAGTTTTGTATTGTTTGTAGTGTGATCAACGTTTGCGTAAGTAGTAGACGTGTTAGGGAAGTAACACGTAACATTTTAATTATATTTTGCTAAAATGAACGAAATGACTCGAAAAAAGATTTGTTCATTTTGCTGAACGAGACTCAAAGGTCCGAGTTGGTAAAATGATCCGAACTTCCCATCACTACTGGCAACTGCACTCATGAAAGCTCGCATTTTTCATAACATTTTTCGTCATAGTCTTCGTTAACGAAATTAACCATATGTGGTCTGATTAAAAACTGATTTTTGTCAGTGCATCTTAGCCCAAACATGCAGTTTGGATTTCTGAGTGGTTTATCGTGCATTCATTGTGCAACAGGCTGTTACATCAGAGCTTGAGACATGAATACTTCAGTGGGATATTGCATATGCTACAATTTCCCTCTTTTATGTTTTATTTATTTATGTTTTCTGCTATTAATGTATTGAGATTTGGATCCTCTTCTCATGAAAAGAATAATCAATGGTGAAAAAATTAACGCAGGCATGCTTATAGCTTGACAAGTTGGTCTAAAAAAACTGATTTAACAAAGGTCCTGAAAATCCCTTCTTCAAAATCTATGGGATACGTATTGTCAACCCAAGTTGACAGTTTTACTGTCAGTCAGGTGAAAATCATAAGAAAGCATGACCAATAGCAATAGTCTTGCTTGCCTAAGCAAGCACTGCTAATTACTGCTGGAACTTACCAGAGGTGCAGGGTCAAACTGAGAGATCACATGGTGCAGAAAGACAGCAAGATGAGCAGGGCGAGACTTGAGCAGCTCAATACTCTGGAAGCAGTTGCACTGGCCGTTCACCTGAGACACATCAGATCAGGTTAAAGAGGCAGGTGACTAAGACCACGGTCCCTGCACTGAGGGAAAGGAACTGAAAATACCTGCTCCTGCTCAATGTCAAAGTCATCATCTTCAGCAGCAATGATCTCTGAAGCCAGGCGGGAGGGTGGGCTCACAATGGTGGATGAGAAACGAGAATCCTACGAGAAGTAGAAAGGTGTGACAATCATGCTCATAAGAAATCAGGCGGAAAGGTCTGTCAAAAGCAATGGTTCTCACCAGGTCAAAACCGTCCTCGACCTCAGGGGAGGGGCAGAAATTGAGGCTGTCTCTGGGGATGCTCTTTGGACTGGAACAGTTGGAGTCCCGTTGGCTCTCTGGAGAGGCCGGGTAGAACCGGCGCTGGACCTGCACATCACACACCGTAAACACAATTAATTACACCACAGGGTAGCAAGGATCAAAAGCCACTGAGTACACTCATGATAAGTGCCACTGTTCAACAGAGATCAGTGAAGATATCTCAAAGAAAAGAGAGGGCAGTGTACACTTACAGATGACACTGATCTTCCACTCCAGAAACCCTCTGGGCTGAAATCTCCCTTATATTGATCCTCACGCACCCAAAAGCCATCTTCACTGCTCCTGAGACACAGACTCTCCTAAAGCATAGATTGAGATACAGTCAATACATGCTTAATAATTCGAAGCTATTCAATCAGATTCAGGATATTTTGAAACTAACATAATGTGTAATTAATGGTCAAGCAATATATCAATCAGATTGATCAATTAGCATCCTATGAAAACTGTTTGCCCAAAAATGATCGCATAAGAAACAAGGGAAAGCTGCTATTATCCAAAAATACACATTTTTACAAATATATTTTGTTTTTGTAATTTATTAAAAATTTTATTAATTACATTTGTATTAAGATAAAACAATAAGCCACCTATTATGCTCACCAACGCTGCATCTATTTGATCAAACATACAATAAAAAAGTAATATTGCAAACTATTATTACAATTTAATATAACTTTTTCTATTTTAAAAATATTTTATATATATTAACATTATATAATTATTTTAAAAACTGAATTTTTTCCTTTATGGCAAAATTGAATTTTGTGGTTTTGTTCCACACTCATGAACCAAAAACCATTCTAATATGCTGATTTGTTGTTCATTTCTTATTATCATCAATGCTGAATATGGCTGCATTGTAAGTTTTTGTGGAAACTTTATTATCATATAATATACAAATATTTATAATCAAACAATCTGTCTCTCTAGCTATATCAAAATTGGTTGACCACTCCCTAACAGTGTGTTTCTGATATTATGAATATGAACAGAATTGAAACTGGTCAGAAATGTCATACATGTGTATGGCCCTGCTGATGTGGAATGTGCTTCTTGGCTTCCTGGATGTCCCGTAGTGGTTTGGGTGTAGGAGTTCTGCTGTAGTCCTCCTTCAGTCCCTAAAGAAGAGACATTTTCATATACTACATCAGGGGTGCCAGCTCCAACCCTAATCAAACACACCTGAAGCAACTAATTTGGGACTTCAGGATAACTTAAAAATTAAAGGCAGGTGTGTTTGATTAGAGTTGGAGCTAAACTTTGCAGGACAGTCGATCGCCAGGAGCAGGGTTGGGCACCCCTGTACTACATAATCAGATCTTGTACACACACACACACACACACAGTCAAAGAGTAACAGACGAATATCAGCCTAACAACTCTGACATGTTGCTCTGCTCTATAAAAGTCTACTTTTATGCTGCTCTCCAAGACAATGAGAATGACAGATCTTTGTTAACAAGACATGTGAAGGTGTTAACTGTGTCGAAACATAGTGGGTGGAGCTTAAGTCTCCCCTCTCACTTATCAGCTATACACTGAAGCTCTAAATTACCTCCCAACAGGAAAGGCCTCATTCTTATCAACTTAAGTCATATTGCAACAATACAGCTCTGTAACTCAACACTTTACTGACAGGTACACTTTGTGAAATTGAAAGTAGCATGTGTGTCAACTTTAAAGCAGTAGTTTTGAGTCTGATATTTAGATTCTGACCTGTATGTCCTGTTGCTCCTTAGACACCATCCTCTTGTTGTCTATTCTTTGGTTGAGTGGAGCACTGTTCTCTTCCTATGTAGGGTTGGGTTGACAAATGACAAGGAGGAGCAAATTATAAATACTGAATATGTAATTTAATTGGAGGAGAGATATGAGGAAGTAAACTGAGAACAAATAAACACTGAATGAAAAACAATAAAAAATCAGATGGGAAAACAATTTGCTGCAATCTATGGGGTTCTTACCCATGACACAAGAGGAGAGGAGGTGCGTTCCGCTGCATTGTATGAGTTGGGAGATGTAACGAAAGGGTCCCCATAACCCCCCGGTGACCCAAGACCCACGTCTACCTCAGAGAGGGGGATCTGGGGCAACCCGGGAGGCCGGCCTAATACTGTGAGGGCCACATATGAGCCGGCTGTGAAGAACAAATGAGTTTTGGTCAGTGGTAGAGACATGAGGTGTTCGTCTTTACTTAAACAAATGGCTTATACTCACATTTAATTAATTTTACCACTTCAACATGGTTTGATTGCGTCACCAATGTCCCGTTCACCTAAAGCAGAGGAGACAAACATTAAAAATGCAATATACTCTGACTATGAAACATATACATGCGAGTACTCCAACATCACCTCAAACATGGTCATTTTGTGACCAGCAGGTGGCAGAATAGACAGATGCTGAAATGCAGTGGTGAAGAGAGAAGGGTAGTGGGCAGTGAGAAATACAGCTTTGTACAGTAACCTTGCATCTGCAAGCATCTTACCTTGATGATCCTGTCCCCCGTCTGAACACCTGCACGCATGGCAGCTCCATCTACCAAAATACATGAGATGATTATGAATTGAAAGTATTTTCTGGTGCAGCTGGTGGTTGCCAGAGTGCTGCCACCTGGTTGCTAAGGGGTTCTGAGTGTTTTTTCAGCACAGTGTTATGTGGTTTATGTGCTCCATTTACACCGCACACAAACTGGTTTTCGCTGTCATTTTGCAAATGACGAAACCTCCATTTTGGGTATTCACGCATGTACTGTCTCATGTAAACGTGCTCACTCAATCACAATTCACTACAACGTCACAGTTAAAAACTTGAAAACTGAGCAATTATGCATGCACTTCTACAGAATATTCCACACTGTATGACAAGTGCATTATGTCCTGAACGACCACCTTTTAGACTAAGATAAACAGTTTTGTAAAAATCATATATATTTAGATACATTTTTGCTGTTCAGACTTAAAAAATAATTTGAGTAACATGCACTTTTTTTGCCCCACTAGAAATGTCAAAGCATATAAAATTTAGTCAGGGTAGACAGACACCATATTGAATTTTATGCAGTTGAAAACAAAGCTGTGAGGGGGATACATTTACAGTCTTTAGAAAGGCATGCACTCTATGGAATTTTCACATACTCAAACGTTAGTTGAATTTCAATTTATTGCCATATCAGCTTCAGATACAACATTTAACAATTTAATAAAATATAATAAATACAATCATTTTATGAAATTCAACTTAAGAAAATAAATGATGAAATAATTTTGTATATACAACTCTATAATATATTTTTGTCTTAATTTTTTTATCTTCAAATGAACTTGAGATAAAAAAAAAAACTATGAAAGTTTATGTAAAAGTCCGTTTTACAAAACAACTCCTTCCGAATTTTCACAGCTCAGAACTTTCAAAACCGTTTTATGGAGTTATGTTCATTAACATATGTTTTTGTCTACTGAAACATTTTTGGAAAGCTAAACAATTGTCAACAGGAACACACTTTGTTCCGGTCAAAACTTAAATATGTGGTTACCCTGACTTCAGTGTGTCTATATAATATATATAATGTTTAAATGTGTTTATATAATACACAATGTTTATTTAAAACGTTATTCAATGTGTTCCCTGCTTCTCTTTTATGATGCTTTAAGGTGTCCTCTTGGTCCTGCTCGAGACACGCCCCCCCCCCCCCCCCCCAACCCCACAACCATCAGCTCCATTTCAGACTTCCAGGCAAGTCTTATCAGCCTGGGAAGGGGAGAGGTCTCGACATACGCCTGCAGGAGCTGGTGTTGGCGGAGCCAGAAAGACAGACAGCATGGCAGACAGGCATCTTACCCTGTTTGACGAGCTGCACAAAAACAGGGTTGTCCCCACTGACGGTCAGCCCAAAGCCGCTCTCATCTTTCTGAATGATTACGCATCTCTGAACCAGCCCTGGAGGAAGGGAGAGAACAAGAAGAGAGAGAAAGTAAGCTATGAAAGGAGCAATGAAACTGATTTTACTGGATTGCCAATGTCTTTATTAAAGCGTTCATCAGGAGAGGCCTATCAAAGCAGATTACAGTAACAATGACTCCAATACCTGATCGAACTGACAGGGTAAGTGCGTGCAGATAATCACATACATAAATTACTTGGCACCATAAAAAAATCTGCAGAGTTGTGAAACGAACATCAATCTCGCAGTCCAATTAAAATCCAACCCGCTTCGCAGAATAATGGAAAGATACAAGAAATGATGAGAGCAGTGAAGACGTGGGTTATCACGGTCATCTAATGCTGCAGTGTGAGAGATGGGCCTACATTCAAAACTGATAGTTCAACAGATCTGAAAACAAAAGCCGCAGTTCTCAGATGGCAGAAATGAGTATGAACTGCTCAGTCACACAGAGATGTCCTGTGTGATATACCTTCAACTGTTCAAGAAATATTTTAACAGTTTAACATTTTTTTACAGTTTAAACATGACTTAAGTGCTACCATCAGCGTTGATTACCACAGAGTAAAGAGTTTCCCTGTAAACAGTGCTTTACAAATAGTTATATCACATATATTTCTCATATCCTTGCATGTATCATGTGAAAATTACAGGATCTAAATAATCATGACTGAATTTAACAGAGGATTGATAATTAATTCTATTATATACTAACCCATGTAATGTTTAGATGTTTATCATGGATATACTTCTGAATCAGGGCGATCTAGTGCTATGATTCCAAGTGTATTACTGCAAACATGTTAAGTCATTTTAATTTGACTATTTAATAAATAATTTATTTTCTGCGTTAAGTGGACACCATACAGATGGTGTCTGTCAAATTTAAGTATTTATGTTATAAAATAAATGTTCAAATAAAAGCTGTTCATTACATTCAACAAAGAATACTGAATAAACGTCTCATGATTTCTACAAAAATATTAAGCAGCACAACTGTGTTCAACATTGATAAGAATTTTAATAATTCAGCTTCAACATGACAGGAATCAATCGCATATTAAAACAGATTTTTTATTTTTAATTGTAATAATATTTCACAACTTTTGATCAAAGTTTTGAATAACTGTAGTGCACTGCAAACATAAAGGGAGTAAAATTTTTTCACTTTGCTCACTGATAAAAAAGTGACCTCAGTAAGTACCAAGTATACCATGTAATAGTTAAGAACAACTGTAACAGTTATCAAGCCTTTAAACAGAGCATTCAGACTTTCTGTCTTTATCTTCTGAACCATTAGGAATAATGCTATCTGTTATTGTCCAATAATACACGCATAGCCCAAAATGAACTCAGCGCGGAAGCTGCACATAAATAAATGCTGATAACACTTGAACTTCACATTGCTGGAGAAGAATCACTTGCACAAGAGTATAGACAGAACTAGAAACACAGCAACAGTACGATCATCTTACCAAAAGACTCAGGTCTCCTGTCAGCCACTACAAATCCACTCTTCTGCACCAGCACGTCTGAGCCACATCATGATACAACAAGGGACACACACACACATTTCACAGAGGACACAGAGAGAGGACTCAAATTAAAAAATGAGCAATGGCACAAATACACACAGTGTGGCTGTTTTGGAATGGATGATTGTCTATTGAGGAGCAGTGAAATCTCCAAGGTCTTACATATTAACAAAGTGTCTCCCCCGAAATGATTAATAAGATGTTCAGGCATTAAGGTCCCCAGGTGTTAACCCAGAAATCAATGCTTGGCACAAATGCAGATATAACCAATAAACAGAGTTTGGGGTGAGCAGAGCTTTAACGAGAGAACATTCTCAAAAACGGTTACGCAAGAATGAAGGTTTTTGCTTTCATCTTGAAATATGGTTAATCATAGTTAATCAGGTAAACTGTGAACTTGAATTTCTCACAAAAATTTAATCAGTGATACTGTTTAACAAAGTATAAGATTTATAACTATAGTCTCCATTACGCAAGGCTATACACCTTTGGTCTGGAATTAATCACACAAAAGAGCCACGCTTCTCAGGCACTCCTAAATTAGGGTTGGGTGATATCGATGTGTTCTCAAATGAACTTCCTGGAAATATAAGATTAAGCAACATTGTAAATAGTGCAATGATTTTAATGTAATTCTTTTTTACTATATATTTTTGTTCGGCCTCTAGATAATTTTTGCAATTTGAGGGCATAAGAATGTTAAGACAGAGATATTCAAACACCATCTATAATGTTTATGTTTGTAAGTTGGATCCATTTCCATGAATCAGTTCAAACTAGAGAGCAGAGAGAAAAACTTTTTTTGTAGGCCAAGAAGTTAGCATCATCCTGATTCCCTCAACAACAACTCAATAGGTTTAGTCCAAATTTTTCCATTGTTTTTGGATTGTGGCAGAAAATAAAATGTGACCAACAAATATTTGGTTCATCATGAAAATCTTCACAAATTAAGAACCTTTATGAATTTTATAGCCTAAACACAATCATCAGAAATAAAACGCTAAAGATTACTAATGTATTTTATGTCATAGAATAAAACTTGAAAATATCTTGAACTGAGTTTAACACAAATTTTTTATGTAGTACAATGTTTTAGTAAAAATATATGCAGGAAAATATTACGGTTTTATTATATATGAATGTTAGATTGTAAGGGTTTTATATTTGTGTATATATAATATATAAATAAAAATGGTTTGCACTTGCTTTTGTATGATGTCCCGAGCCACTCAAACCGTTTTTTAGGCCGTCGACACTTTTTAGCTTCTGTGTTCATGTAACTTTTTGATGAACCACTTTTTGTAACAATCACTCATGTCATTTAATGTTTACTTTATCTGCCATCCTGCGACATTGTTTATTATAATGCATTTATGGATGCGTTCTTGATCGACTTGACTGACCGACTGGTGTTTCTGACACCGCAAGCTTCAGTGCTTTTCTAACCTTACTCTACTTTATGTTGTTAATTATTCTTCTTATTAGATTATAAAATACAGAGTTTATATCAAGTATCCCCTATTCTAAGTGTGACCCCAAAAATCGGTTTTCCAGTTCAACCATTGAAACAGTTGTACAGTACATCTGCCATTCGTGTACATGGGTGTTCATATATATCTATATATTAATATAGATATATATATATATATTAAGGATATATATATAATCTATAATGAACTTGAGTCCAAAACGCTAGTACGCCAGGTTGATTAATTTGAGTAAAAATGTGTTTTTTTTTACCAAGAAAGTGGCAAGATGAAAAACATTATTTTCTGTTTCAAACTTTCACATATCATCTTTAGGATATAATAACATAAAAAATTCTAATCCAGATTTGGATTTTCAAAGATTTATTATAAAATGTATTTTTTTTTCAAAATGCAATAAATCCATTGAATCTATATAAAAGTTATTTTTCATATTTAAACTGTTGAAAATACACAACAAAGTTGATCCACATATGACAGCCTCTAAACTTGGTCAATAATCTTATATACTTACGTTTCTTTCCCACCCATCAGAAACCACCACAGGTTCACAATGCCATCCCAATTATATTTCCTTTTTTTTATGGCTTGCACTATTGGTCTGCACATCCGCTAATAAACAGTTTTGTGAATTAGTAAATCTCCATCCGTTGCTTCAGATGGAGGGCATTTAATACCATAGCTAGATCACATGACAAGCTATGCAATTCGCATTTCCTAAATCGAAAGTCTATTCATCTGTTATTATGAATTGCATATTCTCTCTTGTCAGGTTACTGTTTGCCAGGCGTTGGAATGGCCCTGTATTTGTTGAGCTATGTATCGCATTCTGCAGAAAAGGGAGAGTGGCGTTTGTCGCGGTTTGGAAAGAAAGTGAGAAAACATGACAGAATAACTCTGCAGATATCGCATTTTGTGTAAAATTTAAAATTGACTTTTCAATACCGACCAGATAATACGGATTTTGGCAGGAACAAAATCTTTTTAAATGGATTTATACATTTTGGAACCAAACTCTTCATATACATACATACATACATACATAAAATATCTAAGGTTATATATATATGTAGGATATATATTATATATATATATATATATACACATGTATGTTTGTGTATTTATATATATATATATATAATAAATATATATATATATATATACTAATAATATATATATATAGTACATATAATATTAACAATATATATTATACACCTATATTATATATATAGATATGTATAATCTACCAGATATCAACCAACATATAATATATATTTAATATTATGCTGGGCGGTTATGACCCAAAAAATTGTATCCACGGTATTTTTTTTCATGCCTGACCAGTGTTTAACCGTTTTCTACTGATTGGAGAGGAAATACTGCATTATATGGACTTAGAATGCCCCTATTGCCCTACTGTCTGATGATGAATATCAAAAAATAACCACCTAAATATTACCAAACACAACCCCTTTTAATACATTTAAACCAGTCCTCCATTTAGAATATTGGCATTGTCGTGATAAATCACATGCATCTATAACTAAAGAGCGTATGCGGTTGTTGAGGCTATATTTACGTTTTTTTGTCCTCATGCAGCGCAACTGCCCTTGCGTCTGATAACAAACTAAAAAAACACACACCAAAAAAGTGCATGTGGATATTTAACAGATGAACTACGACTCATAAGTTTTTTAATTCCAAACAATCAGTAACACCCGTACATTGCAGTAAATCCCTCCGCATATGCGCTATTCTTTACTCTGGCGACTAAATATGTCTAATAGGTAGCCATGGCTATAATTCCAGATTTTTACTCCCAGTGTGTTAGTTGGACGCTAAGTAAAAGTTTAGACACAGATATATGTTCCACTCGCCCAAACCCTGAACTGAGCTCTTCAGAGTTTCCTCGTCTCGCTCAAGTGATTCTGATATTTTTTTTCCGGTTCCTTGGTGAAATGATTCGCAGCTCTGATCCCTTGTTTTGTGTATTTTTCCGGTAATGTGTGTTCTAGTGTGAATGCGCACGACTGACCTCGTCGTCGCTTTCTCTCACTGTGACAAAGAGCAGAGAGAGTTTACCTACATGGCAGATTATGCCTCCATGTAAACATCGACTTTGAGGTATTTTCCTGGACAAATACAGGAAAGTTCCTTTGAATTCTTCCGCGCTTTTAAGAACTAGCCGGTTTTCCTGTAGGATTGCGAACTAATGCGCAACGCAATCTCATTGGCTGGGTTCTTCCAACCTATTACCACCCTGTTTTTTGATTTCCAGTGATCAGTTTTCGAGCGAACCACACACCTGATTAATATTCCTGAATCCAGTAGCTCATTTAATCCTGTTTGCATTTTTTACTGTTCTTTAGTAGATTTCGTATAATAATAATATCTTATCAGTGTTATTGTTCGGTTTTTTTTACAGGAACACTGAATGACCAAAAAAAAGCACCAGCCCTAAGTTCATGGTTATCTAGTTTTAATTCTAATTACTAAACTTCTATTTTTAAATAATACTTGATTATCATATTATCATATATTTTTTCTTTTTTATATTTATTTTAAAAGCATGTATTTAGCCCGTATATAACAGCCCACAGTTGCCCATATATAATCTTAAAAACATGTTTTAATTCAAGGAGCAAAAAAGTGAATATAAATTATATTTATAAGTGTTAAACTCTTTAGAAATGTGACATTCAAACCAACCACAGCCAATCAGCAATCAAGAAGCATTCATATTAATTTTTCCAAACAGGAAAGAACAAGTAAAAAGTGCTTTATCGTTTTCACAGGAAGTTTGGCAGCTGCGCGAACACTGAAGTAAAGAGCCATTGCTATGGAAATGATACACCGTCTAGTCCAGAGGTTTTCAACCTTTTAGGACATGCACATCAAAGCACATAGGATTCTGTCACTGAACGCACGCTAAAGTTGCTCACAGTAAACTGATGCCGCGTTGCATTTCTGACGCACTCCACGCACTCGCATTACCGACAACCGGACAAATAGATATGGAAAATTCCCTTTGATGCATCCAGTTCTGTAAACTCGCCTTAATCAAATGCCCCCCTTTCAAAAATATTGCTTCCAGCACCCCCCAATGCTATCCGAATGCCCCCATTGAAAAACGCTATAGAGACACAACTGGCGCTTGGGTCGAGTAAAAAAAAAAAATATGCAAATTCAAAACAAACCTACAATATCAAATACTGTCAAAAGAATGAAAAAATATTTCATATTTTTAGCTATATCACCCAACCCTAGAGGAACAACAAACGCCACACTGTGGTTAAGATGGTTTAGTCATGCATCAGAAGAGGCGAGTCCAACACCAGAGGAACATCAGAAATAAACATGCATCATATCCTCCATTCACCGCTATTCTCTCTAACATGTGAAAGTGAGATATTTATGTTAGGTCAAACCAATAAAACAAAACCATGCACATGTGAAAACTGCTACAGAATAGCTCAGAAATCTTTGAAAAGATTTTTCTGATGAAATTCTGTCATCATCTTTCAATCAAACAGGAAAACATCTCCCCATCCAAACAATGTGAATCATATTTTAATCGATACGATTATCACATTGTTCTCCACCATAAACCTCACATTAATGGCCATGCACAGGAATGCTTTTCCTTCTCTACTCTCACCAGCGAGCTGAGAGGAAAAACAGAAGCAAAACTCGAAAGAAAAACACACTGACAATGTCTTTCAACTGCCAAAACCCGGGGCCAGGAACATGTGCATCGTTTATGGTCAGCAAGTATGAATCATGCCGCTGTTTAAAGCCGTTCCACTGCAGTTAGTGGACGGCACAGCCTTCCATCTGTGCTGTGTGTGGAGGAAACTGTTTCCATTTTAGAGTCTGAATAGACTGTGTGAGAGGAGCAGTGTGCTTCAGTCCACAGCACACGCACACATGAGCAGTCAGGACAGCCTTTAGTACAGCTAAACACTACGATTCTGTATGAGTAGAGAAAGCAAGTGTGAAAGAAACTCTCGAACTAAATTTACCTGTAGGGTCAAACTCGTGTGTAGGGGTACCAGGCAGCTTATCGCTTTTGGGCCTCTTGTCGGGAGGGGGGTCTCTGCTGAGAATGCTACTGGTTCTGTAAACACAAACAGGAGAAATCAATGTACAAAGTCAATGAAATGCATTAACACACTGCAATGAGCACTCAACATAATACACCAGTGGTTCTTATATCTGGGAGGGTTGTGACACAAAAATGAGCTGCAGTCTAATCGGGTTGAGTACAGTAGGTGAAAAAAAAAAAAATGCTAAATGCAAATAATGAAACCATAAACTAACTATATAAGAAAATGCTTCTCTTATTTTTTTTGTTGCTGACATTAAAAGGACATCAAACCTAACTATATTTAACACAAATGAATTTGCTACTTGGTGAAAGTTAGTCAAATTTGTCAGATGCCAACACGGACAGGTTGTGTGACATGCCCCGATCTCCAAAACCAAAATGAACAAAACTCTTCATGAACAAAAACTTTGCAAGGTCCCTTTAAGACGACTTAGTTCACTCTGTGGCCATATTGGTAACGCCCCTGGGCAGCTATTTCTAGTCATGCAACTACAGCTCCTGTCTATTTGAATGGAGAAAGACCAGAATCAAACGTGTTTGTCCGAATTACTTTTCACATTTCAAATCAGGAATTAATGATCTAATAAATCATGATATCATATATTGTGCTTCTTTAGCTCAAATCATGCCATAAATAAATAAACAAATGAAACAACCTATCTTAAATATACACACATATAAGATTACTTACATATCTTTAATCAAATTATATATTAAATAATAAAAATAATTTATAGTAGCAATATTATATAAAATTAATATTACAATATTAGCATTTCAATATAACATTTTTGTTTTTATTATAACCTTATTTATATTAATAAATAACACTTTTATACAATAAACTATTTTGCAAGCCATGTTGGGTCATCACTCAAATGTCCAAAGTAAAATCTAAAAACTAAAATCAGCTGTAAAAATTAACATGGATTGACACAGAAATTTAGCATAAATGCATATAATTAAAGTCTACAGTGTTTCACAGTCAACACATATGGCTTTTTGGCTAGATTTAAAACAAGAAAAGTGCACTTTTATATAAACAAGGTAATAATAGATGGCACTCGTGGTGGTAGTTAGTTATATTTATTGAGTTTAAACATGAATATGTCTATGAAAGATTGTATTACTGTACTGTGATAAAAGAGAATCACAATGCAGAACAGGCATTTTCAAGAAACAACGTTTGGATTTGAAATCAAAATAATGGATAAATGTTGTGTTTGTGGTAAACAGCCGATTCGACTGGACCTGAAACCGTCCCCTTTGGGTGAAAGCAAAATGAGTTTGTGCTGCTTCTGCACCGCATACACATACTGTATACACACTGCAGACTGAGTACGTGTGAACTTGGCGCAACAAATCTAGTTCAACATATGAGGCAACGCCACAAAGAGCTCTATGACCAATGCATGGCAAAAAAAATCCCTGGACAGGATTTTTTTTTCTGCCATATGTCTATTCTAGAGACATTTTGTTACACCTTTACTTAGTGATTATTTTGCCTTATGTCTGTTCTAGACACATGTTAGAGCTTTTTGATAAAGCTCTAATTGGTTTTCTTTTGGAAATATGTTTCAAATTCTCACTGAATGCATTTATGACTGTAAAGCATGTCTGTGTGTGTCAAAATCGTGATTAAAATCGAAATCGATAAATTTATCAAAGAAATCGCGATAGGTTTTTTTTGTCCATATCGCACAGCCCTACTCTAAAGCAGTAAACATTCAGATCAGTGACTGACTGATAAATCCATATTTTACCATTTTCAGCTGAATAAAATAAGCAGAAGAGTCAATTCTAAAACATCAATACTCGTCAATGAATAATATACTTTTTATTATTCTTATAGTAAACAGTCTGTATAATATGAGCTCATTTAATTTCAGTGATTATGAATGTATCATGTCATCATAAAATTGTACTAACTGTATTGTATTCATCAGCATTAGATTGACCACCCTGCTCTTTAGATATCAGCAAAAAAAAAAACTCATATCGTCAATCATTAATTCTGCCCAGCTTTAAGTGCACTGATTGGCACCGTGTATTGTGTAGTGTTGAGTAGTGTACTCTTGCTGTGTGCAATCACTATTTGCTTAGTTAACTTCCTGCTAGGACAACAGATGTGCCCCACTGCGCTAATGTCGCCCTATTCATTACACACATCAATTAAGAGGCTCCACATGAGTCCTGCTGGTTCAAAGCCTGCATCCAGCAGTAGCTAGCTATGACTCCAGGTCTAAAAGTAGCCTCCGCAGTAAGGTGAGGTGAGGTGGAGTGAATGTGTTTAACAGTGCTCTGCTTCCCGCTCACAGGCCGTGTGAGAAACCTCTGTTCTCTGGGCCAATCAGTGATGGGACACAGTGCTGAAGAAGTCCTTTGTAGACCTGTCTGACTGCGTCTAACTGAGAGCCACTGTACTAACAACCCTCTCCCATTTCCTTCACCTGGGCTCACGCGCTTGACCCGTGAACCTCACAGGACACCAAACTGACTGAAAATAATGTGCACAATGAGAAACAACTCTGAGAAACAATCACTTCAGCATTTTAAACGATGGAGGATCAGCTAAACCTCACATTTCTCCATCAGCCTGACAGCGTGTCGATTTTTGACAGCCTAACCCTAACTCATTCTACGAGTCAGCCAAACGGCCAATTCATTACGGGACAGTATCGGAGAGAGTTGACTACACACCCTCACAGTGAAGTGCAAGACATTTGCAGTGTTGCCCTGAACACAGGGAATAATCGCGCGAATGCTTAACTAACTTTTCTAAGATTGCTTCAGAGGTCAGCAAACTGTGAAATTAACACTGCAGCAAAGTAATGGAAAGGACTCGGTGGGATTAGCCCACCCTTTATGAGGCTGGTAGATTACGCAGGACAATTTGTCACCGCTGGTAAACTAGATAAGTCTAATGAGAGAGCAGCCGTCAATTACTGACTTTTTCAATTAAAACTCAATTAATAAAATCAACCTTGAGCGCCGACACAGGCCTATATGAAGCAATTATATTCCCACTCCCAACAGGGGCCATGAATTGCACATTTACTCTAGTTTTTAATTTTATGTAAATCAATAGTAACCATGTCTGTTAAACTACAAAAAAGACAAGATTTATATGTTTATACGTATTTGTGACGAGAGGGGCGGGGCCGAGAGCCCGTGGGAATGGAGCGAGGCCAGTGGAGTAAATGCTAATGCGCGACACCTGCGCCACTCACCGGCCCCCCCCCCCCCCCCCCCCCCCCCCCCCCCCCCCCCTCTAAGTCCCACGGAGGAGCTCCGTAAGGATAAAAGGAGGAATGACGGACGAGAGAGTACCAGGCCTGAATTTGATTTTGTGTTTTGGTTCTGTTTGTTTTGTGTTTTTGGTTCTTCTGTTTTGTTTATTTTATTATTAAAGTTTTGTTTAAATGTTCGCCGGTTCCCGGCCTCCTTCTTCCCGACCTACGAACGTTGTTACAGTATTATATGCTAGAACTCAAATCTTTTGAAGCGGATATCTTTCTATGGACCAACAAAATTTAAGTCACCATTATTACCTGATAATTTTCCCTGTAGAGATGCACCGATCAGGGATCGGAATCGGCCGATTTTCCACATGATCGGCCCGGATCGGTGATCGGAATCAGTCTCACTTCTTTCCGATTCTGAGACGATCCGTTTTGTTACCAGCGGCACAGGCAATAACATCAGCCATGCATTCTCACTCTCATCTCTCCGACAACCCCTTCTCTCTCACACGCGTCTCATTCGCTCCGGTTAAATAGTGCTTGTATTGCGCATTAGTCATTCCCGCAGGGTTCACGCTTATACCAAACACGTGCGCACCACCACTGATCTATATTAGTGGAGCGCACAATCTGCGCTCAGTCTCAAACTGCTTGTGAGCCACAAATACCAAAATTAGTGGCTAACTGCGCTAAAACATTCAAATACATAAAAAAATTTTCAAATGCCCGTTTTGGCGAGTATCCTGTTAAACACAGTCAGTTTTGGAACGTTAAATAGTTGAGAAAGAGAACGCATGTTGTGTAACAGTATATTGGGTCCGTGGATAAACTCTTTAAGGGACCGCAGTCCAATATTTTTGCTGCTGTCTGTCATGTTAACCAAAGAACAAAAGACAAAGAAAATAATTTTCTGCTCTTGACTGAATACATTTTATAACTTTAATGGTAAGCATTAATTTTTTAACGAAGACTACAGAATGAAAGTAAATCAAATGTAAAATAAACCCTTGATGTGTTTTATTTTACTTTGATTCCTTTTCCTTTCTGTAGGATTTTCTTTACCTGAATAAAAACTTACTTACCTGAAAAACTTTTCATCTTTATTCTATTGCATTTATTTGTGCTGTTGTTTGCAATTTTTTTATTTTTTCTTATTATTAATTACTCTTTTTACTTGTTTTTTTTTTTATGAAAATAAAACTTTGCATTGAAAAGTAGATTTTTGTTTGTATATGCTGTCAATTATATTTCTTAGAAAGAAAATCGGAATCGGCAAAAATCGGAATCGGCAGATCACACTAACGAAAAATCGTAAATCGGAATCGGCCAAGAAAATTGCAATCCGTTTTGCATCTCTAATTTCCCCTCAAATGAGCTGCTAACTGTAACGGTTCCAACGGATCATTGAGTTCTGAACGAATCAGTTCAGTTTATGAACCGGACCAACAGTTTATTGAAAAGAACAGGTCTAAATGAACAATTTGATCACTGAACTGGTTGGGAACGTCTGGGACGCAATGATCCAGTCACAGTGAGTGAACAGTGACTTTTTGATGACTAGACTCTGAATACTGCAGAGCATTTTTGTCATTTTTAGACCTTAAAAAGCATTGTGTTAGATGTTGAATAGAAAAAAATAAACCCTTCACATAAAGATTTTCATTTCTTAAAAATAAATAAATAAATTAATTAAAATAACACACACAGTTCAGAGAAATCTCTTACTTAGCAAGGCTGCATTTATTTGATCAACCATACAGTAAAAAGTGATATTTTGAAATATTATTACAATTTTAAAATACATTTCTATTCCTATGTTTCATACATTCAAATGTATTAAAATGTCCTGTGATGCAAAGCTGAATTTTCAGTAGTCATTACTCCAGTCTTCAGTGTCATATTTTTCAAATAACCTATTTATTTTGAGAATAGATAGTATTAATTTTTGACATTGAAAATTGATATAAATTCTTTTACTGTAACTTTTGAATCAATTTAATGGATCCTTGCTCCCCTAAAAAAAACTAGAGGTCTACCTGATATGGGTTTTTCACTGCCGATGGCTGATATGTTAGAAAATCAGGGCAGCCCGATGGCCGATAAATGATGCCGATTTTTTTTTTTTTCCCTCCTTCATCTCATAAAGTGAGTTTGATAAATGCTTATTGCAGGATACAATATAGTAATAGTATAGCCCTAATTCAATAAGAATACATGGCCCAAACTTAAGCACCTTCCTTCAAAACTTTCTGAGCATCTTTTTGGTTATGTTTGCTGACACACCAGTTTTCTCACAGCCTTTAAAATGCAAATTCCATTCTCTGCCAGCAGGAGGCGCTTCTGGAACATCAGAAATACAGCGGTTTCCCCGATAACGGCTGTAAACAAAATACGCACACTTTATTCAGGCCATTACAGTAAAGATGAAAAGAAAAATACCATCTAAACTTTTCTGAAGACAGTCCTTTCCTTTCAGAGATACATTCATATAAAACACTCGCGATGTGTTTTGATTTTGAAACGTGCAGTGCTTATGTTTATTCAGCGAAGTCAAAGCATTTTGGAAAATCTATTTGTAGCGGTCCGTCTGTTGTGACGAGCCGCCACAAATAACTCAAATGTATAGGAAACACTGGACACTGCAATAAGTCAAATTCCACGTTATAACACAAATAAAAGCGTTCACACATATTTTACACTTTCCCCTCTCTCATACTGCTTTTAAGAGTGGCTGCGTCCTGTGGGCCACATGCAATGACATCCGTGAGCCTATTGTCCCGACCCACACACACATTTCGTGAGAAAGTTAATCGTGCCGTTATAATCAGCCCAAAGGTCGTCTTAATTTCTACTGTTTCCTACTTTTCAATGCAAATGACTTGCACTTAGATATGATAACTTCCCGACATCAATTCTAGTATGGTAAAACATAATTACGCTTTTGAAATGGTTTGTTTTGCCCTGCCATCATTAGCTGAAGCTGTGTGTGAACAAGAAGCGGCTGCAGAGTGTGAGCTGCTCTGTCTCACGCAGCCAGAGAGAGATTCTCCGGTGTTGTGCAACAACGCTTTACTTGCCCACAGATGCGCCTGCCTATAAATCGGCCTAATTTGCAGCACAATCGGCCGATGTCGATTAATTAAAAAACGCCAAAAATCGGCCGATTAATCGGCCGGCCAATTGGTCGACCTCTAAAAAAAACTAAAATATCTTACTGACCCCAAACTTTTGAACAGCAGTGTACATACAGTAACTTCAGAAGAACATGAATTTGAGTAAATGAAAGAATTGTCATTTCCAGATGAACTATCACTTTAAAATGAAAAGAGTCAAAACAATTGTATATTTCTTGAGTCTTCAAGCAGGGGCTGTGGTGAAGCACACTGTTCTTGCTCGTATCAGAGCTCTCTGTAGGGACACAGGATCCTTTTGAGAGCAGTTTGAGGGAACTGAATGGGCCATTTATGAAAGGGCCTGTAAAACGTTCCATGGTCCGCTCAGCTAAAAACCTCCCGCTAAAGAGGAATGGAAAAGTAAATCCAAATAACCGAAGCAGCCAATAATCCTACCTTTTGCATGTTATTCTCTCCTTAATGAATCATGCATGCTGATGGTACACGTAAGAATACTGCCAGGGCTCCAGACTGCGACCAAATGGTCACATTTTGCAACCATTTTTTCTGCCTGAGCGACTACATTTTGTGAGGAATTCGCATTTGTGCATGACCACGGCGTTGTTTAACTCATAAGTAGGGATGTAATTATTAACTGCGAGCCGGTTGAAAAACGATTCAAATATGTGACGATTCAAATCAGTTGAGATGCTAAACAAATCGCGATTCATTTAGGTGTAGGAGTTTATATGAATGTATGTTTGAGGGGAACTTACTGTCTTTAGAAACGTTTAGATGGTATTTTTCTTTTCATCTTGCCTCTGATCAATGCATATTAAAGTAGCGTTCATAAGTGCAGCTCTGCTTTGTTTTAGAGCGGAAACCAGGAAACGCTTTAAGCGCCGCCTGCTGGCAGAGAGTGCATCTGCATCTCATTCAGCTCTGCTGTTTCTGTTTCATGCAGATATTTTTTATGCATAAAACTGAAGTCAAACCATTCTGTTTCTGCTTCAAATTTCGAAATTATACAATCCAATTTATATTAAAAACTGCTCATGTTGCATGTAAGCAGCATCTTTGTTGTTGATTAATATTAAAAATGCGTGGTTTGCCTCTAATTTTTAAATGTCTAAGATCACAGAAAAGCCTTTATTTTTTTTTTTTTTTTTTGTTGTATGAAATATTTTATTTATGTTGTTACTTATTTATTTAATTTTGGGCTTGTTTTAAAATTTCAATGTAGTTTTGTTATTTACATTATATTTAAATTGTGTCATTTAGCAGACGCTTTTATCCCAAACGACTTCAAATGAGGACATAGAAGCAATCAAAACCAACAAAAGAGCAATAATTTACAATTGCTATATTAGTATATTATTATAGTGGTATATTTTAATTTCACAGAGAAACGTACAGTATTTTGTCCAAGCCATAATAAAAGGACACATTTAATTTATAATTTGTCTTAAATCTCATTTTGTTTAAAAAAACGTGAATCGAATCGTGAAATCAAAAACGTGAATCGAATCGTGAGTTGAGTGAATCATTACATCCCTATAAATCGCTGCCATTTCTGTTGCATATGTGAAACATCAAATGGCAAATGAAACTGAAAGCATAACGAAACCGTGCTACTCGTTTGAACTGCGCAGCGCTTAGAGTGTAGAGCCTGGTTTATACTTGCCACGTCAGCATGAGCGCGAAGGTGCGTGCAGCAAAAATTATGCGAATATTGAGGAAAGGATGGATTGTTTTCATGCTAAAGTAAAGTAAAAGACCTCTTCTAAAACCAAAGGTGAACATGTTGGTATTCTTGTGGGGAAAAAAACATGCAAGCACTGTCACCGACAGCAAGTTTAGTTTTACTTTTCTTTTTTGTTTTCATTTCTGTTTTAACCTCCGATATCTATGGAGCTCTATATTTCTTGTTTATTTTATTTGCAACACTTTTGCTAAAAGTTCGTTACTAAATATTAGTCTGTATATAAAACTCAGGTGGTGTATCCTCTATTCTTATCTTATTTCGTTTTGGTTAATAAACTGTTGAAGCTTGTTTGGTCCATTAATCTACGGTTTTATTGTTTCTGTGCTTTTTTAATTAAAATAAACTAATCCATCTTTTTGTTTAGTCTTAAAAAAGTGAAAGGGGATAGTATGTACACAACAGACAATTACCTTTTCTTGTAAAATGTGACAAGATCGCAAATTCAAAAGTGAAAGCATCCGAAGCCCGCAGCTTATGTTATAACAGCAAAAGAGGAACTCCCGTTCACAAAATTCAAATCACAAATAATACTACTAATGAAAAAGAACGTGTTGAATGTTAACCGCTTTCGTTTCCATATAACTATAAACTATGATAAAAGTTCATCAGCATGCATAGATTAATCCCATGTTATAGCAAAAAAAAAAAAACAAAAAAAAACATTTGCACTAAATCTGTACTCATGCTACCAACTGAGAAGTAGTTCGCAAAAAACGAACCATGGAGAATGAGTCTGGAGCCCTGACTGCTATTTGTGCTTATGACCACAACTGTTACAGTAATGCTTGTGGCAATGAGTTTTTTATCAGTATTTTTTTTTTTTTTGTCTCCAACTGGTCTAGCCTCTCTTATGGAAGCTTGTTACCACATTGCAAAAAATAAAAAATTCTGACTTTTCCTCATAATTGCGAGTTTATGACTCGCAATTCAGACATTTTTTCTCAGAATTTTTAGTTTACATCTCTGGAATTTTTTTTCTCAGAATTCTGAGTTTATCTCTCACAATTCTGTTTTCCATGTTTCAGTAATTACGATTTTTTTATCTCACGATTCTAACTTCTTTATCACAATTGCGAGATAATATCCCACAATTCTGACTTTTCTTGATAGAATTAACAAGTTTCTCACAATTTTGAGTTTATAATGTCAAAAATGCCAGATATAAACTGAAAATTGTGAGAAATAAAGCCACAATTGTGAGAGAAAAAAAACCTGACTCTCCAGAGTCAGGCGCGTTTGCTAAATGTAGCTGTCAACAGCACTGTCTGATGCAAAGGAGGCCATCTTCACTCTTGGAGAAAGAGGGGGTTAGTTTGAAGGGTAAAGGAAGTGCAAGAACGGCAGAGGGGATTGGTGAGGTGGAGGGGGTGGGTTCTCTGCTCAATTGAGGTTTTGTGCAATAATGGAAAAACGTTCCACACAAAGCCAGAAAGGCCTGGATGAGGGACACCCCAATTACTCGACTTTGAAAGGCGTGTTTGTCAGAACCCACTTGAAGGAAAAGCAGGATACGGGGTGGAAAACAACATGGCTCTTTTGCTACGCCGTCCCTTCTCTTTTACACTTTCCTGGTAGTTCAGCATACAGATTTCTTTAGTGCATGCATTATGTGTGTGCATGTAATGCTCAGGTTGCAGTGGGCAGGCTGGCAGGAAGATAGGAGGTGCGGAGAGCCGAGGGATGATATAAGTGCTGGCTAGAGCACTGAAGGAAAAACAAGTGAGTGCTGGGCTGGCAGCAAGTGAGAAGGAGCAGTGACTTTGCAGAAGAAAGAACACTTGCTGTTTGTATCCAATGCGGTCCAGAAAACCTCTGTGCGCCAACTTATGACATCACCACTGTCGAGCACGGCCACATCGCTCCAAATGGTCATGTATGTGTTTCAGCTAGAGTCTGTGTGTGTCAGACAGTGACCTGACCCAACAGCCAGACAGCAATACTCAACACACACCACAGGACAAGGACTAACAATATAGCCTAGTAATGACGTGAAGTAATGTTTGGATTCAATATACGTTAAAAAACATGGAAAGATTTCATTTATCACAGAATATATTTTTGATTTGATTCTTAAGTATACAAATGATGATACAAATTAACAACATCTTAAGTTAACATATAGTGCAGTAATATTATTGTAATTGACATCATGCTGTCCATAGAGATAAAAAAAGATTAAAAAAGAAAGGAAAAGAAAACCTAGAAGATTCCCTTAACTGATTCCAATGAAGTGTTATAAGAAAATATTATTTTTCCAAGAAATAAAATCACATGGACACACATAGTAACCCAGTAAATGTACACTAGAGCCTTTCACGTCTCCTTCAAATACCAAATGAGGAACTTGCTGTTAAACTATAAGGGACAAAACCACCCGCTCCAAGAGATGAGGTCTCATTTGCAGATCTCCAATTTTGGCTTCTTGAGTCAGTGGAAATAAGTTAAGCAGATGCGAACAGAAAAATAAACATTGTGGATGTCTCCTCACAGAAGAACAATCAAGTCCACATATACATTATATATACATATATATATATATATATAAAAAAGCCTGCATGTATGGCCATTATAAACCAAAATGAATAAGCAAATCCTGGAAAGCGTCTAGGCAAATAAAAGGAGGACAATGCTTTGCGGACGGATAGGAGAGCAGTCTTTATGGCCCCAAGTGCACCAACTGGCTCTAACAGAAGCCAACATTTGCTCCAACTCGCTGTTTCAACCCATCAACGTGTTGACGAGTAATACATGATCAACAAGAAGCAAAAGCGAGTATGTGTGCCATTTCGTGAGAGATGGCACACACACAGATACAGTCTACTAATAATGGGAAGCGAGAGCAAAAGAGAACAGAAATGAAAAGGTAAGTGGATGTGGAATTGTCATTTGGGGTAACGTCAGATGACACGGGTCGAGCTAGGCCTCTAAAATGAGCGGCCCCTCCCCCAAGTGACATCACAATGAGGAACGGTGGGGGGGTTGTAGGTTGGGGGGTTGGGGGAGTGCCGAGCGGCAGCGGCCTGGGGAGATTTTCCTTTTCTGCTCCAATAAACTCAATCACCCGTCCTGACCGGGCTGGAGGATGTGCATTTCTTCACGCTAGATTGTCCATTTAAATTAATTGATATTGCAGGAGGAGGTGGGAAAGGAGAGTGTAAGCCAAGTTCACAACACACTTTTAGGAGGACAAGCTGACGCCAAGGGGTAGTCAGAACTCGTACCAATCCATGGCTACCAAAACAAAAGATCACAACCAACACGGGTCCTTCTCTGTCAAAAACTAAAGACAGGCAGCCTGCTAATCAGAAGAAACTACTAAAGAAGCTTCATTTTCTGCTACTGTAAGGGTGTTTCAGTCAGCCAAGTTGGCACTGTTTATGCAGAGCAACCCAAACAAGACACAGCAGACACCATTAATTAGCATTAATTATCTTAAACCTCAAAACATCATATTCACACAACTTTATTATACATTATATAGTCCTGATTCTAGCTGCAAACCTTTTGGCTAGAGTATGTTAGTGAAGCAACAGTTATTAAATGTGTGTTATGTTCATGATGAAGCAGCCTGAAATAAAAAAATAAAATAAAAAAAAACCTCAACCTGTATGCCTCACAAAATAAATACAATAAAAAAATGTATGAAGTAAAGAAGTAGAATAAAAAATGAATACAAAATTTGTATAAATGCAAATTAATTTAAAAAATGCTCCAGGCAAAAATTATGCAACCTGTACTGCTCACAAAAATAAAGAAATAATAGAATAAAATATAGTAAAAAAATAAATATAAATTAAAGAAGGTTATACAGGTTTAGAACGATAAGAGAGTAAAAAGACCATTTTAATTTTGAAGTGAACTGCACCTTTAATTTGTATTTAGCCTCTATTTTCCTTTAAAGAGGTCATATGATGCTGCTAAAAAGAACATTATTTTGTGTATTTGGTGCAATGCAATGTGTTTATGAGGTTTAAGGTAAAAAAAAAAACCCCCCCAAAATTTTTTCCACATAATGTACATTATTGTTTTTCCTCTGTGCCCCGCCTTTCTGAAATGTGTTGATTTTTACAAAAGCTCATCGGTCTGAAAAGCGAGGTGTCCTCTGATTGGCCAGCTATCCAGAGCGTCGTGATTGGCCAAATACCTCAAGCATGAGACGGAAATATTACGCCCCTCACATACTGCTGATGCCATGTCCGGCCAGAGCGACGAGACAAAAACATTAAAACCCATTATAAACTAGGCATTTGTTGCATCCAGTGGGGACATAATTACGGATCATAATGACTTATACTGTCTTTTTACGTGTTGTTGCGTCGCGCGCGTAAACATAAAACCATGTCTGCATTTTGTGATCGGAGAAATGACAAACCACAATATAAAAAAATAAAAAAAAACGTACGTACAGTCTTGTGAGTCAGAACAGCCGGCATTGTAAGTCTACTCTACCAGGATCATGAAACAGTCCTCCATAAAATGCTCTGCACACACTAAAATATTTGCATTGCACTGTTCTGGAACAGCCTTGTAAATACAACTTAACCACTGATTTCTAGCCGTGTCCTCTTTTGGAAGGCCATCAAAGTATTTTTGCTTTCACAACGAAACACGGCGGGCTTGAGTGAGCAGAGGTGGCGGGCTTGAGAATGGCGCAGCCGGCAGATTCGACGAAGACCGCCGTCGTCCTTTGCGGCAAACCACCTGGTACTACCCCTGGCTGGACTCCTAGCGACGAAGCTGGACATCTTCCTCTTTTGGAAGGCCAAACAAAGTACGTACTTTCACAATGAAACACACAGACAAGATCAAAGGCATGTGCCAATATGCATTTAACCCTGGCCTACCTCACATCAAGCACATCCGTTTGAAACTCTGAGTTATGGCCAGTATTACGCCTATAGTATATTGTTGGTTTTTTTATTTATTTAGTAAACTTATTCATTTTGTCAGTTAAATTTGGGCTTTGTGGATATAGTGTCAAAAAACCGTGTTTTCAGTATTCGCCCATTTTAATTGTTTTCCGTTTCGGCTTCGGATAAGGAATTTTCATTCGGTGCATCCCTAGGACATTACCTGTACATTTATGATGTAAATAAAAAACTCAGACGTCAGGATTGAAAATGCAAATTCACTCTGTCCAGCAGGGCGCTCTAGGACCACAGAATACGGTTCCTTCGTAACGCTGTACTCAAGCATCGTGCCTCCATGGACGCTACTTTTAATCAGCATTATAGAAAGATTCAATGAAAATGACTTAAAACTTTTTTCTGAGCCAATCGGTTTCCCTTAAAAAGATAACAATTTATATAAAAACACCATGCTGCTTTTGAGTTGAAAAGTGTCGTGCTTCTGTTTATTCAACGAAGTCAAAGCTGGAAAATCTTTTTGTGGCGGTCAGTGTTGATATTGTGGCGGGCCGCCACAATTACTCCTGTATGGGAACCCGGATATAGAAACTTTAGCATTTTGTTTTCCCCATGACTTTCCTTCGAAAATGAAAATTGTAACCATTTGTGTCCCTACACTCAGATGGGGAGTCTATGGAGACTCCGATGTTCCCTTGGTGCATCCGCAAAAACCCACTTGTAATGCCTCTTTGGCTCTGAATGTATACCAGCAGCTACAACAGTGATGGCGGACTGCTGCTTCTCACTCTATACGTCTATGCTAATGGGCGAGGTCCTTCAATGGGCGACTTTCCTATGATGACATCAAGACTGTTTATGATTTATTGGGATTATCAAAAAAATTAGTGGGTGGATTTTTACCATTATAGGCTGGTTGTTTTCGCACACCGGCCACACAACTGTGTTCAAACACCTTATAAAAGTGAATTTTTCATAATAGGTCACTTTTAATATTCCTGAATTACCAACATTTATACTTTAAATACACCATATAGAAAATCTGTATTTTGGTTGCAATACGTTTTCCCGTTAATTCTGCAGCCAACTGTCATAGCATCTCACAGCAGTGAAGCAAGCAGCACACAGGATTAATCTCGGCCCAGTGTGCCCCCCTTGCCATGCTGCCCCAGAAACTACATAAGATTTAAGCATCCACACAGCGTGAGGGAGAAGAGGACAGGCGAATAAATCATATCCAATCGCCTTCTGCAGAGAGGCAGTCGACTCTCTCTCCCCACACTTTTCAGTCACAGCTTAATGCACCAGAGAAAATACAGCACAGCAGTCTGGTCTCCGCTTGGCACAGAAGGCCAGTGATTGCATAAGCCAAAACTGCAAAATGAGAAGGAATATATCAGACCTCAACGATATGGCACAGGGAACAGAGAATATTAGATGTTCATTTTGATGTTGAAAATAACACTGGGAGAAAGCTTCAGTATAATGTGACCAGCCACATATCTCCCCTTGCATCATACCATTGGTAAAGACTTGCACCTTTACTGCGTTTTGGTATCGGCGAGTGCATGTGAGCATTAACATCTACATTACCACACTGCAAACCCTCGGTCAACGTCCCTCCCCCTCTCAACAGCCAGGGGGCTATTGGCTTTAGCTCTGCATTTCCCACTCACATTCGGGGTGTATAGGGGAATCTATGTTCAAACAAACCCTGTGAAAGAACTCTCCAAACTCGGCTGGCATTTGCTGTACTGCTGGGAAAACCAAATTTTAAAACTCTCTATTGACATGTGACATGTTAAGTAGGGCTGGGCAATACATCAAAAATATCTTATCGATAATCACCTTTAAAAATATCGCAATATTCGATAATATCGTCTACCTAAGCCCCACCTACACCCCGCCCCGGCCGAGACAACATTGCCGACACGCACCATAAACACACAGTTCAGTTTGGTCTTAATTATTGCCACAAAGTTTGGTTTTACTTTGCTGAGTTTGTGCTTAAACTAACAGAAAACATTAGCTTTGCTGTTATTTTGGTGTTGCTAATAATTTCCACTCTGTCCTTATCAAATTTGTGTTTGAAATGAATTTAGTTTTGTGAGGAAGAACTGTTGACGAAAAATAATAGAACCCAATTTTAAGTTCATCATGGTGAAGTTGGACATTCTGGCGGTGATTGTAAGAATGATAAATGCATGTTGATGTCATATAATAATGTCTTGAATAAAATATGCCTATTTTCCGATGTTTCTCTTTCTTTATGGCATTATCGCCTGCGTAGACATTTCGTGATGGTAAGTTTAATTTCCTTAATTCTAACAATTGCAGCGTTATTCTTTAATAAACAGGGTAAATTTAAATTTATTTATTATATTGTATTTTGATCATATTTATTTTATTAATCAAAATACAACGCCCACAATATAATATTCAGTGTTGCGCTGCCGAAACTCTGAACGCATGCATTTTGAGGGGCGAGCTGCTATATCTCAGCTTAATTAAACATAATTATACTGTATACACTGTTTAAAATAAATCTGTAAAAATATTGCACTGAAATTTGCGCTGAAGGAATTTGCATATTTTAATTATACCTCTCATGTTTGTGGTTTTTCATCATTATACAGTCTGTTTAAATAAATATTCAGAAACACATGCAGTGCTACTAAACCTTGTTTTCATTCTCACTCCTTTATGTTCCTTTAAGACATAACCCGATTTTTATTATGGTATATTTTGATATAAATCCCTGTGTGTCTTTGTCCATTCGAATGTGTAAAAACGCGAGAAAGAGAGCTCAGTCCAGTGTTCGCGTATATAAGAGGCGTCTTTTGTGTGTGTGCTTTGTGTTTGTGTGCGCACAGAAACATGCGCGAGTGCAGAATTGGTTCTACGTCTCTTATTGCCATTTGACTCTTTTTGAAATCACAATAAATGCGCATACAGAAATCGAGAAGCAGAATCGAAATGTAATTTTATAACAAGTAATTTGATTCTTGACCATACGCATCTGATCTGATTTCCGAAACTGGAATAGCTTTTCGATTCCCAACCCTCCTACTAAATGATTTCATTCTTGCATGCCAAAAAATCTGTAAGGTGACTATGGGGCTATGTAAAATATTTTTTGCAACTTACCAGGTTTATCATGTCATTTTTTTCCCGATAATATCTCGATACATTAGGAGACATCGTCGATATACGATCGTCATATCGCCCAGCCCTAGTGTTAAGGTCACAAAAACACAACTGGTAATATAGTTTCAGTCTCAGTCCATATAAAGGATAATTCCTGGACCATATGAAGCATGGTGTACACTAAAAAGCATCCATCTGATTGGTTGGCAATTAAGCATCTTTCAGGAGTCAGGATGCAGAGTTTAATATCAGTTTGTCTGTCAGGAAACAAAGTTTGTTTACCCGTTATCAGAATTGATTTGCCAAAGTTTACTAGGCTAATGACAATACATTTTAAAAGATACAAAACCCATTACTGTGTGAGCCTGTGGGAAAATAAGCCTGATATTATAAAAGACAACCTGCTGTTTGCACAAAAAATTAAAAATAAAAATAACATTTTAATAAACGGCTTTTATATAAAAACTGTTCACATTACCAAGAAAACATGTACTTTCTTACATTCAAAGCAAATGTATTACATTTAAAGGGAAAATCCTCCATATGATGTCATGCTCTGCAGCATCTTTTTTAAAAACATAATTCAACATATAATACATACAAAATGTAAAAAATATGTTGTCTACGCCTCTTTACTGCAACGCAGCAATGCTGCAGATTTAAAGTTTGCATTATTTTAATTCAGCTGAGATACGAATTTGCAGAGCAGAGTTCTCCAAACCTTAACTGTGGAACACAGTGAAATACAGAATTTCTTCGCAGGAGCTTGCGTTTCCACTCTCGCATATTTGTATTAGGGGTGTGCAATATATATCATCTGCGATAATATCATAATTGTTGTTTTAACGATGTGCGATTTGACATTATCGAGTATTGTGCACAAACCATTCAAAACATCCCTACAGAGCTCACGCATACATTATGTGAAGTCTAGACTAGTGCGTGTGCGCATTTAGTGTGTTTTCTTTCACTGCATGATTCAGTATATTCAAATGCATTTTGAATGATCACAAATTCAAGACATGGCAGAAAATTTATATATTTATACCACTTCATATAGTTATTCAATTTCACATGAAAAGTGCCGTTTTGATTGATTACAAATGTGACATTGAATTCAATAAACAATAAGTTAATTAAGAGACTTACGTTTTAGACACCATATTGCTTGTTTTTGCTCTATTTCGCCAACACAAAAATCATTCCGAATACAGCCACAGTGCTGTTTTGTGTCTCTGAGTATCTGGCCAATGTGACAAAATATTTGTTGTCTTTCATAACATTTGAGCCTAATAGGTTGCAAAGTATTTGCAGCACATGATATCACCATCAAAATAGTTGTATGTTCATTTATATGCTAACAGCCAATTCAAAACAAGACCCTTCATCAAGCCATTCATGAAATAATTCAGCTGACATATAATTAACTGATGAAAACAATAACAACGAAATGTGGTTTTAAGCTGAAAAACACCCAACTCAAATTACAAGGGTGTATGACTGTAAATGGGTGTTGAAAACAAATAACCATAAAACACCATACCTGAACATTAGGGAGAACTTGCCCATTCTTAATAATAATTACTTTAATGACCATGTGAAATGTATTTCTTGCCAGTTGACACAATATACATTACTCCCAAAGGGACTCATTTTGTAACACAAAATGTGCATTCATGGCTATCTTCTGCGTGAGACTGAGATTTCTGAGTTATTTCTATTCATAGACTTTCAGTTGATTTCACAGTGTGGTCTGGGCTTTGTGACTGTCAACTGAGATTTTCTAGGCTGCCAGAGAAACCAGAATATCCACCCCTCACAGACCAGCCTTCCTCTGAACGATGATTTTGTGCATTTTTTATGAGATTCCATTGGGCAAAACTGGTATTCTTGTCCAAGTCAGACTTCAAACATCTTTGTCAATCTGCAAACTTTCCACCCCATCCATCGAGACAAAAAGAAACAAATTTCTTTATTTCAGTTCAGAAGGATGTAAGACACGAGGCAGCACCGCCGAAATCACAATGAGGGCTTTGACAAGGCGGATGACTCACCTTACATGCTCATATTTACGTCTGACAACGGAGTAACTAGGTGTGTTTCTGAGACTTTCAGCTGCTTCACCCAAGGTAAAGGTGAGCATAGGTGTGGCCCAGCGCTGTAGTGAAAGGCCCATTTGTCTGGAGGTGGAGGGGAAGGGGGGAAGACCAGGGGTGTTGGACATTGTTGTGCCTCAGCAGGGGCTGGTGATCTTTACTGAGACAGACCTGGTGCAGAAAGAGCACCGGAGAGGAGGAGTGGCTGTTGTGTGCATGCCAAAGTGGCTGCAGGGTGTGAGGCCAGCCCACTCCACTCTTCATTTACACTTCAGTGAGAGCGTCTGTCAGCTACTATGGCCACAAGGATGAGCACACAACAATATCATACTCAAAACATCAGCACACTGCTTCATAAATCCTCAACGTGAATCTTTGTATTGCAAAAAGCGCTGGGCGTGTGTCAGGAGAACACAACCATCATGCTGACACTATGATCTAAAACTATAGAGTGGGCCGACTGGTTTTGTGCTTAGGAATAATGTACTGAATATCTGAGATTCAAGGGAGCTCTACGTGATCACAGAACATGTACACCCTGTACAGCAGCTTAATTAACCACAATACAGCTAGATTTATATACTGACAGCTAAAATACTAACTATATGCAAGTTAGGACAATTCAACCTTTCTCCTCCAATATATAAAATTACATAAAATAATAAAACGATTTAAATTGAATAAATAAAACTAGGGCTGCCACTAATGACTATTTTTATTTCGATTAATCTATCGACTAATTTATCGATTATTAATTAATCTAAACGATTAATTTCCCGCACAAAAAAATCAACAATTTTACTTAAGAATATTTTATTAAACTATATTTCATTAAACTAAATGAAATCTAAAAGTAAAAAAGTAAAGTGCAATACAAACGTAACGCCAGGTTCACACTCCGTCTGTGGTGCGTATTTTTTCCGCGCCCATGTTAACGGATCAGAGCGTTCACACTGCATGCGATTGCGGTCCGGCAGTGTGCTCCAGGAGCGGTCTGCAGCAGTCATGCTGCGATCGTTTCCACACGGAGTCTATTTCTGCTGGCGGGCAATGGACGGACTAAGTGACAGTCATTATTTGCATTAAAAATTTACATGGATTGACACGGAAGTTTAGTAATTACACCATAAATGCATATAATTATAGTCTACTGTTTCATGGCTTTTTGGCTAGATTTAAAAAGGAAAAGTGCACTTTTAGATAAACAAGACAATAATAGATGGCACTCGTGGTGGTAGTTAAACAAAGTTATATTTATTGAGTTTAAACGTGAATATATCTATGAAACATTGTGTTAACTGCACTGTTATAAAAGAGGATCGCAATGCTGAAAACGCATGTCAGAAGCAAAGTTTTTTTTAAACAAATACTGGATAAATGGTGTTTTGGAAACAGCCGCGGATCAGGAGCGGACTGCAAACGCGTCCTGTGTGAAAGCAAAATGAGTTTGTGCTGCTTCTGCACTGCATACACATACTGTATACGCACTGCAGACGGAGTACGTGTGAACTTGGCACAAAAAATCTAGTTCAACATCTGAGGCAACGCCACAAAGAGCTCTATGACTAATGCATGGCAAAAAAAATCCCTGGAAACGGGATTTAAATTGTTTTTTTCTGCCATATATGTTTATTCTAGAGACATTTTGTTACACCTTACTTAGTGATTATTTTGCCTTATGCCTGTTATAGAGACATGTTACAGCTTTTTGATAAAGCTCTAGTTGGTTTTCTTTTGGAAATATGTTTCAAATTCACACTGAATGCATTTATGACTAAAGCATGTCTGTGTGTGTCAAAATTGCGATTAAAATCGAAATCGCAAAATTGATCAAAGAAATTGCAATAGTTTTTTTTTGTCCATATCGCACAGCCCTAATGTACAGTATAGCTGAGAAAAAAAAACTTTTTTTTTTTTTGTAAATAAAAATTAATTAATTGGAGATGCTTTGATTATTACAAGTTTTGGAATCATTAAAATTGGAATTTCAGAAAATATGGAAAACTGGCATTTGGTAAAGATAAACACTGTAAAATCAATCATTAGACAGGCTTTGATTCATAAAATGTAATTAACCATTAAACGGAGTCAGAAAAAATGAAAATGGAAAAAATGGAATTTGGAAATAAAACTGATTTCATAGTGCCCTATAGTTTAAATAATTTTTGGTCGTAAAAAAAAATAGACCTAAGTGAACAATTGCCTTTAAAATGACTTAAAATACATATTTAATGGCAATGAGGCAATAATAATAATGAGTTCAAATAAAGTATCAAAAGCAAGAAATCATATGGTTTTATTGAACAAAATTGTTAAAATACATAATGTATTATAAACAATAGAGCTAACGCACATTACGCATTACAACAAAGGCCCACAGGGGGCGCCAACGGCCTGACGATTATTCTTACACATTACTGTGCGATCTAATCCTTGTTTAATATTGACCAAGCACCATTTAATTCAAATGTCTACTTAATCTTTAATATCTGGCCATTTTTTTAGGACAGAAATGCTATAGCCACTGTTATTAAAAGAATATGTGGACATCAAAAACGTGTAAACTCAAGAGGGTTTGAGCTTTTATTTTGAAACAGCGATGTATTCTCCTGTGTTTGCATAGATTTATAAATGATTTACCTTACAAATCTGATGAAATGCCGCACATTGCGCTCCCAGATGAATGTTATAATAAACCCAAACTCACAACATCATGCAGAGATGGGGTTTGAGACGCTCCACACATGTAAATAACAGTTACTGCGGAACTACTGTGAACGGAGCCGCTGAGTGACGCACATACTTAACCTACACGCATGTAAATAAAGCGCATATACTGTATTAGAACTGCATCGCATATAATTATTTAAATCGTAGCATTTGTGAATTCACAATTATGCTTAATTATTTATTCATTATTTTTAAATGGGTTTAATATATCATACAGCCTTGGGAAACAGTCTAATGTCTTTTATGGATTCTCGTCCGTGAAATGCACCACTTACGGTATTTTACCGGTTAGTCGACGCAAGCAAAATTAAGTCGAGGATTTTTAAAAATCGAATAGTCTAATAAAATCGACGAATCGCAACAGCCCTAAATAAAACATAAATAAATAATAACATATATAAGGTTACACACACACACACACACATATTATCTACACAACCTACAGACATTATATATATATAATTTGTATTAAAATATAATGATATCATTAATTTTTTTAAGGTCGTAAAAACCATGATTTTTGGTTATTGTTTTTTCCTACTTATTTTGCAGAGGGGGAACACCAAAACAGCTTTACAAAAACAAAACTAAGTTTTTTGTGTGACCAATTTAGTTGACGATTCAGACTGTAAAGGCCTGTGTTCAATTAGTCTGATTAGTTCTTATGATTCATTAAAGGGTCATGAAACACCAGACTACTTTTTCTGAGATTTTAGCAGAGGTGTTTGTGTTGCACATCATAGAAGATAATGCTTCCGTTAATTTTAATTGTTGGAGAAAAATGGTTAATTTTAAGCTTTTTTGCACGATTTTCATCTTTCGGGTTTAAAATCTACATCGTGTCGATGAAGAAAAACCAAATGTCGATGAAGAAAAAAAAAAACCTTAATGGTCAAAAAAAAAAAAAAGTCTTCATGACGTTTCATCCAGTGAAGCTGCAAACATTACTGTATCATTGATAACTGATGCTAACTATTTTACATTATTACCAAAGCTACAGCCATAAGGACCATAACATGCATTTCACTTCAGAATGTACTAATGACAGTACACAGTTTCAAATACTAGAGTGTCAAAATATCATTAGTGAAGCTATGCATCAGAGCTCAGCAGCATGGCTATTTTAAGCAACATGGTTACTAAGCTGCTCTCTGCTGATCACTGATGAACAGGAAACACATTTCAGTAATAATTCCTCCAACTGTGAAAAAGAAGAACATAAAATTCATTCTGCTGTGTTTAATTCAACAATCATTAATTATTATGGTGGGAAAAATTGAATGAGCAAGACTGTAAAAAAAAAATTTGTTTTTATTTAAAAAAATGTTTCATTCAAAAATGACAAATTTCCTTCAAACTTATATATACATACACAGTACAAACAGCAATGATAATGTATGTGTGTGTGTGTGCCATCAATTTGTAAATCTATTTTGGCATATTAAGAAATGTTATCAACATTGCTATTCCAATTTAATGAATGCGAATGAAAAAAAAAATCATTAGATTGTTTGTTTTATTTTTTATTTTTTTTACATTAAACAAAATATTCAGGATGCCTAACGTCAATGTGCTGAAATGCTGCTTTATTCTAAACTGTTGCTTCAATACTAAATACTATACAAGAACAAAGTCTAGGTAAAACAATCTGTTCACAGACTTAAACGGTGTCAACCAATCTGCTTTCAGGATATCCTGTTATGCCTTACATGTCATTCTTCAGTGTAGGGGGTGAAAGCAAATGAGGTCTAGACACAAAGAAACAACAAATGACTTTGAACTGGCATAACCTTAGGATTAAAACAGAACAACATTCTTTGTGGCTGAATGTAACAAAGGATGCAAACGCAGACGGAATCGCAGAATCCAGTCATAAAAACGGAATTTACTGTTTAACGCGGAGTGTCACGGAATTTGTCAAAGTTTGGATGAATTAGTCAAAAGTAGGTTATCATTACACGTAAATCAAATGGCGATATGGACTAGCATCTGTAAATATTAAGCTGCAAAAAGACTATTTAAATATGAATCCTGCATGATATGCATGTCTCTGTGTAAATGAAAGGTATTCGTTTATTACACACATACTGAAGCGCACATGACGCTAGCGGTGATTTCAGCGTCTGCCATCTCACTAAATGCAGTTTTTAAACTAAATTAGATTGTATAGTTTCGAAATTTGAAGCAAAAATAGAATGGTTTGACTTCAGTTTTGTGAAACTATAAATACAAATATCTGCATGAAACAGCGGACGAGTTGAATGAGACGCAGATTCACTCTCTGCCCGCAGGTGGCGCTTAAAGCATTTCCTTGGTTTCGCCTGTAAACAAAGCAGCGCTGCACTTATGAACTTTAATATGCATTATACAGAGGCAAAATGAAAAGAAAAAATACCATCTAAACTTTTCTAAAGACAGTAAGTTCCCCTCAGACATGCATTCATATAAACTTCTACACCTAAATGAATCTCGATTTGTTTAGCATCTCAACCGATTTGAATAGTCACATGTTTCCCCTAGTTTTACGGCTTTTGGGGGGGGGGGGGGCGCTATGACCAATGGAGCGCTTGTGATCTGGCGCTATAGAGACAATATAATTAAATAAAAGAACTTGACCTTCAAGGGGGGCGGGGGGGTGCCGTTGGGGGGGCGGGCCGCCCCCCTAAAACAATGGCAGGGGAAAAACAATGTGGTCAATATTTGAATAATTTTTCAACCGGCTTGCAGTCGTTACATCCCCGATATTCGGGGTATAGGACTTTGAAAGTACATATCACACACCAACAATAGGTGACGCCAAAACACGCATAAAACGATGTGCCATGAAATAAGTAATGTAAGCATGTTGTAAAGATCCGAGTCAAAACAAAAGAATTGTGATTTGTGATTTTAAAACATAAGACAGCCATCCCAGTTTGAAGGACTACAGTCAGATTAACTTCTAATTGTAATAAGGATTTGGTAGGCTATATATGATGATAGCCTAAAATGTCCCAATTCAGAGGGCTACGTTTTTAGTTTGTTTTAGGTATATCACAAAGTTGTCATGTTTTATGTGATTGTTGGTACATTTTTCCAGTTTTTACCATAATTTCAAAACAAAAATTTAAATAGGAAAAACATGCAAAATTAAAATAATTGAAGACAAAATGTGTTCAACTAAGAAAAAACAAGATTTTGTTTTTAAAAAGCCTTTTTCCAAAAGGTACATCTGGAAAAAGGGGGGTCGTCTTATAATCAGGGTCTTATATTTGGGCCAATACGGTAATACTACTACTACTACTAAAATGATTACAACTTTATTTTTTAAGGAATAATCACACAATATTTCTTCCATGTTTCGAATTTAATAGTAAATCCCCTTTGTCAAAAAATATTTTCATTAATTAAAAGATAAATTAATTTAATGTTTTATGCCTTCATTTGATAACCAGAAAAAAAAAAATACACAACACAGAATTTCTAAAGAAAAAAAACCATAAGGCTGTTATTAAGAATAAATAAAAGTTGTTTTCATGCATTCAAATAATTAGACATGCTAAAAAACAGAATTTGGTAACAATAAAACAAAAGGTGAGGAAAAAAATAGAACATTTAATAAGGCCCTAAACATGTAATTTTGGTTAAACTTTCAATAAATTGATGTTGAATTGTATAAGTTTCATGATTTTAATTAATTAGACATGCTTTTGATTAATCAATTTAATTAAACCATTAAAAAAAAAAAAAATAGTCGTCCAGAAAAATTAAAATTGGGAAAAAAAACGGAATCCAGAAAAATTAAAATGGAAAAAATGGAATTTGAGAAAAAATCTAACGGATTTCATAGGGTCCTATGTACAATGCATCACCTGCAGTGATAACAGCTGAGATGAACACAAATCAGCTTCAACTAGGCCTGGGTGGCCATAACTGTTCAATCCTGATATTGCTACTCTACTAGATGAAAAGAAATGTAAATCAACAACACCACGCAAGCGAGCCTCTCCCTCAGAGTTACCTTCCAATGTTTGTGTTTCAATCCCTGCAACACTGAAAGCATATCTGTCATCACGGAGATGACCAGACAGACAACCAGTCTGCTGTTCCACAGTGACGTCAGTGGCAAAGGCCTGCGAGAGCTGCTCCAACGGCCAAGTTTACCACTAGAAAACACTCTTTTTCAGCTATCATGAATGAATAGTATGTGAGTGCTGAACAAATAGAGGTTATTGATACGTTTATTGAACTTTCCCATTACTTAGTTTCCACTAATCACTTGTTATGGAAAAGTCTGAATATAATCGATAGCAAATGGCAGAATGATTAAATTAGACAAGACTTCTCACTTATTTGTGTTCTGGTCTAAAAAGCAATAACCAAGTAACACATAATGCTGTGAACCAGTCGTGAGTTTTGTAATTATGAAATGATAGAAGGACATACAATAAAATACAACATTATTTTCTTCTAAAACACTTGTCCATATGAAATGATAAACCTTGTATCTAACTACAAATGTTTTAGGCTCATTGTTGTGTGGCCATTTTGCTTCGGAAAAGAGATTAGAGAGTTTGGATCACATTTAAGTAAGAACTGCATGATATGCCGTAAGCAACATGACAAGATTACCAAACAAAACCAAGCATAATCATGACACTGGTTGACGCAGAATTCAAGATGGCAGCATTGCTAAACAAGCATACCAAGCCAACAACAGAACAATCGACAAGGAAAGGTAGCACTAAAAACAGGTCTAATATCTGATGTCTGAAGGCTTTGTACAGACATACATGCACAAAAAGCACATATTTAGCACACAACATGCACAAAATAGCAGTTCGGTTCAGTGTTGTTACTGTTAACTAAAAGTATTAGAAATAGTTTTCAACAATTGAAATAAAGCTGAAATAAAAATAAATATAAATATTAGATGAAAAACTTAAAAATGTAATTAGAAATGTTGCCTTGGCAACTACATGAAATAAAAGATTAAAGCTGAAGTACAAAATGACAAAACCTGATAAAAATAACTAAAGTTGAAAGAAACTTAACACTAACTAAAACTTCAAAAGCCAAATTACGGAAACTAATAAAGTTAAATCAAAACAAAATTTCTAATACAGATATAAAAAATACTATACTTCATACTACATTAAAACGGGTCTCTAATGGTAATAGTGGTTTCTACTATCTAGTATTCAAAAGCATATGGTAATGTGTGTCCGAATACTAAGCATTTCACCATCATAGGCCAAAAACAAATAAAAATACCCATATGAAACTGCTGCCCTCTGTGATATTCAAACAACCTTCTATAAGTCCACAGAATCTGTCTAAAAGTCAAATGTTGCACAGTAATGACTTTGCAGTGCTCTAGGGCCCATGATTATGAACGTGGTTTTGCCCAGCTCGTCAGTGAACAACGGCTCTGTGTAGTTAATGCTGCTTCATGTGAAAGCCCGCACGTGATGGAGATTTACTGCTGACTACAGAATGGCTTTACTGACAAGATGCGCATTAAATATCGCATGCGATATATCGTGCAGCCATAAATATAATATATATTATATAATTTGTGCATGTATGTGTTACGATATAACTACGAGGTCATATTCAGAAGACAATGAAACCGAAAGCAAATAGCGTTGAAACAGGAAGTGAATTAAACAGAAGAGAATGACAAAATAACGGTGCACTTAACAGAACATAAACCTGACAATAAGAATTTTAGGCTATTGTTAGCCTATATGTATAATAGTTTGTTCTGATCCTCGAATCCGACTGGACAAGATACTTTCTATTGATATTTCCACCTGCGCTTTCTAGACGGGCTGTCAGTCAGTGCAGTCACAGTGTTGCTCCACAAGGTGGTGGAAAGGGACTGTCATTCAACTACACGATCAAAAACGCTGATTCATTCATTCATAGAGACGTAATGAAACACGCTGTTGAAATTATTTTTTAACTTTGAGCGCCACTTTAGAAGGCTCAGCTGACCAGCTATGCGTCGATGCCAAGAAAGAGATTTCGCTTTCCTTGAACATGACAACCTATTTTCACAAATATATATGATTCTGCCTGGAGGACAGACGCAAGTAATCTCACTCTCATTCACTGTCTGTTTAGGCTTGTTAAGTGCAAATCTACGGAGCCTCTGTACAAATCAGCATGGTACACATTATGTTATCATTACTAACTTGTTTAATATTCAGTCCACATGCATGAAGTGTAAAACGAGAAGGGCATAACCTTCATAAACTGACTTCTCAAAATTGGAAGCAAAGCACAAAACCGGTCAAGAACTGGACTTCACTACCATAAACCTACACCACACACACATAATTACAAAACCAATCCAATGCAAGCTCAATGCTGTCCAATACAGTTCACTATACAGAGTTAACACCGATGTAGGCTGAGATGTCTGCTTAAGTACATGGATCATACCAAAAGCAAGTTTGTCCACATAACACGAACATACCTGTCAGTGACTGGGGACCGTGTGTCACTCATTGGGCTTTTGTTTTTAGCTTTTATTCGTCCTATATCCTATAGTCATTTTCAGATGCATCAGGAGAAGCATCGGTTTTTGATGTTGCATGAGGCAGTTGCATCCATATTCTGTTGTGCTGACCAGGAGGTTCACTAATTGAAAAAAAACAAAACATAATATATAAGTTGCACCAAAGCAGCAGTTAAATCCCAATGATCCCACACGATCATAAACATGCCCAAAATCACATAAGCAGATGACTTTAAATATTAGACAATATGAAAGCATTTGCTATGCACTGACAACCTAAAAAGTCAAATCAGCACATAGTACTTATGCATCATATTTTTCCAAACCAATATGTTTTTAAACCAGTCCTGAGGAAACCAAAAGAACATTTGGTTCATACAGGAGTGGTGCGGTTTACCAAAAAATAATCCTACTGTTAATAACATGAACATAATAACACTCTACCTCTAGTGTAATTGTAGTTCATCCATATAAAACACACTAAATATGTTCTGTATACACAAAAACGTTATATAGTTATAAAAAAGTTACGTTATACCTGTTAGTTTTAACAGAACAGTACAGTAAGTCAGAAGGCTTGTACAGGTCAGTCAATCATTTAACCAAAATAACGCTCACAATTAGTGCTATTCCGTTATCGTGCAGCTGTAACTGTAACGTTACCTTCATTTTCAGCAGCAGCTCCCAGGTGAAGCCGAAACACGTCCTACTGCTCGAGGTTACACTCCTTACACAATTAAAACACTTTTGAGTTTCCTAATGCTGAATGTGTGTGTGTGTGTGTGTGTTACGTCCACAGCCAACACAGCAGCGGCAGATCCTCAACCCAGACTGCAGGCGAGGCCTTTGCTATGCTAAAGCTAACAGCAGCCTAATGTCCCCTCCAAAAATGAGACGCGATATTTTCCCAACAAAAATAATAAACAGTCGTGCGCATCCACACCAATCCCACAGACATCCAGACTGGGAAACACTGCACGCGCTCATACACGAGTCACCTCGCGGAGAGTTTCCATGGAGCGGCGACGAAATCTCTTCAGCATCAAAACAAACAAAACCACTCGATAAAAGTTCGCGGAGGTCTTCCCGAAAGTTTTTAGAGAAGCTACCGCGTTCGTACGGAAGCGAGGGTCCACGCTAAAATCAGTTTAGAGGTTGTAGGTTCCGGTCCATCAAACTGGGGAAAGTTGAGATGTACCGGACTGCTGCCGTGCCTCCCGCGGGGTTGCGTCTCAAATCCTGGTGCCTGGCGAGCCGCCTGCATGGACAGCACTTCCGATTCAACCGAGTTCACGCGAGCTCACTCTGCTGAACTGACTCGGAACGAGCCCCACAATGCTGTCTGGGTAGACAAGCTCACTAGAATTTGAGAAACTGTCAGTTGTTTGGGTTATAGTTTGGCGTGAGGATGGTAATTCAAAGTTTCGTTTTCAAACTCCGGAAACGCGCCCAGTGGAAAATAAAATGTTAGGACGTTTTTTTTTATCTTAAGTAAAAGTCGATAATTTTTTTCTTTACAGCTGGCTAAATGAGTTTAATTAATCCGTTGGAAAATGTGAGCTAGTCACTGGTTAAATTAGAAAAGCTTCCGAGCCCAAGTATTATGTTAGCTTGCCGCACGGTGGACGTTCACTAAACTGCAACGCGTAAATTACGTTTTAGCCTACTTGAGTTGAATCTTTTACGTACCTTATTGGATTTTTCATCATAATATAGTTTAAAATGCACATAAATGTACTTACAACAGCCGAGTCGAGAATCTAAAGACGATTTCTTAAAAGATTTCCACCTGAACAAAACAACAACAAAACACTTTCATATAATAAAATGTTTTAAAATCATTAATATATTGAAAAACTGCTTCACTGCTTTTTATAATAAATAAAACATTATGCAAAATCCCTTACAAATCACTTTTTTATATATATAAGCCTTTTAGTAGCATGTTTTACCATCTCTAAACAGTTAAATCACCTAGTCCTAGATTTCTGTCATTAAACCCTAATATCTTAATGATTTGTAATTCAGAATTTGAACACATTAATTCGAAGAGGTGTATTCAAGTCATGATTAAATATTTTTTTCATTTATGTTCTTTTTAAGGTTTACTAACATATTTTTAATCAATTACAGCTAAACAAAATTAACATTGTCAACCAGAATTAAAATGATCCTTGTCACTAAGGTCTATTAGTGACAGTCCATCAGTCTGAATTTCTGTATGTATGAAAACTTCCACATAACTGCAACAACACCCTAAAATACATTATTATAATGATGAAGGCAATGCTTATTGATTTATCAACTGGTGTGGTCAATTCACCATAACAGATAAATAACTGATGCAAACAGCCGGTAAGTCATCACTCAAAGTCTCAAAATTTGAAAATGGTTACACTTCAAAGACAAGATTTCTTGGTTTACTTTTTCATTCAAGTCATTAATCACACACAAACCATTCAGTAATCTTCCAGAAACATTTAGTAGTTTTTCATGATCATTTCTGAATATTGCACATACTAAAAGTTTAAGAATGTAAAAGCAACATAATAACAAGTAGTGTTCCTAAAAAAACAAAACTACCAACAAAAAGAACACAAAAACAAAATAAACGTCAACGAAATACATAAATCCAGTACTTAAGAGTTTATACACTGCATTCCTTATGAGTACAAATATATTACATTAGATTTGAGATTCTTTCAGTCTCTCTTCACGTCCTGCCCGTTAACCTCTGCCATCCTGTGGCGATTCATCCAGCGCTGGTATTTGAGCTGGGATTTGCGGTGTGTGAAACGACTGATGTCAACCATGAACACCCAGGACAGCGCATACATGGCCACACCGCCACATTTAATGATGAACTTGGGTCTTGGAGAGATTAGCTCACAGTACAACATGGCACCACCACCGAAAATGCGCATGAACCCAACAGCACAAAAAAAAAAAAAAAGACGAAAAAGAAAAACAAAAAAGAAAAAAAGAACAAGAACAAAAAAAAAAAAAAAAATAAGAACAGATCCACCACGTCTCCGAGGAAGCTTTCATGTGGCCAGATGTTTCAAAACGCACTGCCGTCGGGAGGAGTGGGGTTGTGATCAAAAGAACAAAAAAAAAAAAAAAGAAGTCGCTTCAAACAGCACGGCACAAGACTCGATGCCCGACTCCTCCACCACATAGTGAGCAGAATACCCAGGCTGCTCATGGTGTGGTGAGCGAGCATTACCAGGCCCTCTGTGCGGAAGTACACACACCAGGCCATGTCAAAGATAAAGTAGCTCAGACTGACCACCATAGCGGGTGATCTGCAGAGGGGTGATTCTTTGTACCTGGAAATGACATATCTAAAAAATTAGCCATTGTCATTGAAAAAAGACAATGTTTGCATGCATAATAAGCCAACATTATATGTTAGGGTTGTGCGACATGTCTGGCGATAATACGTAATTTGTTGTTTTAAAGGGGTACTTTGCAGCTGCAAGAGGTATTTTGATAAAAGTTGGCTGTCTATGTAGTAGAAACTGTCTATTAATTTTTTTTTTAATTGTTGCTACACGACCAGAGAAAACAGGAAAAAGGGCTGTGGTGAAGAAAAGTAGGAAAACTTCAACACCCATAATGCACTGGGCTCGATCATTATCGATCCGTGAGTGGGATTCAAATGTGAAGCCTGATCTTGGTAGTTTTCACACAAAATTTTTTTTTTCAGTCCTTCGAATTAGGCATTTTATGGTCATCTGATAGACTTTTGCTGACACATAACGGGATTTTCTTGGTATAGGTCACAGAAAAATAATACGCAATGCTCATTTACTTGTACTACTGACATTGTAACAATACAAAGCTTTTTGCAAGATCGGCAAACTAACCCTTTGACAATGTGTGAGCATTTGACATTATAGAGTATTTCATTCACTTTGCAAAAACCAAACAAAAACACTCCAAATATCAGCATGATTGCAAATTTGATATTGATTTTATACAACAGTTTCCAACAGTTCAATAAACAAGATGTTAAAATTAAGCAAGTTACATTTTAGACATAGCTAATATTGTCTGTTTTGCTCTATTTCACCAACAAAAATAATTTTAAACACAAGTCTCTGAGAAACAAACATTGGTGTTTCTTTACTGACTGAATCTGCGTTTAGAACAAATCAGTTGAGGGAATAATTCAATGACTCATTCATTAACCGTCACTTGCTTTGTTCCTCAATAAATCAGCCATTTGAACGAAGATATGAATTTGAAGATGCGAGCCAATGACTCACTCATTAAGACAATTCCTGCGTCCGAATATGACTACTTCCCTAAATATAAGAGTGAAAAACTGCACATGAGAAGAGTAGTATGTCCAAATTTATGATATTCAAAAAACAGTTGGTTGAAATGTACCAACTTACAACTTCCACTGAGATTCCAAAATGCGAAATAAGTAAACGACAGTGAAACTGACAGTGCAATTGACAGTGTAAGTGATTTAACGGTCGCAAACTAAGTTCTTATTCAAATGTAGTACCTATTTCGGATGCAATTTTGGACACAGCAAGTGACTTGCCACCATCTACTGGTAGTTTTAGTTACTTTTCCAAATGTTCTTTCTAAAACAATAATCTCATAGCACTAATTATGCAATTGTAATCACAGTGCAAATGCATTTATGGAGCTGCATTAAGTAGTCTGTATATATCGTACAACCCTAACATATATATATTAGTATTTGTACATCTTGCCTGGGTAGGTGAAAGGCCACAGTCCATCTATGTATCCAATGTAAGCGGTTATACAGACTGCAAGGATGCCATGGAATAGTGTAACTAGCCGACAGTTCCATTCATAGCCACAAGAGCCATTTGTGTAGCACAGCAAAGCATAAAGACCAATCCACCCAGCTAAGCACGCTCCGACTCCCAGCACCAATGGCGACATCTTTATTCTGTGAACCTAATCAAATACAACGAGCTGTCACATTCACAAAACACTTTACCATGTTAGATTGCATGCATGCATTCATTAGAGTACTTACTTGAAGCACCACAACGCTTGAGCGACTGTATAAAAATATGACACTTTTCCTTTGATTTCTGAAACTACTCGAGTATGTCTGAAGGGTTTGCAGTGGCTTTCACATTAACAGTTGAGAAATACAAGAGTCTGGCTTGTATCTGGGTGTGTCAAAAGTAGACCAAAAGTTACTGTGGCAACCTTATCCACAGCTCTTTATCCTAATGTTGTCTGAACCTCGGATGTAAAGCAGCTGAAGTTGAACTAGGTCAATACTAGGTTACTTTATTTTAACATATTCAATATATATATATATCCGGACACTGATATAGCCTGTAAGTTTGAGAACCGAGAATGTGTTCTTATTAATAACAGGTTTAATAAGAAATAACTGATAAAATAAACACTCAAAAGTTACTGTGGCAACCTTATCCACAGCTCTTTTTCCTAATGTTGTTCAAACCTCTGAAGTAAAGCAGTTTAACTACATCAATATTTGGTTATTTTATTAAACAGCAAAATAACTGATATAGCCTATTGGAGGGTTGGGAACTGAGAAAGGGTTCTAATTCTTACTCAACAGGTTCAGTAAAAAAATACTTAATAAAATACTGCTCAAAAGTTACTGTGGCAACCTGCTTGAAGCTCTTTATCCTAATGTGTCCTGAACCATGATGTGAAGCAGTGTTGAACTTCGTCAAATATTAGTTATTTTTGTCAAACATATACACAGGATATTTATATCTATATTCTAGATAGATAGATTTATCGATATATATATATATATGTGTGTAGGTTTGGGAACTGGGAAAGGGTTATTAATTCATATTTTAGTAAACAGATTCAATAAAAATAATACAATTAACAATACATGATTAATAAAATAAATACAATAAAAATATTTTTTAAAAAATTAATTATTAAACATTGCTCTGCTCCAGATGCAAATTATGCAATGAAAACGAAAATAAGTCCTTTTCATCATCTGAGCCGGTTCTTTTGTTAATCAAAAATATACAACGGACCTTTAAGTCTGATCAGTTGCATCAAAAGAAGAGATGACTAAAAACGAATGATAAAATGTTTTCAATATGTGTGTATTTATTATTTTATACATATAATGTAAAAAAATGTTCCAATTGTGCACTGCATTTATAGCATTCTACCAAACGGATAAAAAAAAAAAATTTAAAGTTCTTCCTGTTTTTCTTCCCTTCTATCAGTTTTTGGGTGGAATATGGAATTATCTGACCATTTGGCAACAGACCTTTATATTTTCAACGTATTCTTAAAAGTACTACTCAAAGCACTTCTTACGATTTCCCTCCCCCACTGTTGCCAAGAGTCAAGTTCATAACAACCTGTTTCAATGTCAGCACTTTCAGATGTAAAATAAATATAGCCTCATAAATTAAATCATTATAATGGAATAATTATATAATATATATATATATACTAGTCTATATATATAATATAGTATAATATATATACATAATATATCTATATATATTATATGAAAGCACATCTGTCCAAATATTCTTAGTTCACTGCGAAACAGATACTGATGTATCCACCTTGGGCTAATCTTCTGAGCTATTGACTGGCTGAGGTTCAATTAATTACCACCCTTCATTAAATTAAGACGAGCAGTTAAACGTGTAGCCATGAAATGAAATATGTTCTTTAAAAGAAGAAAAGTATAGATCTCTTACAATAGTCACCTCAATAGCATGTTCATTGCCAGGCCGGAGAGTTATTCAGTGCTCAGCATGGATGCGGTCTTCTTCCTCCGCGCCTCTCGTTTCAGCATCACGTACAGAAGCGCAGCAGCGGACACGAGGCCTTGAGGGACCCCAGTGTTCAGCTCCGGCATCGTCTTGGAGATGGTACGCAAATCACCACAAAAACAAAAGCCACATTTCAGCCGCTCAGTCCCTCAGCGGCTGGACAACTGCGAGGATGACAACAAAGAGGAAGACACATCCTTACAGCAGGGCGACCTCTGCTGGCACGGACCGCGTCCTTCGCTACAAATGACCATAGTTTTTGACCATTATTACTCCAGTCTTCAGTGTCACATGATCCTTCAAAAATCATTCTAATATAGCCTACTGATTTGCTCAAGAAGCATCTCCTATTAGTGTATAACAATAATATTTAAAAACATGATATAATGCTTAAAGTTTTTATTAAGTGTTAAACATAGGTGGTTATACACCAAAGCAGAATGTTGCAGCTCTACACTCACATTTAAAAACAATTTTGCTTTTCTAACAGTAAAAAAAGAAGAGACTTTTATAAAAGACATTTGCTGAAGGAGCTTTTATTTAAAATGACTTCATATTATGCTAATATTCATTTTCATAGGAAAATAGCTTTGATACTTTATTCTTAACAGCATTATCCTTAAAAAGAGTCAGTAAACACTGAATCACCAAGGCACTTGTATCCCAGACAATGGCTGTTGATTGGGGAGGTGTAATCTCAAACAACACCTTCAACATAACACTTAAAAACTCTTTAAAAAATTTTTAAATAAAATAAATCAGCATAAACATTTTAGTACCATGAACTACAATCGAGTCAACTGTGGCTTGTTAAACGTGGACATTCGCATAGTAATAGAGGCGAGTCGTGAGTTGAAGGTGAATGTAGTGAAATGTGGAACAATAATACAGTTTCTCTTCTTCATGATAGTGCTCAGTCTGTGGATTTGGTCCTGTTGAATGAAGGTGATTTCTTCTAGGACATTTGATACCACACAATCCGTATTTGTGATGCTTTCACAGCTCTGCTGATGTTCTGAGGTCATACTGATAGGAGGAGCCTGGGTGACAGTAATGCTGCATAACCAAAAGATGGCAGTGTTGGATGCACAGTAGTGACAATCTAAGCAGGATTTCATCAGACTGATGCCTTTCTCTGTATGATTTCTATCTCTCTGTTTTACCAGAACATACACTTACTTTGGTTTCCTCATGTCACTTTTGCAGTGTTGCCTGTTCCCAACTAATGAGAGTCCATACTTCAAACTATGAGTTAATGATATTGATCCAGCTGGTTCTTAAATTATACTGTTGTGCAATGGAATAAAGACAAGTCCATCCTTATGTAAATGAAAACACATACACTCCCAAAGAATCCCAGCATTAAGACTTGAGGTGAGATAATTCACATGATTGAATCTGTCTGAATTAAATGTTGAATGACTCAATAGCTTTTTATGTCTCTACCAATATTAATCAAAGCATGCGTACGTCCACCATGAACTTAATATAGTGCTTTGAATCTAAGTCAAAATATAGAATTTAAAATAAAACTAAAAAAATAAGAGAGAAAAAAGGCATTTTCTCTGAACATGTGCACTGTGCTTAAGTGTCGTCAATCATTTCCCACTGCAAAATAAATAATACCAGTTTCAGAAAAGAAAAAACGAAAATTGGCAACCTGATGAGATCCAGCTAATTTTAAGATTACATCTGGTTATATACTGACTAATTCACAGGTTGCTCGTCCCAAACTCACCTGGGTCTCAAGACTCAAAAGATACTCATTCCACAGTGCTAGTAAGAGTAAGAAGAGTTTTAAAACTACTGACCAGCTCAAAGATGTGGGTAACTGCTCTGGAGAAACAAAATTAGAGCACTAGTGCTGCTCAAATGATGCTCCATCCACACCCATCCAGCACCATTTCTGCTCTGTGCAGAAGGCATGAGTCTGAAGGCTTGGAGGTGAATGAAACTTGTGGAGAAGGTCACATTAAATATGCTTTTGCAGAAGCATATGTGGATCTAGGTCTCTTCCTCCCATAGGCACAGCTGTTTGTGGGGTACGTAGTAAGTAAACTGGTAGCCTTTGCTGCAGCTCTTGATGCCGCATTTATATGGGCTGCCCCTGCCAGAGACGTCCCTGTTGCGGCAGTACTTCAGCAGGCAGGGGTACCATTCCAGTCTGAGGTTGTAACTACACAAGCAAGGCTGCCACAGGTCCTTCACTGTCCCGCAGCTCTGCAGGCCTGGCACCGCCACTGCTTGAAGTTCGAACATGGAGCCCTCCACGCCTGAAGAATCGGAAAAATAATTTTAGTAAACGATCTTCAAGCTTCAATCTATGTAGGTCAGTGATGCGTTACAAATGCAGATGTGTTCCAATTAAAACGGTGATGCTTCTGTACTGAGTCTAACTGCATTAAATTGACGTGGAAAAGAGTGGGATAAGGCTCAAACTTTTTTTATTGTTTTACTGTCGCCATGTCTACAATGATAGTTAAACATGATAATTCAAGCAAAGAGTCTTATTATATTATTTATTATTAGTATTTAACCCAATCAAAACATAAAATAAATAAAAAATGTTAATATTTCAATAGTAGTCCTTATCTAGTTTTAATAACATTATTATATCGTCTGCCACATTATTAAAAATCACATTTATTTTTTACTCATTAAAATTTTATATATTTATATGAAATGCACATTGGTAACACTTTAAGTCATAGGGGAACGGCATTTCTCACTATTAACTAGCTGTTTATTAGAATGCCTATTATTAACATATTGGTGGTTTATTAGCACTTATAAAGCACATAATCTGCATGACCATATTCTACATCCCTAATCCTGTCCAATACTAAACTTATACACATACATATATATATATACATACATATTTATATATCTATATATATAATAGATATTTAAACAAACATGATTATACATTCCCAAATATATTTATATTAGTGGATTTCAATCCTTTCTTGGCAACAAAACTTCGCAAAAATACAGAATTTAATCAATGTTTCATTTTTGTTGGTATCTTTAATTCACCATTAAAGCCTGAGGTGTCAAATGACACATGATCTACATTTGCATTTATGCATTTTTTTAAATTATAATTAATTTACTTTTTACATATTTTGTCTAAAGGTTAAATGTGGAGTTCAAGTGGAAAAATAAGTGACTATTATTTCATACATCAGCCATGGTACGGTTCATATCACGGTTTTGGAGCTTCGGTTCGGTTCGGTTTGCTGTGGTGGTAGGGTTCATGGCTTGCCACCAGCAATGCTAAAGAACACCAAATTCCCTTTTAACTTAATAATAATAATAACAATAATTGCTCTCTATTAGTTCTTGTCAATTGATGCATTAACAAATGAGATTTGAAAAATTGTTGCTTTGTAAAGTGTTACCAAAAAATCTATTGCCTTAAAAAAAATTAAATAAGGCCTGAATAAGCAGATCAATTCATATGGAACAACCAATTTTAAAATACTTAGGCTACATATAAAAATGCATGTGCCATGGATAAATTAAATGGAATAGCTGGACAATAAGGAAATGATTTTAATCAAATATGTAATAACTCAATCTGACACTTGAGATTTGCAAGCTGTTTGAGAGGCGGCTGTGCGCGCTTTGGCTGAGAGCGCATTAAAGACTGTCTCTCAGAGAGTGCACGAGTACTTTATGGGTTAAAATAGCTTGAATGTTTAAACTGGCATGACTTAAAATTACGTGCAAGTGACAATTCCATCAACTGTCCGAAACACGAGCTAGTCTTGCGTGCACCTGGCTTGCAGAGCAAACTCAACGTGGATATTATGGATGTGAGGCCATTTGTGTATTTTCAGAGAGTGGGAGAAGACACAGTACCACTCAATCACTCACACTGTTTGTGAAATTCCGTCTCACAGAACGTTTTAAAACGACTGATCTGCTCTGATAATCTGTTTGGATTCAACCTACATGCTATACTGCATAAATCTCCTGCTTTCTAATCGCGAAACCTGCGGGAATGTGTAGAATTATGCACAATGCCTGAAATTCCGCAGCGAAACACGGCAACATTAGCACTCAATTCACGCGAGCGTTTGATATATAAAAAGTGTTCTCTATTATAACGTTAGTATAGACGACAGTCCCCCCAGTCATAGTTATTAATATTCTGCAGTGTTGTTTGTGTTGCTTATGCTGCGCGCTGAAGAGATAATCACCGTAGCAGGCCTACCATGAAGTGCTTTACTGCAGCATAACTCAACCAAATGCATCGTACATGATATAAATAATAAATACACGATATACCTATAAACAAAATATTGCATCTTACAGTTCCCACACAAAGGCTTGAGGTGTGGTGCTGCACAAGCATACTGTACTTAGGTCAGAAGATTTATAGCCTTATGACAATTTTTCTGCACTGCTGCTCTTAAGGTAACTTATCCTCCCTTGGTCTCAAAGTGATTCAAGCAATTCAAAGCCATAATGGCTACATTTGAAGTGTCTCAGCAGGGGGCGAGGTAGGCCAACAGAGTATCGTGGTAAGCTATTAGAGTACCACGGTACGTACCGTGGGTGGTGTATTGTGGTTTTTCAGTTTGGTTTGAATATCATTACACCCCTACTATAGAGGGTTAAGATGTGAAGTGCACTATGTCAGCGATATATTTAAGCATGCTGGGTTTGGTAGGGTGTAATTAAGGGACACAGTAAGTATGCTTGCCTCTGTCCAGCCAGTGTCTGATATCAGCCTCACGCGTGTACACAGCCTCCAGGGCGACGTTGCACATGTTGTGGATGTGGGTGCTCAGCTGCCATGTCCGTGTCAAATTGACTGCTACGTCCATGCTCAGCATCTCCGTGCTTCTCTTCTCTTCCGCTGTGCGGATGGCCAGGGGATTTTTCTGTAAAATAAAAAGGAAGATTTTAGTATTAGTCCTGTCGTTCTTTAAAGCTAGATGTTTCCAGTCTTTTCTCACACCTTTCACTCATAATCACACATCTAAGACCTTGGCCGCCCTTCCAGGAACTACTCATCAAAGGCCTTTTACAGCCTTGTTCCTCTGAGATCTCCCATTTAAAACATCACACTCCTACGCGACACAGTTAACTCATGAGCTCAACTCTAACACCCAGCATCTGCTTGTTTTCACCCCATTGACTTCTCCCTGCCCTGTCATCAGCCACCAAGGGAGCCTGGGAGCAATGGACTGACCTGTCGGAGTCTGGCCATGGACTCGCTGGGGATGATCTCATTGTGGTTGAGCCGTGTAATGAAGCAGAGCGCCTGGTACTGGCTCTGCCCTCTCTCCAGTTCCCCCAGGATCAGCGCCCGGAAGATCTTCACATCCTGAGAAGAAAAACATGCAGTCATCCATTAATTGCGCCACTCCTTAAGAAACACACAAGCGGTCAAAAGTGTGTAATTACAATTTTTTTATGTTTTTGAAAGAAGACATATTCATTTAGAATCCAACAAATACAGAAAGCATTACTACAATCCATTTAACATTTTAAAATATAATTTATTCCGGTGATAGCAAAGCTGAATTTTCAGCAGCCATTACTACAGTCTTCAGTGTCACATAATAGTAAAAACGGTTAATTGTGATTTGAAAACAGTTTTTGCTGCTTAATATTGTTGTGGAAACTGTCATGTGTTTTTCCTCAGGATTCTTTAATGAACAAAGTTCATATTATTATAAGAATTCTAATATTATAAAAGATAAGTTAAGGTCTCGACTGTCACTTTTGATAATTAATATCAAAACTGTCACTTTTGATTAATAATAATTAGAAATGTTATAGACTGGAGTAATGGCTGCTAAAAATACAATTTTGCCATTAGAAAATAATTATTTAAAACTAATAATATTCACAATACTTTCAGTTTTGTACTTGCTGATACATACTCAATTTATTACTAAACAAATGCAGAATTTGTGAGCAAAAGAGACTTTTCAAAAACATTTTAAAAAATCTTTTCACTGCTAGTCTATGTTGTATAACAACTACAAATACTGACGTAGTTGAGTTGGAGACTCGTATGGCATCAAATGCCAATCAATTTTATTCCTTTTGGCTCCTAAATTCTTGCTTTTTAGCATTTGAAAGTCAGCCGCCAACCTTCATGTTTACAGTCAGACCCTCATTAGAAGATTTTATAGCGTTCCAGCCCAGAACAACAGTGAGACACTGTATATTTCAGTACATCGTTAAGTTGCTGTTAGCAACCAGACCAGATATCTGGCAGTGCCCCTGTGCCTATAAAGACTTCCATGTAAAGGCATTATGGGAAACTCTAGAGAGGAGAGCAAGGCCGCAGTGCTGTCTAACCATTCATCAGTTTCTCCTTGCTCTGGCATCCCCATGACTCTGCCAGAAGAAGACACAGACATTCTTCTCACACCCTCCTCCTCCTCTCTTGTTTTTCACAGTAAGGTCTCGAGCACTGAGCCGACAGAAGGGAGCAAGCTTTCAGGAGGTTTTCTCAGACAATCAAAATAAACAAGCCCAAGCTGTCTTTGTTTGCTCTCGAGCTCTCATCTCATTCTCTTTCTAGAATCTTCCATCTGGTTTCCAGAGTTCGTCAACCCCCAAACTCATGGAGCAGCAGTCTCAACTGAGCCCGTGGCACATAGACAGCCAAGAATCATTCACCTCCACTAACATTCTATTTGAATGACAATGATCTTATTTGTAAAGTTTTCCCTCAGGATGTAAATTCAGCTCTGCAGACAAACTTTGTGATTGCTAGCCAATCCAAATTAAACGTGTCTGTTTTACTTGTACAAACTTGGCAAAAATTTCCTGCTTTTCTGTGGAGGACTAGGAATGGTATTTAAAAATAAATCTGGGGGTTATTAGTTAAACATATATAAATAAAGTACTGTTATAATACTTTAGCAAATAGACTATGAAACAATTTGTAGTCTGGTAAGAGTTTAAGAAAAAAAGTATACTTTTGTAAGACTTTTCGCTCATTTTAATCAATAATCCTAAAAAAAAGGTTCCCGCACAACAATTTTCAAAAGGTAGTTAAATGTAAAAATAATAAGCGATATTGTTAATGCAACATTTAAACTGCATTTCTTTATCCATTTTAGATTTGTCTATCAAGTTAAAATGCCATTGGACAGTTCACAAAAATTTTAAATTTAGGAAATTTTTCCTCATCCTCTGCACCTGTCTTGTGTGGAGTGCCCCAGGGATCCATTTTGGGACCTTTACCGTTTTCCCTTTATATGCTTCCCTTGGCCCACAAAAATACAGTATTTCATATCATTATTACGCGGATGATTCTCAGTTTTATCTACCAGTAAGGCTTGATACTGCGGTTTCATTTGATGTATTATTGAAATGTGTACATGATATTAAGACAGCGATGATGTCTAATATTTCCTGCAGGTTAAATGAATGGTGAAAACCTGAGGGTTTTTGAGGTTTTATCCTCATTGGTTTTAATATTAGGTTGTCCTGCACACTCGTCTCCTGCTTTGGAAGCTCAGTTAGGTCCACTTTCAATTAATGTACGCAAACAAATAAAAAACCTTGGAGTGATTTTTGACTCCTCTCTATTTTTTTATAAACAAATTAGTGCTGTTATTAGAGCAGGTTTTTTCTATTTGAGATCTATTGCAAAGTTGAAGCATTTTCTTTCAAGGAAGGATATGGAAGTTGTGATTCATGCACTTTAGATTATTGTAACTCTCTTTACTCTGGTCTTCCTCAATTTTCATTTTCACAATTGCAAGCTGTTCAAAATGCTGCGGCTGGGTCTAAAAAGAGGGATCACATTTCCCCTGTTTTATCATCCCTTCATTGGCTTCCCGTTAAATTCAGGGTTGATTTTAAAATCCTTCTGTTTGTTTATAAGGCATTGGGTTGTCTGGGTTGTGCACCAATTATTCTCTGAATGCATGTGCATATTGTCCTGGCTGGGGCACTGGGGAAAGGTTAGAGTCTTGCAATGGTGGGGCGCGTTGCAATCCAAACATATCTGGGGGACCACGGTGTCGGTACAAATCAAAGGGTGATCAGGCTTTTTCTGTGGTTGGCCCCAAGCTTTGGAATGGTCTACCCTATCATGTGAGATCTGCTCCTTCTCTGGACATTTTTAAGTCTAGACTTAAATCTTATTTTTACTCTTTAGCCTTTGTATGCATGTAATTGTTGTTTTTATTAGTAGATTTGTTTGTACACTGTACAGCTTTTACATCGAATTTATTTGTTTTTAAATGTCTATTTAAATAAGTGTTGTTGTTGTGTTTTTTTCAATTTTATTTTTAAAGTATCCTTATATCTTCATATTTCGTAATGCAATTTTTCCATTTCCTGCCAGATAGGAATTTTTGTGCATTCTGATATTATACCTACCATTCAAAAGTTGGGTCTGTGATAGATTATAACACTTAATTCCGCAAGATGCATTATCACCTCGATCATTTGTCAAACCTTACAGTAAACAGACCATTATAATGTTAACAAACTTATATATGTGTGTCTATTTCACCATAAATGCTATTGTTATCATTCAAGAATTTAGAGAAAAATAGATCACGTGTTCCACAAAAATATCAAGCGCAACAACTGTTATTTCACAAAGGAGAATAGAACATGTTTATTATCACTTTGATTTAATAATAGAAACATTTTTATTTTAAAACTATCTAATAATTATTCACAAATTTCTTTTTCTTAAAAAAGGTTTTTGACTTTTTTGCGAACAGTAGTGTATTTTCACAAATGCTGAACTAATGTCTATTTTGTCCTTTGGGAATCAAATCTTTATCACCAATTAATACTTTTTTGGGGAAAAGTAACAGTAAGTGTTCCTTACTAACTGAAACGTAGCAAGTGCACAGACCCCAATCAATGAATCAGTCCATGAAATAACAGCATGCTAAGGGTGTTTATAAAATGTAACCTCTAACTATCGTGCTAACTGATGACCGTTCTGCTGGAAGCTCTTGAGGGAAGCGCAGTAAAGTGTTAAATTAGACCTGACGGAGGAGCGCCTGGTGGAATTACCTCATGGGTGACAGAACAATCACAAACACAAGAGGGGGGGGAGTGATCCCCGTCCTTTGTTAAGTTTAGCTCCGCGGCCATAGAAGGGACATCCCACCGCAGGCGAGACGGTTGTGGTTGAGAAGGGGGCGTTGGTGGGGGAACTGCTCTAGGCACTCAGTTTAATTACAGGGAAGTGTTGGCCGCACTGCTTTGCAAACACCTTGATGACAACAGGGAGAAACCCTGCAAAAAATGAACGCCTAGCAGCTATTTTGATACCGCGAATTCTTGTGTAGCTTGTCAGTGATCTACCGCTCCCATCTGAAAGCACGTGCTGGAGATTTACTACTAATCACAGAACCAGCTTTACTGATGAGATGAGCATGAAAATCACATTCGATTTTTTTGCACAGCCCTACTGCAATCTGACACTGCACAGGTAGACAACTCACATCTGCTGGCACGAGTCGGCCTGATATCAGTAGCTCAATCATTGATTTCTCTTTACAACTCCCATTTATCTTCATTTCCTCTTTCCATATCTGTGGTAAGTATCTCTTTCGCTTTCCTCCGGGCAGGGTCCTGTTACAAATCTCTGTTTGACCCCCTCCATGCAGGAACATGTTTAAGCCAGGTTAGCGAGTAAATACTTCAATCAGCTTGATCCTCAGCTCAGTTTTTCATTCGTTCACCCACCTTGAGCAGGTCCACCAAATGCCCAGATTAGAGACTAAACATACATCTTGGTGCAGAAAAGTTTATTTTGACAGTCCTGTAGAAATATATGCCATCTCTGAAGTCAAAGCAAACATTAGCTTCTGCTCCTGGTCCTTCTTCCTGCTACAGGATCACGGCGTGTTTGTTTGGACTTTGCTGATGTCTGACAGTGGCACTCTCACAAAGCTTGGCACTGCTTTCACTGTCAGTTCCAAATGTTGCTTACGCCATAAAATTCACGTCAGATATAAAATGTTGATTTATTATCGAGCACAATAAAGTCATAGATGAAAGGTTGCAGCACCAAAGATATATCCATGCAATGAAAGTCAGTAGAGTCCAAAACAGAATTGGTTCCCTTTGACTTGCATTGTAAGGGTGAAAAAATCTGGTCTCTTTTACTCACCAGTGCTGCATTTATTTGATCAAAAACACCGTAAAGACAATAATATTTTTTTAAATATTACAATTTAAAATAATTGTTTCTATTTGATATAAAAAAAATTTATTCTTGTTATGGTAAAGCTGAATTTTCAGCAGTCGTTATTTCAGTCTTCAACAGTGTCACGTGATCCTTCAGAAATCATTATGAATATGCGTGGTGGTTGGGGGTGTGTTTGGTGGATTCTGGTGATTACCAGTGGCCTGAGAACCGCTTTGCTGCTATCCGTATTCATTATTTTTCATTGGGTGTGTGGCTATCAGAGAACAGCATTTTTGTATAGGACATATTTGGGTACCATTATGAACGGCTTTACTGTCACTTTTTCACTATCACTCTAAATTGTGAAACGTTAAATCGTTGTGAATTTAACTGTTTGCTACAAGTTTAGCAGAAGGCCTCAAAGTGACATAAGATACTTCTTTACAAATAAAATAAAATAAGATAGATTTATAGATAAAATATATAAATTATTTTTCCAAACTTTTGAGAGTTAATATAACAAACCAAGTGCACACAACAAGCACATAAGCCTTCCTAAGGATTATTGCTTTATTTTGTGCTAAAGTTTTGGAACTTGTATCTAAGTGATTGTTGTTTGGATCTGAATTAGTGATAGTTCATGTAAGACTAGCCTTCCAACTTCATGTTTCTTTGCGTCTCTTAAACACAAAACACCCTCTCAATTCATCTCTAGAGACGGTACTTTTCAGTGACATTGATGAATGATTGTATTAACCATGTCAATTAAATGCTTTTTGTTGATCCACATTAAAGATGTTTTTTTTATGTTTGCAAGTGCTGCTTTCTATTGTAACAACTGGTATGAATAATGTCTACCCAAGAGGCCTTATGTAGAATTGCTTAAGATGCCTGTTTGCAATATAATGCACATTGTCATCAAAAAACTTTGTACTGCACAACAAATTCACCAATTACACAACAGAAATAAGAAGAAAATGTTGTGCAAAACAAGTATATTTCAAAATTTCACATTACATGCATTATTAACATCTGCATTGCCATATTAAAAATGTGGTTTAACTACAGACTCAAAATATCATCTTTCATGTTCCACAGAAGAAAAAATGTCATACAGGTTTGGAACGACATGAAGGTGAGTAAAGAGTGACAATTTTCATTTTTGGGTGAACTATTCCTTCAAGCTAAGTCACTAGACTGAGTCAGAATGCAGGTCTCCGTGCTTTGAAATTTCCCTTGTGAAACAAAATTCCAGACTGGCAAGACTTTAAAGAATCGACGGTTATGGTGATTTACATATAACCAAACACCCAGAGCAGTTAAAGGTAACTGGGGGAAAGATGCAAGATTAATACAAACAAATAACAAGGCATGCAGACATGATCCAGAAGTATCAGGTATGCAAACTGTTTATTGTAAACGTGGTTCTTTAAGAAAAAGTTACAGAATCACTATCGTCTAGAATTTCACTTTAACTGGATTAGGGCTCCTTCTGTGACGGCAGAGATGTTTAATAGGTTTTCTAAGAAGGCTGGTGAAAAGGCACAGGTGCATGCCAGCATTTAACCTTTCGCTCTGATGAACAGCAACCTCAGACAAAAGACAGAGCGTGGGAGAAATGCTTGAGTTGTGCTTAAATACAAGAGGAACCTGAGGTCTTACACACCTAAGAACAAAAACATATCATGTATTGCAATAATAAAAGGCAACCTGTTTTGGTAACATCTTAAAGTAGATTTCCTCTGAATATGACACCAAAAGCAAACAGCATGTCAAATATAGAGGCACTTGGCTCTCCATGGTAATGGAAGACCATCCATTGCTTCCACTGGGCTGTCAACATGTGACCTTTGACTCTCATTTGGCATGTGGCTAACTTGAGCTCTTGCAGGACGGCAGGGACGTCTTTACCCTGTTACAGCTGTCTGATTGTGCTTCACAGTCACTGAATATGCTCATCTGCACTAGGCAGGATCGTGGTAGTACCTCCTATGGGCTGTTAACTCCTTCCACAACCGTCTCATAACTAACAAAACATCTTGATTTGGTACAAAGGCTCATGTGTTCAATAATATATCAAGATCTTAAACCTGATGCCTCTTTACAACCGTTATGCCACATACCAAGCCAAAGGTATTGCACAAGACCTGGAGGGAGACGTCAGCGCGTGGGAGAAGAAAAGACAAGACCCTTACGCACCAGGGAGGATTCATGCTGTTCTTGTGTGATCTAAAAGGGGAAGTACATCTCATTTCTGTGAAGATGTGCCTCATCAAGAAAACAAAAATGTAACCCTGAAATGCCTTTCAACGGGAAGTTGGACTCAGCGAGAACTGATGTAACCCAAGGCTTGATTCATAATGAATCAAACAGATCAGAGGTTATTTATTCTCTCATGGCTGTTAAGACATGTCGCTTTGGATGGGCTTTAAGGAAATAGCTAATCCTTAATAATGACAAAGCATGTTTAACAATGAAAACTAATTCCGGCTATGAATGAATTATGAGTAGTAAAATGCTCTTCAAACACCTTCAGGGTGCAAAAGCACACTCACCAAGCTCCTAAGCAAATAAAAACTAGATTTGGCAAGTAAATACAAATTAAGTTACAAGGCAGCTGCCCAGAGAGCTGTCAGAATGCATCAAAAATATCTTAATTTGTGTTCCGAAGATGAACGGAGGCCTTACGGGTTTGGAATGACATGAGGGTGAGTAATTAATGACAGGATATTCTGGGGCTGTGCAATTAATCGCATGCGATTGTCATGCGCATCTCGTCAGTAAAGCCGGTTCTGTGATTGGTAGTAAATCTCCATCACCTGCTTTCAGATGGGTGGCAATTTCATCCCATAGCCAGTAGTTACATGACAATCGAGGCGTATCGCAGTTCATATCGAATGCGATCATCGCGATTACGAACGCGATATTGCCTAATTGTCAGTGAACTACGGCTCAGTGTAGTGAATGTCGCTCAATCTGAAAGCAGGTGATGGAGATTTACTACTAATCACGGGACGCTTTACTGACGATATGCACATGCCATTCACATGCGATTAATTGCACAGCCATAGACTATTCATTTTTGGGTGAACTATCACTTTAAGCCACCAAAACGAAACTATGAGGAAAAAAAAATAAATCACAATGCACAATTACTACAAATATATGACACTTGAAAAAAATTAATCTGTGTATCCTTCATATCTGCAAATCCAGTGACTGAGGAAGAAACTACCATATCGACTGTATGCTGCTAAGGTACAATGAAAGCAATCTTTAGCAATCAAACTGCCATTTTCTTGTGAATATTTATGAAACGTGAAGACAATCCATTTGAGTTCACGCAGGGATTTTTTGAAGCAATTTGTGCTCTGCAATCAAGAGTTTTACCAAACTGCAACACACATGAATTAGGACTGCTGTGCTTGGAAGTTTAAGAAAACTATGATTAAAAATCTGCATATTTCAGGTGCTCACTGCTCAAACGTGCTCTGGATCAACTGACTTGAACCGTTCAAAGCACTTTCCATAAAAGTGTGTGCCACACTCTCAGTGGGTAAAGGAGGCCTCTTCCCACTCACCAGCATTCAAAGGGTCAACATCTGCCTTGAATAAAGACATCAGCTTGTAGTCAAGGGGCTGCCAGAGATGGCCTGCCTGTTGCCGACACACTTGCAGATGAAAATCTGAATTGAACCTGTATTTATCTGAAACTATAGTTAGAGAAAATGCACACTGTTTTGTGTATTCCAAGCAGCCTATTTTGCGTGGTGAAAACCACATTTACAAGTGCTCTTAAAGGCAAATTGTGCCATTTCTGCATTCTGACACAAATCACCTTTAAATCCAGCACTTGGCAATGCAATATTTATACTTGACCAGTCACGCAATTTCTTAGTTCCTTTACTGTAATGTAAAACAGCAAAGTCTACATAACGGGTGTGGTCTGTCATTCATCTTGACATAAATCTTTTAAACATCCATTTGTGTCATAATGCTTCATGAGAAAGGCTGTGTGGTTAAGGTCACATCCATCTCACATGACTCTGTGGGACATTTTGAAACAGGTTAGACTGGGCAGGATCACACACCTGGATAGCATCCAAACACACTGCATGCTGATTGAAAAACTAGGACATAAAAGACAGACAAGTTCCCACAAGTGGCAAAACGACTAACTGAAATGTGAAAATGCCACTGAACTTATGATGGGTTTCTCATACCAGAGCCAACGCAACATGTCTTGCCACAAGCAACAGTAAATGATTGCCCTAAAGCTAATATAATGAAGTTTCCAGCTAGCCCAAAAGTTACGTGCCGATAACATTTCAAAGCAAAGAGGAGGGTTGGACTGTGTCCAAGCAGGTCACAGATATTCCAATAGGGAGATAAGCATAAAAGCAGACCGCTCTGCTCCTCAGTTGGCAGCGGATGCGAGCTGAGATGAATTCATCTTCACCGCTGCCTATGATGCTGATGGGCAGAGGCAGAGCACTGAGTAACAGAATACCACTAGAAAAACAATGGAACAGTTAAAGAGAACAGCTTGAGTCAGAGATGAAAGATTCATATTCACACATAGTATCTCTTCCACCGCTGGATTGTGATCGGTTACTGGAATTCCTGCAGCCCCGAAACAGAGCCGAAGCAGACCAAACAGTCAAAGAATCTCATACAGCCCACACTTTTTCCACACAGACTGGAAAAAGGCTAGTGTTACTAAGAATATATACCTGTTTTTTTAAAGTATGAAAATGTATGCTTTGAAAATGTAAATGTATGAAAATGTATGCAAAAAATAATAATTTTTGCCACAACCACTGACATTTTTCATTCTAGATATGCATGATGTTCCAATCTCATCTGATTTCCATTGAAACTGGAACTGAACAAAAATACATCATGCTGCTATATAATTTGTGAGGAGATAACTGTATTGTTGTATTAAAAACAATACTGTCCTGTATTAAAAAGGAGGAAAACCTTTCTCCATTCTTGAATGTACCCCTTTAATGATGCCATGTTAAAAGCTAGAATAACAATATATAAAAATCCTTGGCTGAATCTGGTCTAAAATATGCCATGGTTGGCATTTCATTCCATAGTAACAGAAAACTAGTATTTTCTGATGTGAGGAAATCATTAAGAGCTGCGCTGCGCCAGATCTATCATCACATGCTTATGTAAAAGAAATGAGAAGAAACGATAATAAAAGAAATATACTACAGCTTTGGAGATCAAATCCAGAGGGTTCACTTAGCACCTGATTAAGCAGATGCCAACAAAACCATACTTTGTTCAGTAATATTTCTAATGAATGAATATTTGTCTTCCTCCATCCCCGTTACAGCCTTTGCAGTGCAGCATTCAGTAAATCCAGCTGGAAGTCATCGTTAATTCAACTTTCCATAAATCCCTGAGATACAGGGAAAACTCAAGATGAGAAACACATGTGAGAAAAATGGAGACAGGCTTGCCAGTGGAACCGATAAAAAGAGGAAAGGAAAAGTTCAAGCCTTCCCAAATGTGATCCAAACCCCCACACTGACCACGACTGCGCAGGACCAGGGGACGCGAGAGGGCAGAGGGCTGCTGACGTGACTGAACGGAGACGGATGAAGGCAGTGACAGTGCCACAGCTAATCCTGATGGTATGATCACCAGTGAAAGAATCTGACCTCAGGTCAGAAGTTCAGCACTAATGTGGATGATTTAGAACAAATACACTGATTATAATGGTATAAGGAAGGAAAAGTAACCACTTCTCAAATGACAAGTTTAATCACCAATATTTTAGGCTTTATCACTGTAGATGATCTGGTAAATGAAAACAATTATTTAGTAGAGCTAAATGATAAATAGGTAAAATTAAATGTAGGTTTGAGAAGATACATCGAATGCATTGTACTTTGCTACAGTATCAGTCAAGTAAATAATTAAATGTAATAAAAAAAATTAGCAAATGTTTTATGAAACTCACATTTACAACGTCCGATTCTTAATTTCATTTTAAGACCATTTTTAGATCATTTTACATCATCTTAAAATGCAGAATATGCTACATTTATACTGCATATTTTGTTTGCCAAATTTGTCTGAAAGTAACAGAGCAATGAAGTATAATACAGTGCAAGTCAACTAAATAAATATACATGTAACTGTACGTAAAAAGCTCAAATGTTTTGTGAAATTCCAAAATACATCCATAACTTTTAATTTAAGAGTGTTTTAAGATAATTCAGTTATGCAGAAAAAATATTCTGAAAGTAATAGAGCATCTGTCCTTTAGATGTTTCTTTATATGAAATGCAATAACACTTAGAACTGTTTAAGTGTAAAACTGTAAAAATAAAATGCATGAATTGACATCCAGACTAATCATTTTTTCTATGACATCATGTGACAATCAGATTAAACAACCACAAATATTCATCCCAATTTTCAACTTACCTGCTTGAAATCGGCCACAAAAGTGATAAGAGTCCCATCTCCCTGTTTAAACTCCACCGTGATGGAGTCTCTCTCACTGTCCGCCTCCAGAAGTGCATCAGTGATCTGTCCATCTGCCAAACGAACCCTCACCTTCAGCTCAGAAGCAGACTCGAGAGATACCGACACCGTCAGCAGCCAAAGCAAGAGAGTTAACCGAACTGAACCCGGCGAAATCCACCTCGCAAACATTCCAGACAATCCGAAAACTCAAAGTGCGAGCTCAGAAGGACAGTCCACCGGAATAACAGTCGCTGATGCGGTTCGACTCATTCCTCAAGACTCTTCACATAGATCTCCTCTAAACATCACAGCGGCTCCACTTTCACAACTTCATCCATATTTTTTGGAAGCTGGATATACAAAAGAATTCATAAAGTCTTTTAAAACAGGTCTAGAGAGTTTTCACGTTTGGTAAATAAACATTTAGGAGAGCCGCGTCACGCACGCATCGTCTCGCGCCTCTCATTGAGGGAGCTTTGATTCGGGAGCTTCTGCCGACTCGCGGTCATTCAGTACAGAGCGCTTCACGCTGACTTCTGTCTTACTTTCTGTTTTTCTCCTCTGGAGTTTCGCTCTCTCTCTCTCTCTCTCTCTCTCTCCTACTATTGCGGATTCGTCACTTCCTTCATTATCCAAAGTGCAGCAGCCCAGCGGCCTCCCAAAGTTTCGCAGGCAGCGCTTGGAAACTCTTAAGGCGTAGCGCCCTCTCAAATAACAGTCTGATTATCACACAACTCCTCAGGTACATTTCTAGCACTAAATTCTTTATATAATGTAGGTGATTTATATATATCATATTCATTAACAAAGCAGAACATATTTTTGTGTATAAATTTATATTATATTGTTTTATTTGATATACTATGATAGGTCTATAAAATGGGGGAAGAGAAAAATCTGAAACTTCAAATCACCCACAAAGTTTCATGTTTTTTAATCTGATTAAATTTACAAGACAGGTAGTTCATGTGGGGGTCCGTGTAACCCTTTGCAGTTCTTTGTTCAGTTCGCACCCATCAAAATGAACCAAATTAAAAGTTGGCTTCAAACTTTCATATTCAATTTCTTTGGAGCAATTTACAAACGGATAATTGTCTCTCATTTTCATTTTCAATGTTACGAGTTTGGGTTGTTGCACCCGAATCTGATTTTTGAACTAACATAAAAAATGACTCATTATTCAGATTTTCCACTACTCTATATTGCGCTCCCGGTTGGACCGTACCAGTGGGGGGAGCGGGGGGTGGGATGTGTGGATGTATTTACCCAGAGCGCTGTATGGCTGTATCAGGCGGAGAGTGAACCAACTCCGGGGTAAGGCTAAAAGCAGCCAAATGTATTAAACATCATAAACCCGTCTTTTTAGACAATAACAAGACATCCCAGCAAGCAATTTTGCGTTTAAAAGATGTCTATTAGCCGTCTAAACACAGCCCAGGCGTCTAGGCTAAAATAAGGCTGAATTTGGGCTGTCAGTGAAATCTAATATTTAATAGATGTCTAACCATAGCCCAAGAATAGACTAGTCATCAAATAGACAGCTAATGAATGCCTACATATCTAATAGACAACAAAATGGCAATCTATCCAAACAAATTAAATATACAGCTTTTATTAAGAAAAATACAATTTTTAACAACTTGGGCAATTTAAGACAATACAAAATGATAAAAATACAAAATAATTAATGACAAAATACAATTTTATAAATACAATACACTTAAATATAAATATTATGATAAACAAATCTGGAATTTTTAACAACTTAAGATAATAAAAATATTAAAATGAAAAAATTAATATTTTAAAATACTTTCAGATATTTTAAATGAAAAAAAAAAATCTAATACAAATCAAGAGCATGTTATCACGCTTAACATTAAAACATTACGGATAAATGACAACATTAAAAAAAGATTAACCCTTTTGTTGGTTTACTTAAATAAAACAACCAACAGTGAACTTAGAGGAAATTATTAATTATTGGTTTTATTTTTTGTTTAAAATGCCTCCCAACTGCATTGCTCAAGTCCAACTCTGTTGCTGCCAGGATGTTGGTCATCACAGCATCTGCCAAATAATAATACATTAAAAAAAAGCACAAGAAAAGCTTGACCTAATTTTTTTACACAGAGAGCACTACGTTTACTTATCGGAGAGTCAGCGCAAACAAACAAACATAAGGACATTCCTACTTGGTCTTGTAAGTATCTGTGTTTTCGTTTTGAAATGTGATCATTATTTATCTATATTATTTTTATCATGTTTAGGAACCGTGACATTTTAGTGAAGGGAGCAGATTGTAGTTGATAGTGATCTATGACTAGGCCTACGGTTCAGCATGCATGTGTTCAGAGGATTAATTGCAAAATTTAATAGAGTAAAAGTTTTATCATTTGTATGTGTTTACAAACTCAATCAATTTTAAAACAGTGCAAGAAGAGCAAAGAGCAAACAACAGAACAAACACAGCTTTGACAAAGATTAATCCATATAAATGTTTACAGTGAATGCACTCAGAAGAATTGGAGAAACTGAGGAGGAGTTTCAACATCTGGAAAAGATCCTGGCAGCAATGGTAAAAAAATAAATAAATAAAAACTCTCCAAAATAACATTTCCTCACTAAAGCTCTCATCTTTGACAAAGTCCATCATTTATTTGAATTATTATATTGAATTTATTACTGAACAATGGCTTGTTAGATACAGAGAGAGCATGAGCTAATTGAATAGAATATCTTTGTCATTGTACAAGTTACGTTACAATAAGATTTATTTTGAAACTTCCAAATTGATAGTAAAGCTTAAGAATACAAATAATAAGTGCAAATAGCTCAGATATGCAATGCAGCATTAAAAATTAAACAGTACAAACAGAAAACATAATGAAATAAAACGTTAGGGGTGAATTTATTATTCCATGTACATTTGAGGTTAATGTGTGTACTGGGCTACTTTTTAGTTACAGCAGCTATCACTGTGTTGTTATGAAGTCAGTTGTGCCAGACAATTTTGGAGGCAGAGACAGATTGTGGGGGGCACTAATAGGGAAAAACTTAAACCGCTGGATTAAAGAGTTTTAAAGGGTTAGTGATGGAAAACTTGCAGGTCAATGGGCATCAGTGTTTAAGGTTGGTAAACACTTGTACACGGACGCATATAATACTACCCGCTTGACACTGGCATGTGTTATTCAGGTGTCAAGGTTGTGCAGAGTTGAAGGAAGAAGCCTCAAAGACAGTGCCAGAAGGATGCTGGACAGGTAAAGCCTACAAATCTTGCCACATTAATCAAACATTGTGGTATCAATACACAATAAGTTACAACGCAAATCAGAAATTTAAAAAATAATTCTTTTACTGGTCATTTTGAAATGTCAAACTTTGTCCGCAATTGTTAACCACCTCAATCTGTATTATATTTTAGGGTTTTAAAAAAATTCCCTCATGTCCAAATTCAACATGAAGGGGGGGTGGTCCGCTGCAGAAAGAGGCATTTGAAAAGACTGCACTGTTCTCGGTCATCAGAGGTATGTGTATAAAACACACAACATTTACCAGAGAGCTTCTCTCTTTTTAACACACTGAATGGTGATACACTATATATCTCGTTTTTGTTTTTAGTTGGCATCCAAGCAAAAGAAAATGACTCCCTGTCACAATTAGTTTAATTAAAGTAAAAAATTATGTCAAGCTTTTCTTGTGCTTTTTTTTCTTATTTGGCAGATGCTGTGATGAGCAGCTTCCCGGCAGCAACAGAATTGGACTTGAGGAAAGCAGTTGGGAGGAATTTTAAACAAGAAATAAAACCAATAATTAATAATTTCCTTTAAGTTCACTGTTGGTTGTTTTATTTGTTAAAACTAAACCAACAAAAGGTTCATCTTTTTTTATGTTGTCATTTATCCGTAATGTTTTAATGTTAAGTGTGATAATATGCTCTTGATTTGTATTAGATTTTTTTTTTAAGTTATTTAAAATATTTTATTTTTATATTTTTATTATCTTAAGTTGTTAAAAACTCCAGATTTGTTATCATAATATTTATATTTAAGTGTATTGTATTTATAATTTTTTTTTGTCATTAGTCTTGTTGTTATTTTTTTTGTCATTTTGTATTTTCTTAAGTTGTCCAAGTTGTTAAAAATGTTATTTTTCTTAATAAAAGCTGTATGTATGGATTGCCATTTTGTTGTCTATTAGATGTACAGTGGGGAAAAAAAGCATTTAGTCAGCCACCAATTGTGCAAGTTCTCCCCCTTAAAAAGATGAGAGAAGCCTGTAATTTTCATCATAGGTATACCTCAACTATGAGAGACCAAATGAGAAAAAAATAATTCCAGAAAAATCACATTGTATGATTTTTAAAGAATTTATTTGCAAATTATGGTGAAATAAGTATTTGGTCAATAACAAAATTCTCTCAATACTTTGTTATATACCCTTTTTTGGCAATGACAGAGGTCAAATGTTTTTTCTGTAAGTCTTCACAAGGTTTTCACAAACTGTTTCTGGTATTTTGGCCCATTCCTCCATGCAGATCTCCTCTAGAGCAGTAATGTTTTGGGGCTGTCGCTGGGCAACACGGATTTTCAATTCCCTCCAAAGATTTTTTTATGGGGTTGAGATCTGGAGACTGGCTTGGCCACTCCAGGACCTTGAAATGCTTTTTACGAAGCCACTCCTTCGTTGCCCGTGTGGTGTGTTTGGGATCATTGTCATGTTGAAAGACCCAGCCACGTTTCATCTTTCAATGCCCTTGCTGATGGAAGGAGGTTTTCACTCAAAATCTCACTATACATGGCTCCATTCATTCTTTCGTTTACACGGATGTGTCGTCCTGGTCCCTTTGCAGAAAAAACAGCCCCAAAGCATGATGTTTCCACCCCATGCTTCACAGTAGGTATGGTGTTCTTGGATGCAACTCAGCATTCTTTCTCCTCCAAACAAAGTTGAGTTTTTACCAAAAAGTTCTAAATTGGTTTCATCTGACCATATGACATTATCCCAATCCTCTTCTGGATCATCCAAAATGCTCTCTAGCAAACTTCAGACGGGCCTGGACATTTACTGGCTTAAGCAGGGGGACACGTCTGTCACTGCAGGATTTGAGTACCTGGCGGCGCAGTGTTTTACTGATGGTAGCCTTTGTTATTTTGGTCCCAGCTCTCTGTAGGTCATTCACTATGTCCCCCCGTGTGGTTCTGGGATTTTTTGCTCACAGTTCTTGTGATCATTTTGACCCCAACGGGGTGAGATCTTGCGTGGAGCCCCAGATCGAGGGAGATTATCAGTGGTCTTGTATGTCTTCCATTTTCTAATAATTGCTCCCACAGTTGATTTCTTCACACTAAGCTGCTTACCTTTTGCAGATTCAGTCTTCCCAGCCTGGTGTAGGTCTACAATTTTGTTTCTGGTGTCTTTGACAGCTCTTTGGTCTTGGCCATGGTGGAGTTTGGAGTGTGACTGTTTGAGTTTGTGGACAGATGTCTTTTATACTGATCACGAGTTCAAACAGATGCCATTAATACAGGTAACGAGTGAGGACAGAGGAGCCTCTTAAAGAAGTTGTTACATGTCTGTGAGAGCCAGAAATCTTGCTTTTTGTAGGTGACCAAATACTTATTTTACCGGAATTTACCAATTAATTCTTTAAAATTCTTACAATGTGATTTTCTGGATTTTTTTTGTCTCATTTTGTCTCTCATAGTTGATGTATACCTATTATGAAAATTACAGGCCTCTCTCTTCTTTTTAAGTGGGAGAACTTGCACATTGGTGGCTGACTAAATACTTTTTTGCCCCTGTATAATATGTATTCCGTTAGCTAGCCGTCTAATTGTGACTAGTCTATAAATGGCTATGTTAGACGTCTATTAGATTTTCACTGACAGCCCAAATTTAGCCTCATTTTAGCCTAGACGTCTAGGCTATATTTAGACGTCTAATAGACGTCTTTTAAATGCAAAATTGCTTGCTGGGACGGACCATGTGGGGATATTTATGTTAGATTATTTTGATTTATCCAGAACACATAGCCATAGGCTAGTTCTTCGACTTTGGGTAGGCTAATTTTATGTATGAGTTATTTCAAAAAATGCGACTTTTTGTGTTTTTGTGGTCACATTAAAACTGACATGCAGTATTAGCCTATTGCTTTTCCCTTTCTCAGACTTTAAAAATAGAAATCATCCATAAAATAGTAATTATTTTACACTAACGGAAAATCCTACACAGGAGTGAAAAAAACATGTCCACCAAGACCAAAAAGTGTTTTATTATTTATTTTTGTTTGTTTGCATTTATTTGGGATACTTACGATAAATGGTATCAGTTTATTACTGTAAAGCCTGACATATGAAATAATTGTCAGAAAGAAAGATGCTAAAAATGATAATATATATTATATAGTTTGTAAACTGTAAGTCAAATATTATATCTAAAAAAAAAATTGCATGGTGATTTATGTAGGCTATTGTATAATGTTTTATATGCCTACATCATGCTTTTATGGCCCATATATGATATAGTGATAATATGGAGCTCACACTCAAGGAGGAAAAAAATGCCTAAATTTAATTCAAAACCCAAAATATGCAAGTTGGTGCAGCTGTTGTCATTTGGCCTAAAAGTAAGATGAAATGGAAATGGAAAACAATGAGATATTTATAACTGTATTGCAGACTACTTACAAATACATATAAATATCAATTGTTCCAATAATATGTCTCAGAAAGATTATTTAAATGCTTCGTTTTGATCCAAGCTCTGTAGTTTTCATTGGAGGGCAAACATATAATGTTTTTATATGTTCTAAATTTTTATAAAAAATTATGTTTTGAAAATCAAATAATGAAGTCATTTCTGTCCAGTAAACATTCATCTTAGAGTAGACCTGCATATGTCCTAAGTCTACATAAGTCTGGTGAATTTTTATTTCATGCCAACTTTAAGAAATTTCATTAGGATCTGAAATGGACCTCTAACGATACTTGAGTAATGATTTCCAAACACCAGACCTGGAAATGTTTACGATGCTAGAAGTGGCATATTACACAGTAAATCGCCTCTTCAGAAGAAGATCTTCCAGCTGTGGCTCATCAGAGCTCTTATTTCCAGGTGATGTGTTTCTTGCTGGGTGGCCCAAGTATGTGACCTCCTCAGAAAGCACATCACCGCTGGGCACCTGTGCTGGAGAGCTTCACTGAAGGAGAAAGAAAACAGACAGACTATGGGCTTGAGTAAACACTGTCAGCTGGGTCGGGACACTGGTCAATACAGGTGATAGATCGGAGTGAAGTTCAGGGAAATATGGCCTTTTGTGACTGGCTGAGCTAAAGCATTTACAGCTTTGGAGGAGGAAAATAAGAGACGGCTAGGGCGGATCTTAATCAATGACGTTTGACCAATCTAGAATATTTCCACACTCTTAAAAATAAAGGTGCTTCAAAAGGTTCTTCAAGCGATGCCATAGAAGAACCATTTTTGGTTCCACAAAGAACCATTCAGTCAAAGGTTTTTTAAGAACCATCTCTTTCTTACCTTTTTTTGTAATCTGAAGAACCTTATTTCGCCCCAAATAACCTTTTTTTTTAAACAGAAAGGTTCTTCAGATGTTAAAGGTTCTTTATGGAACCATTTAGACAAAAAGGTTCATCTATGGCATTGTGAAGCACCTTTATTTTTAAGAGTGCAGGTGTCTCTCCAAAATGTGACAAATGCAGGATGGCTGAGCCCTGCTTCACAGTTATGCATTATGTCCCAGTCTTAAAAGCTTTTGGTGCAAGATTTTCAATGTCATTTCTGAAATTACTAGACAAGTTTTTAATCGTGTTTGGTGTTTCAAGACATGAGCTTTGTCTGTCCAAGTCTCAACAACGATTTCTTTCTTACAGACTTTTAACGGCCAAAAAGCTTATTTTAATATTCTGGAAAAATAAACTGCCAGCTGTGGCTTGACGAACTCACAAATATACTACATTTGGAGTGTATACGGCTCTGTCTAAGGCATGGGTGTCCAAACTCGGTCCTGGAGGGCCGGTGTCCTGAAGAGTTTAGCTCCAACCCCAATTAAACACACCTGAACCAGCTAATCAGCGTCTTACTATGCCACATAGAAACTTAAATGCAGGTGTGTCGAGGCAAGTTGGAGCTAAACTCTGCAGGACACCGACCCTCCAGGACCGAGTTTGGGCACCCCTGGTCTAAGGAATAAGAGACTACAGTTTTCTAAAACTTGGGAACCCTTTATAAGGTATTTAGGGGAAGAAGGCAGAGGAGACTTGGAAGAGAGGGATGTTGACTTAATTTGAATTGGATCTTAGATCCATTCCACCCCTGGGTTTTTTTTTATTTTAGTATTCCTCCCTATGTGGTGCGAATCAGGCAGACAGAGTGAGAGTGTGTGGGTGGGTAAGTGAATGGTCAGGCGGGTGGGTGGAGAATTGTCTTGTTTTGTTTTAGGACTTTCTGTATAGTATGTTAGAAAATATGTGCATATGTCTGCATGCACAGTGTATACTTAGATTGCATGTGCATGTATAGGATTGTTATGTTTATTGTGTATGCAGGTGTATGTATAAATATGTATATACAGTTAATAACTGCAGGAAGAATTATAACTTGGTTAGATTTTTGTTTGCATAAGGAAAATTCAGAGGAACTTCTGATTTGAATTCTGTTAAGCTTATCTGTACTCTATATATTTAAAAATAATAATAATAAAAAAATGACGTTTGACCAGCTGTTCCTTTACTTTGTTTCGTATGTTTGCATCATTTTGCAGTAGTAGGCTAAATACTGTTTGATACACATTGTCTATTTTAAATGTAATGTACATGTATTTAGTTGGAATGTAAATGTATTCAAATTATCAAATTATCTCAAATTATCTTTGTCATCTGACATATTTTCTTGCTTTACATAAATGTTTCTCTGGAAATAATGCGTCTACAGTCTTTTCAAGTTTTGTAGTGCAAAGTGTCATTTGGCGTCCTGGTAAGGTTATTGTGTATAACAGTGTATAACTGTAAATCATTAACAAGGCTTCAGAAGCTATCAGATGCATGCATACACACAAACACACACACCGCTACACTGGAACAGGCCATTGTTTCAAGCCTTTTCTGATCTTTTACACTACTAAAATGTGTGTAGAGCTACAAAAGTGCTGAGTTATTTGTCTATGGCTGGACAAAGAGTGGGCATTTGACACTTCCTGGAATAATAATATGGAAAAACAGCACTAAAATGTGTCTCGTTCAACTTCTGTTGTTGTATACCAATAAAATTGGTAGAAGTTTCTTTTAGTATGAGTCATCACATTAATTGGGACTTACGTAATGTGCTTACACATACAGTACGGTATGATGTGGATATCAACAAATGATGATATGAAGGCTGATTCATATCCTTTGATGTATATCTGAAATGTTGACATGCATGGCCGAAAGAAAACATCGCCAATGTATGCAATTTATAACCTATAGATGAGTTTTATGGTCAGGGTCGCAAAAATGTTTCTTTTATTTTAAGTAGTTTAAATATTGAATATTTTTAATTCTTGTTGAAACTGTTCTGCTAGTCAAACATGGTACTTTTGTATCTTCCCATTCAACTCTGGGGAGTAAAACGAGCAGCACTGTTAAAGGGATGGTATACACAGAAATGAAAAAATTCTGTCATCATTTACTCACCCTCAAGTTGTTTCAAACCTGTATGAGTTTGTTTTTTCTGTTTAACACAAAAAAAGCTATTTTGAAGAATGTTGGTTAACGAACAGTTGCTGGTAGCCATTGACTTCCAAAGTATGGGTGAAAAAATATTGGAAGTCAATGGCTACCAGCGCCTGTTTGGTTCTTCAAAATATATTTTGTGTTCAACAGAAGAAACAAACTCATACAGGTTTGGAATTGAATTTTCATTTTTGTGTGAACAAAAGGTGCAAAACTCGGTCACATTTGTGGAATTTTGCAGGCAAAAAAGTCCATTGTCTATTGTCAGTGTATGAAGTACCACTCACACAGAGGTCACTTTCAAACCAAGCAGCTTTCTTTTGGTTAATATAGTGAATCCATGTGACCAACTTTAATTTTTTTTGCACTCACATGAAATTCATGATCGTGTGGATTCCTGTTGAAATGACTGGATTTAATCTGAGAAAATTCACCAAACAACGGTAAAAGTGTCCAGATCTTTTAGGTGAAACTTATCAGGCAAAGTAGATCCATTGTCAATAGGATTGCAATGCATGAATCACCGCATACTCAGAGGTCACTTCCAAACTAAGCTTCTTTATATTGGTAAACACTGTGTTTTTGCATATTGAAATACAACAAAATTGAATCACAAAATCCATGTGGTGGAAATGTTTCGCCTCACATATCCCCAATTCAAAATTCTAGATTGTGCGGATTCCTATTGAAATTATTTTCGTTTGCATAATTTTGACACATTTTACAGCCATGTTAGTCAGGTTAATAATTGATTTACTGATTCAATTGAAGCGATGGAAATTACAATTCATCTACCCAAAAGTTCCTGTGTGGCTTAAAGATATATTTAGTTCAATTTTGATGTTTATCACTCTATTTCTATTTGTATTTAGTATATATTTTTATTGCTAGTATTGTTGGCACATGCTTATGTGACTTCTGATAGAGATTCACAAAGGAGTTGTTTTATAAAATATTCTCACTTTTTCAAGGTTAGCTTCACTCTGCTTTACATCATAAGTAGCTTATAACTTCAAAAACTGCAGTTTCAAAGTAGTTCCCCAAAACTGTCCCCATCTATACCAATCCTGTTGCGTGCCAGGCGTTTGGTGTGTTTGATCGTGTGTGGTTTTTTGTCTCAATATGCAGAGCAATGACAGAAATACGAGTAGGACATACGAGTCTAGCCACTGTTTTTGCTCCACTGTAATCATCATCTATGCCATCTTGGGATCATCATTCCTTACTTTGTGCTTTCGTCCCTATTCCAAGATTTAGAGCTCACACATGCACATGTATGTAATAAGGGCCTATGCAGGCGCAGCTCCTATAATCAGGTGACAAACAGGTAACCCATCACATAAAGGCAACTTGTATGTTTTCACACAGACTGTCTCTGAGTGGATACACTCTGTCTAATAGGCCTGTAAAGACTGAAGAGTCTGCAGGTGCAGTCATTTCAACCGAATTCCTCTAAACATTCCCCTTGAGGTGTTGCAATGACATAATAACTTAGCAAACAATATAAAAATAAGGCATTCTGTTTCTTATTTCCTCTTCCTTCAATGCTACAACAAAGAAATGTTTGTCTTACTTAAAGGTGCTGTATGTAAGTTTTTGACTCTACTGAAGCATACAAATACCATAATATGTTTGCAGATATTTAAGAAACATGCTAAGTTAACATACTTGTTTATCTGAAAAACAATGCTACTGTCAGTTATTCTCCTTTGAATATGTGCGTTCAGCTCTGTTTTGGTTTGTGAAACCCGCCCACTGCCAGTTTACCCAATTGTATTTCGGCACCCAGGGTTGCCAGTTGGCGTGAAACACAGTGTATTTTATTTCAGTCATGGAAGCTGGCAAACGAAAGTGTTGGTGTCGTCAATCTGGCAACCTGCGTGTGCGTCTGAGGAGGAGGGACCGGGTGGAAAAAACCCTCTCCAATATTTTGATTTTGGACTGCAATACCTAGTTCAACCACTCGGTGTCAATCCTACATACAGCACCTAAAATGATAATTGGCAACAATGTTTGTGTGCTATTTGGGTGAAACTTGTTCTTGAGTTTAAAGATTTCTAATACAGAATTCCTCTGTTGAAATAATGTTATTTAAATAAGCTCTGGCACAGAGGATTTACACCACAAAGGAGATTTTGCACCGGTTCAGGATGGTTTAAGGTTAACAAGTGCCATACTGAGAGCAAACAGTGTCATAAGCTTTAATCAAATTACTTTAAAAGTTTCAACAGTAACAACTTCTTCTGCTGGCACAGTCACACTAGTAGCTAGTAGGTTTTCTACCTGGCTGCCAATGCTTTTGGTATGTAGACCAACACATAAAAATTAAAAATGTACTTTTTATAAATTTAAATACTTTTATATTCACATGTATGATTTTAAAGGTAATTGTATGAGTTATTTAATCTTATCTTGCATTATATTTTAAATATATACAAATAATATTTATTTGTTCATATTGATATCCATTTGACATATATTAAATAAAATGTATATATATATATATATATACAAATTTAATTTTTATTTTTCCACACATATGTTTCAAACGTATGTTTTTAATATGTTGTCTTTTATCAAATATGATCTTTTTCTCACAAACAATTTCAATAACAGCTGGAAATTGCTGTCATAATTATTACAAGAAATTCTAAGAACCATGAATTCATTAAAAAATGCAAACTTTGAAAAATATTACTGATTGGTTTGTAATTTCCCACCCATTCTTACAGATGCTTGTCATTCTGGCAATTTTGACAAAACCTCATCTATCTTTGCCATTTAAATGATTTTACCTATAGCTTAAAAAAGATTTGACCTTATAGTTTAAAAAAGTTGACAAGCAGAATTTGCAAACAAATGTTTGTTAAGATTTATAACAAAAGTGCCGACATTGAGAGAGATAAGAGCTGCACATGGAACAACTCTTCAGCTCTTAAAAACACATCCTACTCCTGTTTCAAATATCAGTAAATCTTTTACAGACAAAAAGATGTCCCCTGTTGGTAAATCATGTTCTTTGAATAATGTTTCACTGGATTATATGTGAAATCATTGAATCAATATGATTCAAGAACCCCGTACACAGAACTTGGCAGGAAAATAGAAAAGGAGCGTCTGTATGACGGCTCATTCCAAAAGCTGCATGCAATATGGATGGGATCTAAATTCTGGAGCGAGATCATTATTCCAGAGTAACATAAAGAGGGATTTATATAAAAAGTCCTGTTGGATTTGAGCTTGAGTCACTTCCACATGGTGGAAATATCTGTCTGCACAGCTTTGGTCTGTGGATGGTGGATGGAAGGGTATCCCCTTACATGTGTGCTTCTGTGAGAGCACTTCACCCCCTGGAGTAAAAGCACAAATGGAGAACAGGACTCAATCCAGACCATAAGCAGTGTTTGCAGACCCACTCTCATTGTCATACTACAATGAGGATTGAATCTCTCATGTGGGTGTGTGAGTAAACAGCTCAGGGAGGTCTGAGTAGGCACAGAATGTCCAATACCACCCCACTTTCATCTCCACCAAGAGTCCAACATCTGCAGAGCACATGCACATCACATTCCCTGTTTCAGCAAACCGCGACAACTGTGTTAAGCCTTCAAAACACAAATGAAACTGTATCCGATGGCCTTTCACTGGATTTAAAAGCTCAGGAGCATTTAGGATTAGTAATAGCTGTGCTAAAGTGTCGAGTTTTCTCCCATATTAAAAATCAAAAATATATTATATATAAGTATTAAACACTTTTTGATGTATTTATTTTTATTTTCCATTATAAAACATTATTTGAATACTTTATTGTATTAATCTTCTATAAATTAAAACAGTAACAATATACTATAAAACATTTGATATACTTTTGTTCAATGTTTGGGGTCAGTATGATTTTTGTAAGAAATTAATACTTGTTTTCAGGCAACAATTCATTAACTTCAGCAAAGTGACAGTAAATACATTTATAAGCTAAAAAAGTTTTCTGTTTTCATATAAATTTCGGTCTTTGTGTGATCTTTCTATTCATCAAAGCAGCCTGAAAAAAATGTTCACAGTTCTTTTCATAAAAAAAACCTATTAATCATATTTATCATATCGATCCCCAATTTTTTAATGGTAGCATATGTTATGCCCAAATATTGAATAATCTGTATTGTTTTAAGATTTAGATATAATAACTCAATAAATTTTTATATAAATATCAATAAATATTTTTCATTATTACTATGTGAATTTATATATATATAGATATATAGATATATATTATATAGATATATATATATATATAATATAATTTATTTATTTTTCCAAAAATTTATAACAGCTGGAAATAAACACATTTAATTAAATTTAATACGTTCCAATTATGCAAGAAACTGCAAGACACCCATAAATTCACTCTCCTTATCTCTCGTGTAACAAATAGGTGAATTTATTAGAGTGATTGGACATCCCAAAGGTTCACCTACGTAACAGACCCCTCCCCCAGCTCTCATTTGTCTCTTTACCCGAACGAGTGGCTTCCAGATGGGACCGTTCCAGCAAAACCTGTTACGTTCCAAAGTGTGTTTGATGAGCGAGCATTCGGGCAGCTAGTGTGATTATTTAAAGGGGTCATATGACGTTGCTAAAAAAACATTATTTTGTGTATTTGGTGTAATGCAATTTTTTTATGCGGTTTAAGGTAAAAAAAAAAACCCATTATTTTCCACATACTGTATCATTATTGTTTCTCCTCTATGCCCCAAATTTCTGAAACGTGTCGATTTTTACAAAAACTCATCGTTCTGAAAAAGCGAGGTGTACTGTGATTGGCCAATTATCCAGTGCGTTGTGATTGGCCGAATTCCTCAAGCGTGTGACGGAAATGTTACACCCCTTACCATACTGTGATGCCCTGTCCGGCCGCAGCGACGAGACAAAAACATTAAAACCCATTATAAAAGAGGCATCTGTTGCATCCAGTGGGTCATAATTACTGATTATAATGATTTATTCTGTCTTTTTACGCGTTGCATCACTCTGCGTAAACATAAAACCATGTCTGCAATTTTGATCGGAGAAATTACAAACAATAAGCACTACTCTACACTGCTCAAAACTCGCATTTGAATTGTCAGTGGCAAATCCTTTACATATGAAAACGTACTTTCAGAAGCGCCAGACTGTCCTTGCAAAGTTGGAATTGCCCCACATTATAGAAACAGACACCGGCATTGTAGGCTACTCTCCCAGGAAACAGTCCTCATCCTCCATAAAATGCGCTGCACACATCTAAATATTTGGGTTGAACTGTTCCGGAACCGTGTTGTAAATACAACTGAACCACTGATTTCTAGTCATGTCCTCTTTTGGAAGGCCAAACAAAGTAGTTTCGCTTTCACAATGAAATACACAGCATCTCTACGACATTGCGGCGGCAGCAACAATACTACAGCGAGAATGAAAGTTACGCCTTCTTTCTTTGCGTGAACATATGGGCGGCGTTATGCAAATCTTCCAACATCGTGAGGTAGACGTGTGGGGGCGTGTTTAAACGAGGCGTTTTAGGTAGGCGTGGTTGACTCTTAACTTTTATAAAGAATATCTCTTTGGATTTGAGACTTTAGTGTTTGTAACTTTACAGATCTTCTTTATGCACCAAGAGTTTGTAACACTCCAAAGAGAAAGGAAAAATTGAAATAGCATCATATGACCCCTTTAACTCCTCTCCTGCATAGTGGAAACTGTCTTTCCACACAGACTTCTTTGTGGAAATTCCGAAAGTGTGAGAAGCGAGAAGAGGGTCTTAAGATGACAAAATAAACAAACATGTTTGGGCTCATCCTAGGAAAGCATTAGGAACCTCAGAAGTAGCTACGTCTCAAATGACAGATGAAAGAAAATCCACATTTAAATGACATAATGGAACGGCTGGAGCTCCACTCCAGGCCTGTCTTTACAATACCATGAGTGAGACTTCGTCTTTTCGTAATTACAGAACTCTCTGTTGCATGCCTGTGCGCACACATCTGGCTGGCGCTCTATCACATCGGTCTGTAAATGATTATATCTACTGACACTCTGGTTATAAATAAGAGTTCCCTGCTGAGTTTGAGGGAATAGTCATCTGCGGCATGTGAAGTCATCGCTGCACCCATCAATTTGCCATGTATTCCTTGGAAAATTCTTCCAGTGGTGCGTTTTGGGTGCTGCAGGCTTATGGGCCATGATCAGGTGCTGTTGAATCTTCTGGAGACACGTGAAGCCTGTCCATTGTTGCAAGAGAAGATGCGCTGTTTTAATTGCATGGAAAAAGTATAGCATTGCCACTTTAGGTTGCAACAAAAATCCTGGCAAATCTCTCTTTGGAAAATCGTTGGAAAAACCATTTTTCACAAACCCACATCATTCTTTCCATATGCTATTAAACCCTGCAACACTCTTTGTTTCCGCACTTATTTTTTATTACAAACTGAAGCCTAGGTGATAATGACAGGTCGAATAAAAATCTTTACGGTGTGTGTTCGGATGCAATGGATCTGGGGACTTCTTTAGCACATCGGTAAAGTGTGTTAGGGTTAATATCAGCACTAATGTTCGGAGGAGGCGTGGATAATCGCAATCTTATGTTCTGTCTTTAGGCACAGCCGACATACAGCTGTTGATCTGCTGCCAAACTGCAATCAAGATGCCTGCTGGAGATAAATGCAGAACTATGAGATGTAAACACATCTGGCCTGATCGCTTGCAGACAACTCACATTTTTTTCTTTTACCTTTTTAAAGTTCTGTTTGGGGTCCCAAGGCACTTTAAAATTTGAAACCAGCGTGCTTAACATTCAGGTATAATCTTGCCTTTACTATTTCTAATAGAACTGAATATAATAAACATCCTTCATGAAATGTTTTGGAATGATGTATAATTTTTTTAATCATTTAATTGCAATATATAATATATTCTAATTATATAAATATAATGGTTTCTTAGCATTAAATCAGCATATTAAGATGATATCTGAAGGATTTGTGACACTCGAGACCTGAGAATGGCCTGCTGAAATTCACCTTTGCATCACAGGCATACTTTACTTTTAAATATATACAATAAAAAATTGTAGCCTTTGACCACAAAAGCTTCAAAAACATAAAAAAATCTTTTCTAACGCCCAAACTTTTGACTGTAGTGTATGTTATAACATAAATATTAAAATTATGTGTATTGTTTTAAATGCTTATATAGAAATATAAAATTAGATACATTTGATAAATAGCTATTCAAATACATATTATAATTTAATAATTTTTCATTATTATTTATTTGAATTTATATTAACATTTATTATACTACATAGGGTTAAAGCTTAAATAAATCTGTCTACTGGATTTAGATTCTGTATGTCATAGGAACATGTTAAAAAATTATTTAGCAAATCCTATTTTTAGTTTTAAAGAAAAACAAGAAAGACCATTTCAACAGACGTATACAGTATGTGGTTATTCATGTAATGTTTTTCTGGTGCAAAATTAAATGCCATTGAAGCCTTTATTTATCCTTAACCACCAATTAAAGCGCCAATAGTTGCAGACATATAAAACCTTTAGAACCTTGTAAATAAAAAGTTATGAACTCTTGTGGGACACGGGCAAGCAAAATAAACGTCCTTGTTTCATCACAACATGAAGAAATATAAATGTACAGGAAAAGAATAAAGAGAAGTCAGAGCAAAGGCAATGCGGTAGAAATGCAATCATGTGCAATTGTTTTTAAGATGATACTGAGACTTCAAATACATCTCAAATCAGCTCGACCCAGTTGTTTTGAATATACTGATGAATAGTCTACTGAAGTCACTTCAACTGGTAACATCTTCAAAATACAGCACAGCAGAGGTTGATAGGGGTGAAAAAAATGGATGAGATAAGGCCATTCTCAAAGGACATTATTGTCAAAATATAAACTTTGCTCTACTAAATCGTGGTTGAGGCATGTTTAGCCGCTGTGCAAGATTCTCCAGGCATAAATGATGGACACAGAGTGTATTTTGTGATGTTATGAGCAGTATGATCTCATGCAGATTGAGGTTTTGTGGGTCCATCCTGAGAGGAGGCTTCTCCAGCTGTTCCAGCTCCTCTGAGGCATGTTGTTTTTTTCTTTTTTTTTTAAAGAAAATATTTATCCCCACATTGTCTGGACTTAACTGTCAGGTTGTTGATCAATCTTATGCGATGTCCCAGATATCCAGAGTCTGGCTCACAAACAGACAGTTGGTTTTTGTAGTATCCTTTACGCTTTAACTATTTAGACTGCAAATGACCTGATGAGCACTGCAGGTGTTCACTGTCTGGAAAGTGTGAGGTGTCCTACTTGTAGCAATCTCTCCTTTCTCACAATGGATGATTGCCGGTTTGTGTGATCTTTTCCTCCTAATAGCTTGTTGTCCTGCCCTGAGGCCTTTGTTTGGCCAATCACCTTTCGCAGAAGAGTCATTCTATGGTTTTTGCCCTTTCTCATTTACCTTCGTGTGTCTGAGAGGAACTGGACAATTGTGCCTTTTAATAGATTTATAGATAACAGGTTTATGTATATATATATAAAAGTCCACATAATTATTAACAGTTTAGAGCAGCAGTTTTCAAACTGTGGGCAGCGTGGGAACAAGTTTCATGAACCGATTTGCCACTGATTCATGAACAAATGAGCAGGTTTTTATATTTATGCATACAAAAGACTTACAACACGATTTCATCACAAACTCATTGAATCACCGTATGACTCACTTTAAGAAAAATGAATACTGATGTAAAGAGAATAAATACGTTTCCCCCCATATTTCATTAATTTTGTAGTCTGTCACATAGGAACAAGATGGTCCCACCTGATTCACAAACAAATGAGCAGGTTTTTAAATGATTCAAAAGACTCGCAAACACAAGAGTTACCTGTTTGAATCAGTCTGCTGAATTCTTCATCATGAATCCTTCAGTAAACAAACTCACTGAATCCGCCAGAGCAGCTAATGGATCAACATGTGACTCACTTACTGAGCTAAGTTCCACTTAATAATGAAAGAATAAAGGCATTTCTTTATCTGTCACATGGGAACAAGTTGGTCCCAAACTAATTATTAGGTTTTTAAATGATTCAACAGACTCATAAACTCAAGATTTAGGGGTCTCAGAATCAATTCTCCATCACAAATCCTTCACTGAATGAACTCTGTCAGAGCAGCTAATGAACCAACATATGACTCACTGAATTGCAAGTACCTGTCATTGCTTCATTACTTCAAAGAAGAAAAAAAAACATATTTTTCACCATATTTCATTAACATTTTGAGTGGGTCTTATGAAAATAAGTGGGTCTCAACGCATGAACTCTTATGAGTCGGTTAATTTAATGAATCATTATCAGGTTTTTGGTGATTCTCATTGAAATAAGGGAGTCCCACCAGATTCACGAACAAAAGACTTTTATAAATCGGTTCTTTTAATGAATGCGTCAAAAAGACTAGCAAACTAACAGTTAACGGTTTAAGATCTGAATCCTTCTGACAAAATGTTCACTGAATGAACTCACCGAATCAGTAGGAGTAATGAATCATCATTTGACTCACTTGCTGAACCGCAAGCCCCATGTCAATGGATCATTACTGCATTGGAAAAAAAAGTTAACTAAAACAATATAAGTGTATATTTTTCCCTTATATTTCATTGGTGGGAGTTTGGCAATCCATGGTTTGGGGAAGAAAGGAAATGAAACATTCTGCTTCTCCTAAAGGAAGATGATTCATGTGTCTGTGGTGAACTGAAATCTAGACGTCCCCCCTAAAGGAGAGGCCCCTGACAGCCTTAACACGGACCCTTAACTCTGGCCCCCTTTAAGAAAACACAGAAAGGAGACACAGACCGGATGAGACCTATGTGTTTAGACAAAGATAATATCTGGAGAGACGAAATACAGTATGAGGGGAGAGTTCTGCAGCTTTGAAGTTTAATAAAGTCTGGATGAGGAATGTCATTAAATCTCCAGTGTTGTCCATTACTCACTCTGAGTTCACACGATTTATGCTTCTCCTTTACAAATGGACGTAACGTCTTTTTATTTTTACAAATTTTTAATACATTTTTTCTTATTGTTTTATAATTTCTTCACACATTTTCATTGTCAGCAAGTACTTCTGTGTTGTTGCACATTTGACAATTAAACTTTGAAAGTCACTTCACAGTAAACACCCAGTCGAGTGACACTATGACACTAGTTGTTGTCACGCTACTCTGAAAATCATAAAACGTCCCATGGATTCTTTGGTGGAAAAACCCCTAATTAGCAAGATGGATTTGGAAACAAATGACAATAAAGGAAAGCAAAACAGCACAGTCCTTTAAAGAGAATCCAAATCACTTTTAATTTGCCTTTACTGTTTACACCACATCGACCGCAGTGACACAAAGCAGATTTAATCTGTTTTGTAAAAACGTTCCAGGGAACTTATCTGAAACACACTTTCACTGACAAGCACGGCTTCAAGTGAGACACTGGACAGATAAATGGTGATAAGTGGCAGAGAGAGAATTTTAGCAGAGTCAAATTAGCAGATCCCGTTCATCACACAGATAATGTGTGCTGCTTTCCATGAGACTTACTCTGGACAGTGCTTGTGAAAACCAAAACACACTTACTCTCCTTAATATTTAAAAACTAAAATAGTTGAAATATTGTACACTATAATTTCAAAGTTTGGGGTCGGTTTACTGTTTTCAACAGAAAAGTCTCTTATGTTCCCAAGGTTTCAGTATTGTATAAGTTTAAAAGAACATTATAAATTAAATAACATTATAAATGCCATTACTCTCACTTTTACATTTAAAAGTAAAACGTGTTTAAGAAATCATACTGAACCCAAACTTCTGAACAGTATATATATATACCAAATATAATTGTATATTGTATATAAACAATATATATATATATAAATATATATATATATATATATATATATTATCTATATATTTTTTTTCTAACTGAATGTTTTTTAAAAACTGAATCGACAAAATTGCATATTATTAGTGACTTAGAAATAGTGCAGAATTTTATATTTGGAATATTTAATATTTTCATATTTTATTGTATATTTTCTTTCCATTTAACAATTACCAGTGTTACAATTAACAAAACACAATATTTAAACGATGTTGAAAATATAAAAAGATAGTCAAAAGTTTACATTTATCTGTCAAAAATATATTAAATGCAGAAAATGCACCAAGTTATAGAATACTTCACACAGTAAGTTTGTTACATGACCAAAAACCAGGCTTTTATATGCCTGGGTGTGACTTTCTTTACCGTTTTCAGTTTCCACTCTTGAGAATTTTTCTTTTGTCGTATAATTGCTCTTCTTTCAGTGGTTTGAGTGGAGAGCACAAAAGAGCTCTTTAGAGAAATATTGCCACCCTGTGAACAGGCAGTGGAACACAGGCGACAAAACCTGAAGGTGCCAGCACACACAAAACACGTCTTAATGGGTCAGCCTGTGCCTTCTGGGTACAAAACAACTGTTAAACCCCGTTTTGTTGATTCCTAATTAGTATGGGAAGGATAAAGGTATTGTTGGGACTTTTTGGAACATGTCAGAGATGTAAAGGACGATTCTTCCATGCAATCAAAGTGTAAATGCATCTAAAAACAAAGGCGGGCCTGGATGCATTGGAGTTAGAATGAGCGCTGTTTTCATTCAGATAAATGTTTTCGTTTCTCTGAAGTGGGTGATGAAACAGGCTTTGATAATCTGTGAACTCAATATGTCACAGTCGAGTGGAGACAAAGCAAGACATGCCAGCAGATGGGTAATTGAAAGCTTAAATTAAGGCTTATCATCTAATAGAGGCAACAAGATGAAGAAATGTATATAAAATGATGCCATTTATCATGAAAACAAGCCAAAGGCACAAACAGATCCAGTCGGGATGGAAAAAGCGTGACTCTAAAATACAGGTTGAGACGTACATGTTACAGTTTGTGCACCAGGAACAGTATTTGTGCGTGTGCTTTAGACCTACATTTTGGGTCACATGACTTAAAAATAAGTCTACTTATAAATAACTTTCCACTCTTCTTTTAAAATCTTCTTTAATTGATAGCTTGCAATGACAAACTTTGCACCCCAGTCTTGTTTCAACAAGTTACACAGCCCTTAGCAAAGGAAAAATGTGCCGTGATCTCCATCCATCAAAATGTGCTGCTCTAAAGGCGAAGATGCCAAACGCTGACAGTGAAACATATGAATGAAATGATGCTTACAGGCCTAACCTTGTCATAATAGCGAACACATGTGACCTCCTGGCGAGAGCTTTTATTACCACGTTGATAAAAGGAGAAAAGAACAGCCAGGAGGCAGAACTCCCACAGACTTTATTGTCTTATTTTGAGGAAGTATTAGAAGCAAACCAGAGCAAATAGGACAAAAAGAGAACAGGGAGCTACAGGGTAGAAATATTGAATATGTTTAGCAGGTATGACTTCTGGTAAGTTGTGAATATCATGACTTCTCAAATAGCAAAAAATTTAAAATAAAACAAAGATTAATTTACTGTAAAGTGTTGGTGTACCCCAAAACTAAAACTTTGCAATTTACTCTCCTTCAAGTTGTTCCAAACCTGTATGACTTAGTATCTTCTTTTGTGCTCTGTAGAAAAAAGTCATGAAGGTGTGTAAATTAGTATCTATGTGGATGTTCCTAGTGCAAATGCTTTGATTTAAAACCTCAATAACCAAATAAAAAAATGGGAAACAGCATCTAGCTGGAAACTGAATCAAACCACTGCAAAGGGAGTTCTCGGGTTCCTTAAAAGCTGATATTCTGATTTACAGTATTGTGCTCACCACAAAACTGCCTAAAATTTGAACTTCTGTGTTCAAGAGGAAGTCGGGAGAGAAATAGTTGACAAAAGAAATAGTATCATATTGTGCTGACCTTTTATAATCATCAAAACACATTTTTAAAAGGCACTAGTTACGGAAATACGTCATGATGTAATTCGGTATCTTAATTGCTTTGGGACCACAAAACTTTCAGATAACTACATACTACATACGTACATGCAATAGAAATGCATTTTTTCCATTGAACACTGTAAAACAGAATAAAAACAAGATTAAAACCGCAGTGATAAATATACAGTATATGCCCATTTCAGCCAAAAAGGCTTTATAAATGATTAATGACAAAAAGAAATAATCAGACCGGCCTTGCAGTCTGTTGGCAAAAGGAAGCGACTCGTGATTTCATCAGTCAATCAGGTGACCCTTTAGATTCAGTGGATTCAAACCAGCCGTCTTCAACACCAGCCCAGCGTCTCACAGATCCTCACACCGGAACTCTGTCCACACAGTGCTGATGGGTCAAAAATCAGACTCCTAAAATTACACATGAAAACACATTAGCCATATGATCACTCTCCCAATAATGCTTCACTATAAAAAGCACAGATTTTAGGAAAATAACTGTAAGATGCAAGTAAAGGAAAAAGAAATCATAAAGCACATAACAGTGAAAAGAATGGCTTTCTGGAATATGAAATATTTTTTCTTCTGTGCCTCATTGGACAAAAAACATACATTTATGTTAGCAAGATGGGGCTCTATAATGAGGCTCAATTATATGTATGTCTATTTTTAAAGAAATTAATATTTGTATTTTTCATTTCTTGTATTTGTGTAGCTTATTTTCACAAGGACACAATTAAAAGTGACTTTAGCATGTTGACAAATATTTATATTTCAAATAAATTATGTTCTTTGAAGCTTTGACAAACAGCTTTGAGATCACATAAATAAGTTTGAATTTTATATTTTAATAGAAAAAAATATTATTTAAAAATCTATCAAAATATTACTTATTACTCCGGTGTTTAACCTTGGTCACAGATCATCAATTTTTAACTGTATATAGATATATATATATATATATATATATATAATATATTATAATATATATCATATATAGAATAATATATATATATACACACTGATATACACGATACACACACACATCACTATATATAATATATATATATATATATATCTATAATATATATATATAGTTAGTCATTTAGCACTACCCACCCTATATGATGATAGTATACGAATAATAGCATAGTTCTTAAGGACATTTGTGTGGTGTGTGTGTGTGTGTGGTGTGTGTGTTATATGTATATATGATATTATTTCTTTCAGAAAGCTATAACTATGAGCTGAGAAGTGTTGACCTCGGTCATGGCATCATCAATTTGCTTCAGCTCCTCATAGTGGTCCCGTGAGTCTCTTAGAGGCTGCACCATAATCTCTTCAATCTGAGGGAAGAGCTGAGAGGAAAAACATGACATGATTTGAAACATCATGAGAATGAGTAAACAATGACAGAATTGACATTTTTGGATGAACTATTGCTTTACTTTTGACTATTTCACCCTACCTTCATGACATTTTCAAACATGGGGATGAGGACCATTTAAGGAGCCATCTGGGCTGTGGCTGTTGACTTTGTCTCTTCCAAAAGGGTGCCACAGGAACCCTCAGATTTCTTCTATCACTCTTAACAAAGCACCAGTACAGCAGACAACAAACCACCTGGCCACTGTAGAGCAATTATAACACAAGATGAAATCGCAAACCTGCATGAAATATTCCTCCCAAGCAGACAATCCACCCACGGGCTCTGCCTTTGCTTCCTGAGTCCGCCCTCTGAATGTCAGAAAAAACAAATAGTATTCCAAACCACCGTGACAGCGCAGCATTTGATAAGAACCATCTTCAGCTGAAGACAAGAGAAGACAACAAATCTTTACTTGTCACGCTGCCAACAAATCTTTACCTTTCAAATGCATACCATATACTGCTGAAAAACAATCTTTTTGCTGGTTTTAGCTACATATAACTTTGCGTAGAAACAATATACGTACCACCAATCGCACCGTAATCGTCACCACGGCTACCTTGACACACTTCCATCACACTTACATTCCCAAAATGGTGCTGTAACTTGTTCTAGGAGCACAGAATCCTTTCAGTTTCCTGTTGACTGCGCGACCCCGCACCTCGAGCATAAACTCTATCTACTGAGCTCTACTCTCACAAACTCCACAGCCCGAAAACTGCAGGTTGTTAAACCCCCCCTTCTGAAAAAGATAACACCATAATTGAGCAACTATAGACCATATCAATCTTCCTTTTATAGGAAGATTATTGAAAGGTATCTCTTAATCAGCTGAACAAATACGTAACGCAACTTAACTCTTGGCCATGCCAACCTGTAGAACAATTTTTGTCTTCATCTTGGGTCCGGGAAAACGTGCCTCACAGCACTAGGTCACCAGACAACGATTCTGTTTCTAACGCTATATTAAAACTAGAGTCCGTGACGTTCTTCTACAAAATGCGTGGATGCTAGGCACAAAATGACATACATGTGGCGTGGGATCTAAACTTTAAGATCCTTTTCTAATGACTGCTTAGTTATCTTATGGAAATATTAGTGAGTTAAGTATTTTACTTATGCGTTCCAAAAGCGTATCTGGTTGAATTGCAGTACTGTGTCGGACCGTACAAGATCAGCAAAAACCATAGCTACGTGAGTAGAGAAGCTTTTGAAGGAACACGTCATAGTCTACTTGGGTGGCTCTTCTAATTGTCTAACGTCATAGATAAATGGTTCCGGTCATACTTAGAAGGGAGAGGTTATTATGGGAGAATAGGAGAGCATAAGTCTAAGTGGACGTCCGCGAGTTGAACCATCTAATGGACTGGGGACATGTCTCCCACAAGGCTCAATTCTTGCACCGCTTTTGTTTAGCCTGTATATGCTCCCATTAAGTCAAATAATGAGAACGAACCAAATTGCCTATCACAGCTATGCAGGTGATACCCAGATTTACCTAGCCTTATCTTCAAATGACTACAGCCCCATTGACTCCGTCTGCCAATGCCCTGATGAAATTAACAGTTGGATGTGCGAGAAATTTCTTCTTTCGTCTTCAGTTAAACAAAGAAAAAAAAACTGAATTTGCATTTGGAAACAAAGATGAAGTTCTCAAGGTGAATGCATGCCTTGACCTAGGGGTCTAACAACTAAAAATCAAGTCAGGAATCTTGGTTTGATTCTGGAGTCAGACCTTAGTTTCAGTAGTCATGTCGAAGCTGTAACTAAATCAGCATACTATTATCTAAAAAGCATTGTAAGAATTAGATGTTTTGTTTTCAGTCAAGACTTGGAGAAACTTGTTCTTGCCTTTATCACCAGCAGGGTGGACTATTGTAATGGTCTCCTCACCGTCCTTCCCAAGAAGACCATTAGACAGCTGCAGGTCATCCAGAACGCTGCTGCCAGGATTATGAACCAGAAAATCTGAGCATATCACAACAGTTCTCAGGTCCTTACACTGGCTTCCAGTAATATTTAGGATTGATTTTAAAGTACTTTTTACTCGTTTATAAATCACTCAATGGCTTAGGACCTAAATACATAGCAGATATGTTTACTGATTATAAACCTAACAGACCACTCAGGTCATTAGGGTCGAGTCAGTTAGAAATACAAAGGGTTCACACAAAACAAGGGGAATATGCTTTTAGTTATCATGCCACCCGCAATTGGAATCAGCTTCCAGAAGAGATCATATTTGCTAAAACATTAGTCACATTTAAATGCAGACGCCATACCCCTCAAAATCACCTTGTTTAGCTGTGCATTTATTGAATGAGCACTCTGCAATGTCCGAACTGATTGCACTGTATTTTATGAATAATCATTTTTTTCCCCCCCTTTCTTAAATGCCTTTTAAACAAAATAAAAAAAAAAAACCTCTTAAATCAATTTTTAAAAAAAAATAATTTTCAAAGTTTTAAATTCCTCGTTTTAAATAATATTTTGTGATTATTGTTTTTTTTCATCTTTCTTTCTTTTTCCATTTTATGTAAATCACGTTTGAACTCTACCCTTGATGTATGAAATGGCTAATACAAATAAACTTGCCCTTGCGGTGCTTGCCTATTGTTTACGACATGGTTTTGGCAGAAAGGGGTCATGATACCTACGCAAGTCACATGCGTTGCCTCATTGGGTACGTCCAAATTGTCCACTTTGTCTTGAACGAGTCCAAGAATCCTCTCGCGCCATGGCCGGGGCCATGTCCGCCTTGGCCCAAACATGTTATGATAGCCAGCCTCGTAGCCGTGCCTGCCAATACATTGTCCATATAGAAACACACATATTTTCTGAACATTTTCCTGTCCTGGCAAACATTTTTCCTTTCTGCAAAAACATTTTCTGTTTGTTTGGAAAATATGAAATCTTAAACGCAACATAGAGCCCTCCCCTTCCTCTCCTCGATTTTCAACTCATATAAATAGTATCCTGAAAAAAAGTTACCACCAAAGAATCTTTGAATTCTGTCAAATAAATTTGTGGTTAACACCTAGTGCTGCAAGGGAACTCGATCAACGGAAGTTGTTTTTTTGCATATATATGACAACAGATTATGTGTAAACTTCCCTCTCTTCCACCTTCTAAAACCTCTACTCTCCTCTCTTCTTCTCTTAAAGAAAACTCTCTCTTCCTTCTCGACCTACCTACTTCCTCCTCCTCTCATCACAACTTCTCTCTTCACTCTCCTCCCTCCTCCCCCTCCATCATACACTCGTATGTAAATGATTAAACACTTGCCAAAACAGAGAAAACACCAAATAAACAAAGATAAAGATGAATTTGACTGATAGCATTATTTCTTGCTTTTTTTTCATTTTTTTCAAAATTCTAATAATATGGTTATACAAACAATAGTGTAATACCCGCAATAAAAGGGTTACCACACACAAATTGGTGGTTAGTTTTGGATTGGGCCATGTAATCACATAATAAAAATCTTTATTGTACAAAAAAAAAAAAAGAAAAGTGATAAAGCCCTAATCTTGTGGTGATGCTCAGGTTAAAATAAGTTTTACAAATGTGTCTTGAGAACTTGCAGTTTTTGTTTTTTTCATTCCACTACCCCATGTCTCACAATTATAATGCAAAAAATGTGTCTGTATAAACGGCCCCTTAGATTGCTTAAATGGGAGTTGATATATTGTGCTATACCTGTCGGATCTGTTTAAAGGCCTCTGGGTCCACATTTGCAAATATATTACACTCTGGCAGTGAGAGTATCTGGAAGGCCACAGCGCAGTGGTGATTCTCCAGGGGCGAGATGTCATTGTAACGCACTGCCAGCTCAGTGCGAGCATTGATCTGGAACCTGCATATAGACAGTGCTACATTATCTCGTCATATGTCATGGGAATGATTACTAAGATAAACGGCACAGATATAGGGCTGTAAAATTGTCATCACGAACATATAGGCAAACACCTGGGTACACCTGTAAGTTTTTATGAGAACTGACTCGAGAGCATAATTACACAGAGGTGAAGATCTTACGTGTTGTTGTATCCAGGGTGGTCTAAGTCGTGACACACGGCAGCAGTCATTAAAATGCCCATATCTGTCAAAGTGAGCTTTTCCTGTTGGCCACACACACAGGTTTCCACTTTTCCTGTTCCACAGTAATTGCTGTGCTAATTGTTATGTACGTAAAAGTTCTCACCTGGAGGTTGCAGAGGTGGATCATGCCATACATCATCTGACTCACGCAGAAACAATGGCGGAAATTATGGAACGGGTTGCTACGGTAATTTTCCTGGATGCCCAGCTGAGAACATATAAAAAGAATCATCAGAGCTGTTAACCTGGGAAACTGAGGGGAAAATCACCTTTCTTGCACCCTTTCATTTTTACAATTATACTAATTTTCTTACCAGCCAGCGTTTGAGAGAAATTGGATTCATGTTAAACTCCTTCACAAGGCCTAAGTCATGGTACATGTACTCCAGGCAGCTCAGCATCTGACAAAAAGTAAACAGTAAAAAATGAACATGTGTGTATTATTTCATTTCTAAATGTATTGTATATTACACTGAGTCAGACTCACTTCATTGTGCTCCCAGTGCCAAACATCAAATGTTGGTTTCTTCAGCGCTTCAATGGTCTCCTGAGAAAGCGTGTACTGAGGAAATCAAGATTACCGGAGATAAATACTAAATAGAGACAAAATGTTCTCCCACAGGGCCCATAATTCAATCAAAGCATATCATAAAACTTTAAAGCACCTTTGGGTAGCTGGGGACGTCACGTCTAGGAGTTAATTTCTTTCCATCGTCTGAGAAATTGTATTTGCATGTACAATTCACTCTAAAAGGAGAGAGGTTGATTAGTCATGTAGATACATTTGTGTTTCTTGTTTGAAAAAGAGCTGCTCTAGATGAATAAACAGATAGATCGCAACGCTTGCGTTGACTTCCCTGCAAGATATTTTCTTTCACTTACCTTCCTCCTGCTGTGGATGTCATCTCATCTCTCAGCTTCTTCAAATCGTTTTTACACTTTTCGAACTCCACGACCTTTAACCCCTCCACTGCATAGAAAATCATCATAGTAAGAAGAGTGGTCATCACGTGTCTGTGCTGTAGCTAGGGTGCTCTGGGTGTTTATCATTTTACTATGCAGTCGCTAAGGTGTTTGGAGTAGTTTTTACTGTAGTACTATGCGGCAGATACTGTAGTGTGTCTAGGTGTTTTTATCAGGTTGCTATGCATTTGCTAAGGAGTTATAAGTGTTTTTCATTGCATTGCTATGCGGTAGGTTCTAGGTGTTTATCACGTTGCTATGTGGTTGCTATGGTTTACTGAATGTTTTTCATCAAGTTACTATGATGTTGCTAGGGTGGCCTGAGCCAAAAAAAGCCTAGTCTTTATAATAGTTGGGTCCCTAGAAGTGTGAAACAATATCACACTTCTCCTCAACAAGCCATAATTATACATATCAAAGTTAAATACTTGGGTTAGCTTAAATCCATAAAGGAGAGAATACACTACACAAATTCTGCCTAGATTTTTGCTCCGATTTACAGTCTGGGTGATTTGTTTGCCAAAATTAGAGCCAGTCTACAGATGTTAGGCAGTCTAAGTTGACAGATATGACAGAAAATGATATAGTGTATGATGGGCACAGACTATATTTTTTTTAGCTTCAGACTATGATTCCATCCAGTCGGAGGATATCAAACATGTTTGATATTTTGGGCAGATTTTAGAACACATTGTTTTCATTTGTCATGCATTTCCTAGCAACGCTGTGCATGTTTCTGTGCGAGTTTGTTGTGTTCAGAATGACTTAAAAGTATGATAGTGTGATCCTCAGTCGATAAGTGTATGATGCCCAGTTTTTCCTCATTAATTTCCTCATTAATTCCACTGTTTAGATTATTGTGAGTCTTGTAGTGTACTTCTCTAAGTCTGAGCAACAATAAAACCAGGTAACAACAAGAAAGCAGTCAAACATTGTCATTACAGTACATACGTTCTACTCTCTTCTCCAGCATAGCCAGTCTGTTGGTCACTTCCGTTTTCAGTTCATTGATCCTGAATGCTCTGTAGAGTGAAGGAAAAAATATTTGCCTGGTTTTAGTACAGAACCATTACGGTGATAAAGATTCATCTTCAGTCCATGAGAAAACAAACACGTTCATTACCTGCTGAACTGCTCTGCTACCTGTGAGAGCACATTCTGAAACATATCTTCCTTTTCTGTGGAGTTAAATACACAGGCTATAAATCAGGGCAGAACAACTCTTGGCTTGAAACATTATAATGAGCAAAATCTAGGATACTAAAGGTCATAAGTAAGCAAGCGAGGCAAACAATGTAAAAAAAAAAAAAAAAACCTGGATAAATGATCACGTTACCTCCCAGCTGGCCGGTGGACAAAGGAATGACTTTGTACAGGGAGCTAAAAGGACAAAATGGGATCATTAACTGAAGAGTTCAAGGGAACTGAAAAGGGGTTACATAACTGCGGGTGTCTGCGTCGGGTGTCCTGCGAGAGTGTCCGGTGTGACTGCGTTTTACTTGGGAGTGTTGGTGGGCATCGTGGGATCAATGGACACAAGTGCACATTCAGGGTCCACCATCAATATAGCACTGTTCCTATCGACAGAAGATATAAAAAGTGAAATTTGATGGATTTGTTATGTCTGTACACTACGGAGAACTTCATTCTCAACCACTTCAGGTTTGCAAAATGAATTGAGGTACTGATCAGTGGTGATATCAGTGATATACAGACCTAGGGATGTCGGAGGAGGAACAGAGTAGTTCTGTGATATCACATGGGCTGCAGTGACGACTGAAAAGCAACTGAGCAGGACAAATAAGGGTGTGTTAGCTGTGGATGGATGTATTTGTCGTCGTACTTGTACTACAATGAGAAAATGATAACCTCATGCTACTGCGCTATAACACTGCAACGCAACTCAAACACATAAATTCAAATAAGTACTATCTTGAAATGTCATTGAAAATGTTGGGGGATTTTAAAGCATTGAAAAGTAACAGTGATAAATGAATGATTTTGATCCCAGTGGGAAAATCCCTTTACTATCTCAATTGTTTCTCATAAGCAGAAATTAGATTAAATCGAGACTTTGGCTTAAGTTTCCTGCTTCTCTGATTCTTTTCATGCCAAAAAGAATCTAGCAGTCTGTCTCCTCTACAGTTTTAAAACAGATGTCTCACACTTTACTCAGATTGTCAAAGACACCAAAGTTTGCAATCACAAGTCAGAGCCTATAAGCTCAAACATCAAATACTTCAGTTTTGCTATCCACATATTCACAGTGTCATCTCATTTGTCTGTTTTATTTTGACACTGTTTTTCTGTGACACTGAAGTCTGGAGTAATAGCTGCTGAGATATCAGCTTTGCCATCAGTTATTATAAATTGTAATAATATTTCACAATATTACTTTTTTTTGATCAAATAAATGCAGCCTTGGTGAGACTTTTTCCAAAAAAAATGACAATCTTTACACCCCAAACATGTGAGGGGTAATCAATATTATAACACACCCACACACACACACAACACACACTCACACAACACTATATAAAACTTCGTAAATACTATTATATATAAAACTATAAATATATATATAGATATGAACTGATTGTTCAATTAAATTAAGTTAATCAATTAAATTAGTCTTTAATAAATAAAACCATTAAAATAGAAAATAACAATGGTGAAAGAGGCAGCTGTGGTAGACCATCTCAGATCACCAATAGATCCTTTACTACAGTACACATATGCCAATCTCAATGCTCTCAATGTCCACTTTGCCTCTCTAAGCTCTTAGGAAGTTGTGTACGCTTCAAGATGAATTGCTGAATCTGACACAAGCATATTCTGCCATATAAACTTTTCATACTGTACAAACTCATGAACCTCCCATAAAAATTCACATCTTACATCTTAATGACTAAAATACACAAAATATTTTTAATTAATCATGGATTATAATGACATAACACTCTGTAAATTGGATTTAAACACTACCATTAACAGTTTTTCAGTCATTCTCTAGGAAACAACAGGAGAAAACAATGTGTCAATGTCAGTAACACCTGTGGAACACGCCATCTTCAGCTTTATTTTTAACCTGTGCACGTTGATCTCCCAGCACTCCTCTTGACAGACTTACTAGTGCTATGACAAACTGCTTAATATCTTGTTTATTGGCTTTGATTCAGCATTTCAGGTCTCGGATATTTGTAATAAACTGATATATCAACCAGGCCCATAATTTGTTTGTCAATGGATAATAATTCTGTTTCAGTATTTTTCTTTAAAATGCATTCATTTAGGCCTAATTTAAGCAATTTTGTGTGCTTTAATTCACACACTCATTAAGATGTCTGCATTATATTGGTCATCAGACACCCTGCTTTCTAGATATTAGAAAAAACATATTGGTCAACCACCAATAGTAATCTGTGATCTCATGTTAGCCACTAACTGACTTCAGCTGAATTCATGATTAAAGCGAGATACTCACCTTCTGCACTTTACCATCTACGTCCAAATAGATGGTTTTGGGAGCACAGGAGGAGGAGCCAGACCCCATGCTGACAGGATGAACTATGTGAGCCACTTGTCCTGGAACCCCTAACCAGGAGCAGATCCACCAAGACCAACTCTTGAAAGGCCCACCACAAAATGTAATCTGTAAATAAATACATAAAGAAAGACCTTGTAGTCTAGTACTGTCAACCAAACGAATAACCCTTTAAATTGTGCTAACCAGGCTCTAGAGCAGAGCTTCATAGCCTAGGATTAAAAGCAGAGTTACACTTTGCCGAAACAAGGGTCAAGCAATTTAAATGTTTTTTTCTTCTTTATACAATGAGTCAGTGGTGTCCATTGTTGTTCTAGGCCCACACTAACTTTCAATGTATGGTAAATCAGTTGACAAATCATTCAAAATATCTTCTTTTTTGTTCCACAGAAGAAAGAATGTCATACAGGTTTGGGAACAACAAGAAGGTGAGTAAATGAGAAAAGAGAATTAAAATTTTTAGATTAATTATCCCTTTAAAAGCCAAGTGTTTTCACAAGACAATCAAATCCACAGAACATACTTTATAGTGCACATCTGTGCATAAGTAACTTTAATAACTCAATTTACTCTGATTGCTCCTAAACAATTAGACATAGTATCACCTGAGACTTTCTTGGGAACTTGCTTGAAGATAGAGCCTTACTGCAGGCCGCATTTATTTCTGACCGTGTAACTTAATCTGAACGTAATGAAATGTTCTATTCGTAGCATTACAGATAGAACTTTTGAGCCAGAAAATAGCACTCATGCCTGTGCAGCGTCAACAGCTCCCGGTTCTCCCCGCGTGCAGGCAGCGTTCCCAGCCGTCCCAGGTGCTCAATGGAGCCAAATAGAGCAAGTGAGCAAGGGAAACCTGGGTGTATTGAAGGACCCTGAATATAATTGTCACTCTCCACCATTGTCAGGGGGAACAGTTACTACGGTGAAAAAGTGACCAACCCCCTTGATGTCTGTTGTTGCTGTTGTAATCATTTAATTTAGTCCTTTCATTCATCCTGCTTGATTTAGCAGCCCACCCTAAGTCTGTATTTACGTCTGAAAAAATGATGGTCCACTGTGTCATATATGCAGCTTCAACATTTGAATTTGATGAGATTCGTGGGTCTTTAGTGGAGAAAAAAAACTAATTTTTATCACTAATGGAAAACTACTGTAAGAACATTGAAGCAAACTAATGGCAAACAATCACAATTTACTTAAAAACATGGCAATTGCTATAAAATTGAGGCTATGTAAATGTAATTGTGGGTGAATTCAATGACATTTCTGTCAGCGTAATGTGCCCTACAGTTTTCTGTGTCCACTCAGAGCAACATATGATCTGGTCAGCTGAGGAAAGGACAATGGTTAGAACAACCACTCACAAAAACGTTGGATCACAATCATTATTATGCTGGCATGTGTGGCTGGATCATTAAGAGCCCAAATAAACTAGGGATGAAAGTGTGAACAGCAGAGACAAGCGCAAACCTGTTCTGAGCCTCCTTCCTCTCTAATCTCATCCCCGAGGGGCCAGAAAAGCTTCCTACGTCTTAATTCTTTAGAGTCTCATGTGCCATTGACTACACTCCTCTGCGGAAATAGATTAGTAGTCTGGGCCGCCCAGAGGAACTGTTTTACTGCTGACACAAGGGCATGGTTTTGATAAGAACATAAGACTGGATAGGGCTAATGTGGATAATAAGAGATCAAAACTGTTTTTCCAAACCATTTGGCCAATGAAGTTCACGTCTAACTTTCAACATCACCAAAGGTGGCTTAACAACGGACCTGCACAAAAGCATACATTTAAAAGCTTATGTAACTAGATGAGAAAGAAAATCACACCTCGGGTAATCAGAAATGCATATGCTTGCTGCTAATCATGGGACAAAAGAGAGGAGTCCGGTCATATTTCAATAATAAAGGATTTAAGTGGAAGACATTATCCTGATAATAAAAGGTTTTATGGTTGTTCAGTTTATGGATGTGTGTCCGGGCCAGATCTGGGTAGGAATATGGAAAACTCCTCCATTAGGGTCCTTTCATCTTTTCCTTTCGCTTTTCAGCATCCTTAATGTTTCACCTACTCTGTGAAGCTTGAAAATCTTCTTGAAGGATTCATATTTTGTTTCTCTGACCTGTTAAGACAAGAAAAGCAACCACACTGTATTGACTTCAAAATACACACAAAATATGCCGAAAGGCTGATAATTTAAAAAAAGCTCAGCTTTTTACCTGCAAAGACCAGCTAATGATGTTGAAGTCAGTCCAGCACACGTCATTTCACAATATTATTTACTCAGTATAGAAAAGGTTAAAGAGTGAGTGGAAAGATTTTGTAATACTACTGTATTTAGAAACAGACATTCTGATTTGGGATTTTCTGGACTGATTAGAGTACCCAAAATGTTCCCATTCTGCATAATCACCACTTACACACAACACTTTTCACCACGTCAAGTACTGTTCATAGGCAAAGAAGAGTGATAGAACTGCTAACCCTTGAGTGTAGGCTAAAACAAACCTAATGTCAATCATTTAAATAATGCAGTTAAGTGCTTTGTTGGCGTTAGTAGAATATAATTCAGATAACCGCATTATTAACATCATCTCAAAACGTCACTGCTGCACCCTACTCATCCTCATGAATTTGAAAACAGTGTGAATGATCTATTTATGGACTAAGAGCTATACATTTTCTGTTTCGTTTTGTTTTTCAAGAAATTTATTGTGAAAAGAAAGTCTTGAACTTTACGATGCCTGACATCTGATTGGTTGACTGATCACACACCTAATGTCAGACAGTGTGACTACTGTTGTTGTCTAACTCCGAGTTAGACATGTTTAACAGATTAACAATAGATTACAAACTCATAGATTGTTTCCAAAATATCACACATGCTTTCGACATGGAATGACTTTTAACACCACTGTTCCTTCATATAAAGGAGATAGGCTTTACATTATATTTGGCCTTATTAAGTTTCCAAACAATGTGAACAATGTCTATTTTAATGAAAGCCAGCGCCAATGTATAATGTCCTAATGTAAATCAAATGCTCATGTTTGGTGTCAGCAAAATAAAAGATATAACATGTTCACCATTTTATAAAATGTCACCAAAACCAGCCATCCTCTATAACTTAATGTGCAACCTCAGTCTTGACCAATAAATGTGACCCTGGACCACAACCAGTCATAACGGTCCAAAAATCTAAATATTGAGAAAATTGCCTTTAAAGTTGTCCAAATGAAGTTCTTAGCAAAAATCAAAAATTAAGTTTTAATATATTTACAGTAGGAAATGTACAAAATATCTTCATGGAACATGACCTTTACTTAATATCCTAATGATTTCTGGCATAAAAGAAAAATCAATAATTTTGACCCATACAATGTATTTTTGGTTATTGCTACAAATATACCCCAGCGACTTAAGACTGGTTTTGTGGTCCAGGGTCACAGATATAGTCTGTAGCCTAATATTTTGTTTATAATCGACAGTTTCACTTTTATAGCCTTTCACCCCCATAAAACATGTAAAAACAATAAAGAAAAAAATCTTAAAAACTTAATTGCTAATCTAATTGTTTTCTAAATAAAGATCTTAGTCTGCAGCTTACATGAAAACTATAGGCCTACCAATCCAAATTCACAAGTTCGCCTGTTCATCTAATGCTGGACAGTTAAGTTGAACATGACAAGTAGAGATAAACAACACATTGGTCTTGCTGTCTGACTTTCATACTCCATGTTCCTCCATGGGCTACTTAAAAAGATATTAAAAAATCAAGCTGTAGTTCACTTGGGGTGTTGTAAAGTTTTGGCCGCTTATGCTCTTGTGTTGTGATTGACAGGACGAGATGAATAACCTTACTCATGCAGAATGCCATTTATCTGTGTTAAATGGTCACACGCATGTTAGTCAGCGTTTAACTAACATGCTCTTTTAAGTATTTGGCTAACAAAACCTTCGGATAAACCCTTCTATAATGAGGGGGGAAATGCTATGATTTATTTACTCGGTAAATCAAGTTGAAGTGACTCAATTAAACACATTTCTATTATTCTACAGAAAAAGGGAAGGAGAGAAGCTGAAGAGTTTGTTAACACTACTGTTTTGCTATTTGAGGTCCAGCTTTGAAATGTGGCAGATGTTTTATTGATTGATAGTGATGTGGGAGCCTCTGGTGGTTAAAAGGTGTAAGTTGTCAATTGTGTACACAGAGGCTTGTGTCTTTATGTCTTTTTAAATATTCAGAAAGCAAGTCATATTATTTGAGAAAAAATAATAAAAATCATTTTAATACTGACGTAAAGTAACACTATTTACAGTAAATCCTAACAGATCCCAATAATGCGGAATATAAATGAAATCAACGGTATCATATTGGCTAAATCTGAAAAAAAAAAAACATTTTTTAGTATACAATAACAATTAAACCATCCATGTACTCCTCTGGTAAATTAGATTCTTACTTTTCAACTACAAGTTTTGGTCTTGTACACCATTCATTCACCTATAGCTTTTGGAAAGCATAAAATACTTAACTCATACTATTTCCATAAGATAACTAATATAAAATAACTAATTACAATTTCCATACCCCCATACATAGTCTCGTAATCTGACATTATCCTGGACATTTTACATCCAAACTCTCTTGCTCATCGCGGGAGGCTGTGGTGGTGCTTATTGTTTTCTGGTTCAATCAGAAGTTGTTCTGCATGTGGAGGGGAGGGGCTTAGTCTTGGTGGGTGGGGTTTGCGTGTTAAGCTGCTCACGTGTGGTGGACAGGAGAGGGGTGGAACGAGAGTAGGATGAGGGGTTGATGGAGGAGAGGGGATGGGGGTAGGGGGGTATCTTTTTCCTGAATGCATATAAGCATCTGGAGAGTGTGCAGAAGGTGGAGCCATGCTGGGATAACAAGGTGGGCTGAGGGGATCAATAGGGTTGATATAATTACAGGAAGACTCATCTGTTCCCTCAGGGAAATCCTGGAAATGATCATAATAATAATAATACAATATAATAAAATAAAATAGAATAATAATAATAATAATAATAATAATAATATTTCTTACCGTTTCTGTTCTTTGAGGACATATAGTCCACCTGGGTTCCGACGGTTCTGGTAATTTCTAGCAGGCAATATATCAACTACAGTAAAGAGAATATTCAAGATTTAAAAGCAAATTATTCGATAATTAATAAAAGCACTAAAAAAAATCACTGTATTATATACAGTGATGTAAAAAAAGGCAAAAATAAAAATGTGCACTCATTAATTTTTAATGTTGCATTGGTTGATATGAAGTAGCCTTGGACTTATACTAACACCTAGTGGATGCATAAAGGCAAAAGCAAATGAACTAATGCCATTGTAGAAATTATATATTTACAGTCAGTCTTGATTAATTTATTCTGCAAACTAAGATGTCCAATAATGGAGGTTACATGGATAAAGAGTAGTGTTCTGTTGGTCATGTGATCTCAAAATGGCGGCCTCCATGATGCGACCCACTCCATGCAAAATAAAACTGCTTTAGGCAACAACAATAAAATTGGTAATTGAAAAAAAAAGCTGCAATAAAATGAAATAAAATATAAACATTAGATGAAATTTTTTTTTGACATTTTGCCTTGGGAACTAACTATATACAGTGGGTACGGAAAGTATTCAGACCCCCTTAAATTTTTCAGTCTTTGTTATATTGCAGCCATTTGCTAAAATCATTTAAGTAAATTTTTTTTCCTCATTAATGTACACACAGCACCCCATATTGACAGAAAAACACAGAATTGTTGACATTTTTGCAGATTTATTAAAAAAGAAAAACTGAAATATCACATGGTCCTAAGTATTCAGACCCTTTGCTGTGACACTCATATATTTAACTCAGGTGCTGTCCATTTCTTCTGATAATCCTTGAGATGGTTCTACACCTTCATTTGATCCAGCTGTGTTTGATTATACTGATTAAACTTGATTAGGAAAGCCGCACACCTGTCTATATAAGACCTTACAGCTCACAATGCATGTCAGAGCAAATGAGAATCATGAGGTCAAAGGAACTGCCTGATGAGCTCAGAGACATAATTGTGGCAAGGCACAGATCTGGCTAAGGTTAAAAAAAAATTTCTGCTGCACTTACGGTTCCTCAAGAGCACAGTGGCCTCATAATCCTTAAATGGAAGACGTTTGGGACGACTAGAACCCTTCCTAGTGTTGGCCGTCCGGCCAAACTGAGCTATTTGGGGGAGAAGAGCCTTGGTGAGAGATTTAAAGAAGAACCCAAAGATCACTGTGCTGAGCTCCAGAGATGCAGTCGGGAGATGGGAGAAAGTTGTATAAAGTCAACCATCACTGCAGCCCTCCAAAAGTCGGGGCTTTATGGCAGAGTGGCCAAACGGAAGCCTCTCCTCAGTGCAAGAAAACACCTGAAGGACTCCAAGATGGCGAGAAATAAGATGCTCTGGTCTGATGAGACCAAGATAGAGCTTTCTGGCCTTAATTCTAAGCGGTAATGTGTGGAGAAAACCAGGCACTGCGCAGCACCTGTCCAATACAGTCCCAACAGTAAAACATGGTGGTGGCAGCATCATGCTGTTTTTCAGCTGCAGGGACAGGACAACTAGTTGCAATCGAGGGAAAGATGAATCCAGCCAAGTACAGGGATATCCTGGACGAAAACCTTCTCCAGAGTGCTCAGAGTGCTCAGGACCTCAGACTGGGCCGAAGGTTCTTTTCCAACAAGACAATGACCCTAAGCATACAGCTAAAATAATGAAGGAGTGGCTTTACAACAACTCTGTGACTGTTCTTGAAGGGCCCAGCCAGAGCCCTGACTTAAACAAAATTGAGCATCTCTGGAGAGACCTAAAAATGGCTGTCCACCAACGTTTACCATCCAACCTGACAGAACTGGAGATGATCTGCAATGAGGAATGGCAGAGGATCCCCAAATCCAGGTGTGAAAAATTTGTTGCATCTTTCCCAAAAGACTCATGGCTGTATTAGATCAAAGGGTGCTTCTACTAAATACTGAGCAATGTGTATACTTATGACCATGTGATATTTCAGTTTTTTTTCTTTTTTAATAAATCTGCAAAAAATGTCAATAATTCTGTGTTTTTCTTTCAATATGGGGTGATGTGTGTACATTTATGAGGAAAAAAAATTTACTTAAATGATTTTAGCAAATGGCTGCAATATAACAAAGAGTGAAAAATTTAAGGGGGTCTGAATACTTTCCGTACCCACTGTATATATTAATGAGGGTGCATCTTTAAAACGTTTTTGGTTTAAGAGAACATAGAGATTTATCTTGAGTGATTCTACAAGAATGAACAACATGATTGCCGTTACCCTCATGATTGCCGTTGCTCTGCTCTGCTACATTTTGTCTGCTCTGTCCGGCAAGCTCTTGCCTTTTTCTATAGAGAAAACAATGATGCATTTTTGGTTAGCAACATACCTGACTGTGATTGAAATATCAAATGCAGTATCATATTCATTTGGTGTACAAATAGAAGCCTAAACGTGTAAAAGATGACTTCTTTCCAGTTTAATCTGTTGGTTTGGTCTTTGTTTTTCATCTGATCTGTGGAACTTTGACCTCCTAACATTTGAAGCACAAAGACTTTTCTTACAAGAACAGTGCAAGCTGGCGAGATTTATTGTGGCTCGCTTTTTAGACCTATCAAACAGAATGGATAAGGACAATAGAGCTGGTACTTTTTGGAGGGTTTCCAACAGGCACACACTGTCACCAAGGTGATGAGTAAGAAAATGCCTCCCATGGAGAGGATGATGTAGAGAGAACTCCGTCCTGCAAAATTTAAAAGAAGAATACAGGGTGACATAGTACATCATTCCTCTCCACAAAACAAACTGCTCTGAAAGACCAAACTACACTGTAGACAAGGTCTAAATTAAGGAGACCTTAAATGGAAGATTGATTGCACAGGTTGCTAGGAATATAAGTGCAAGAATGAATGGGGCAACTTAAGGCTTTTTTTAAAGGGTAGACTGTGCAGAGGGAATGCAGGACCCTGCTGGGCTGAGTATTCCGACAGAAATGTGTGCAAGTGAAGAAGTAAAAGATGTTAGAGAGATTTCATCCGGCTCCAGTGGAGCCAAACACTTGTTCGTAAACATCACCTTCCTCAGCCGTTTTCATAAACACTCCAACCATCCAAATGAACCTTTTTTTAATTGTTTACTCACACTCATGTTGTTCCAAAGCCATATGCTATTTATTTCTTCAGTCTTTTGAAGAATCTGCAGCTCTTTTTCATGGTGACTGTAACTGTCAGTCTTCAAAAACATGATAAAAGTGGCCAGTGTGACTTCTACTACTGTAGTATTTATTTATTATCTTTTTCAGTTTTCGTTTGAATTTTAGTTTACATCTGAGCAATTTTGTTATGTGCTTTTTGTTTTCAATATTTCTATGAAGATTTAATACATTTTATATTAATTTGGATTTTTTATTACACAATTGGGGACCTGCAGATATTTTTATATGTAAGTTAGTTGCAAGGCAACATTTATAAGTTTAGGTTTTTAGTTATACTTTATTTTATTTCATCTTTATTTCAGTCAGTAAAATGTTTTAGTTAACAACAACAACAACAACACTGATTTGGAAAGAAGACTAGTACACAATTCATATGGACACTTTTTGTGTGTGTGTGTGTGTGTTTTAATTAACTATTGTTCAATGCAAAATCGCTATATAAAATATTTCCTTTATGCTGCACAGAAATTTCTGAAACAACATGAAGATGATTAAATAATGATATAATTTACTTCTACTTTTATATGTTTTTGAAGTATAACTTGTATTCAAAATGTAATGTACAATATTCACATTATTTTATACCATTCTACACTCAAATGCCTCTATTTATTTATGTTATTTTCTAAATATACCGTCAGAAAAAAAGGTAGAAAAGCTATCAATGGGGCAGTACCCTTTCATAAAGCACTAAAATTTACCATTTAGGTACTAATACTGTACATATACCTTTACAGTACTAATATGTCCATATAGGGGTAAATATGGTATCAAGGCTCAAACAGTACATTGCTTTAGCAATGCCAAGGTCATGGGTTTGATTCCCGGGGAAAGCAATAACTGATTAAATGAAAATGTGTACACTGAATGGATGCAATGTAAGTCACTTTGGATAAACATGCATGAATGTAATCTAGTTATTTTTGCTTTCCAATTTGTTTGTGTTCTTATCTATTATGAAACAGCAAGATTTTATGTAACATTTCATGTCATAGTTCACTGATGAAGGTGACTGTGGAGTCTCAACAACACCTACCGTAAACAGTGAGTTTGACAGGCAGGCTCTTCATACTGCTGATGGGGTTCTCCACCCTACAGCTGTAGACGTCGTCATCTGACATCACAACACGGGAGATGGTCAGGACCTTCTGGTCATGTGACAGGAGCAGACGTGAGTCATTGGTTAAAGATTTCCCGCCCTTCAGCCAGCTATAGGTAGGTTTGGTGCCACTGTCGTGAGTGCAGTTGAGTATGAAGAGCTCAGTCAGCTCTAGGACGGATGAGGCCGCAATGTGGACAAAAGGCCTGGACACTGGAACTGTGATAGAACCAGATAGCATGGCTAAGGAAAGTTGCTCATGACATAAATGAAATGTCTATGTCTGTCTTACCATCCACGGTGAGGTTGACGTATCGCTCCCCAGTGAAGGTATCATCAGTGATGGAGATCTCCACCTCATAGGTGCCCTCGTCTGACAGTTGCATGTGATGCAGGAGCAGGGAGCCGTTCTCGTACAGTAGGATTCTGCCGCGGTACTCAGGTCTTAGGTTCCCAATGATGTCTGTACCAATGGACTGGACCACAGTGACAGGTTTGTCCCGCTTCAGCTGCCACTTAATAACAGGCTTGTCAGAACTGGTGCTGGTGTAGGACACAGAGAGAAGGGCTGAGCCTCCTAGTGTACCTCGCACTAGAGGAGACGGACAGCTGATGTTCACCCCACATACACCTAAATACATACAGAAAATACATTCACAAACAGACACATTAAATTGGCACTCCAGCAGTTGGGGCATGTTGTCACAAAAGGTCAATATGTGTTAAATGAACCTGAGCAGTAAGGGAAAAAAATATATAGTAAACCCTAAAACAATATTCAGTTAAATTTTTCAATTCAAGTTTATTTGCATAGCTTTTCAAGATACTGTACAAATGAATATTCACTGGATGGAGTAAAAAGTGTGACATCTTGCCCCAGTTTACCCTACATCCTGCCAAAATACCTAAAGTGTACTGTAAGTGGCTTTGGACAAACATTTCTGACAAATGAATACATATAAATTTGATTTAAGCAAACTTTATTAATAACATGCTTAAAACTATACAGAATTACTGTACAGTATTTCAAAGTAAAATGTACTCAAAAGGCACTTTTCCAACTAAATTCAAAGTCTTATTTTCAAGAAGATTCAGTCTGCAATTAAGATGTTTAAAACATCAAATAAGAACTCTATGAATTAAAATAATTAATTTAAATGAAATAAAACACCATCAGCTTACCTCAATGTTCTCTTTTTACTAGATGGATGGATGGTTGGATGATAGATATAATTATAGTAAAAAGTGAGACCCTTAACTGTAAGATGCTGGTGTTTCATTATCTAACATAAATTATTAAATATTATAATATATTATAAATACATTTAGATAGATAAAGAAAGAAATGATTAGATAGATAGATATTTTCTATATTTTCTCTTCACTTTTTATGTTTACTAAACTGATTATTTCTTATTTTCAGCCAATTTTTGCAGTTTGAACCATAAATACACACTGCCTGAACTCTCCAGCGAGACACCTGCTGGTAAACAGCTTTGTGTTTATTACTCCTGAGTGAACCAACATGTCCTTGCCCGCTTTGCCAGGGCAGTGCGAGTCAGCGTGGCATGGCTCAATCGCTGTGGCAACAATTCTCACTGTTGAGGTCTTGCCAGGATGAGCTAACAAAGGGATGGATTGTAGGCTTGCTCTCCTCCAATCAGGGGCAGCTGTGCAAGAGACATGCTCTTTTGTGGATGGGGAGATGTAGACAGTGGGGCCCAGTGATTCTGCTAATCTAAGGTCTCTGAGGAAGACTAGGCTTTAGTTAGGACATGTCCTTGGCACATCTATACCTGATTTTAAGAAAATGTGACGTCATCAAGCTCATGCCAGCTCACTCATGCCGTAGTGATTGTTCTGAAATTGTTGTTCAGATTTTTTTGCACAAATGCGGCCTTTAAAATAAATTTAATGCATGGATGGAGATGAAAGACAGCATGAATGTTTTTTTTTGCCAAATGCAAGCTAAAACTGGTCCGTGGTGTGATTATTTATTTAAAAAAAGAACATAAACTAAAGGTTGAGGCATGGCAATTATTAAGGTAGTTCTATATCATTCCCATTTGCCTGTAGCGAGCACCCGTTCCGGACTATTTCGTCATACTTAATCTACCAGTAGTTCTAGATAAAACAAGAGACGACTACCTTTACTTTGTCGTTGACGATCGCGCTCTCTTTCAAGGACTCTTGGGACAGTTTCTCCAAGGGTGTGCCTACTTAATTCACAGGACGGATCATCCTCCAGATCGTGGGATGTGTCTCCAGCCACCAACACTCAAAACACACCAGGCAAGACACCTGACAAGTGAGCATCACAGGACACGCGGACGACCGTGTGGGCGTCTCTCTTCTGTAGGAAAGGGTTGTCTCCCATTCAACTATGCCAAAAAAAAACGGTGGGGTTGTAGAAGTCAGATGGCGGTCCTGCAAGTAAGGATGAAAGCGGAGGGAGCAAGCGTGAAGCAACGGCGGTCTCTTTGCTGAGGCCCGCCCGCCTTCCTTCTCGTGGAAGCACACTGGGGTTGCCTCTCCCAGCGAGCATCATGATTTTCCACCAAGGCCGTCGCTGAAAGCGAGTGGCTTCCTGCAGACCGCTGGTACACTGTCTGCTCGAACCGCTCTCAGGAAGCCCGACGCCAACAGCCTGAACAACAGCTCTATGTGCGATCTCGTATGTGTGTGTGCTTTGCTCGCTTTATAAGGTTCTCCACAGTGACTATTTTCAGGGGCCCTTTGTGTGTGTGCATTTGTGCATGTGTGTGCTTGTCTCTGCAGGAAAGGCACTAGGATGAGTGTGAGGTGGTTTGATCTGAGCAGTCACGTATGACACGAGATATGCATTAGAGCGTATATGTGTGACATAACACACCCACAGTGCTGTTCAAAAACAAGATGGAGTGACACATTTTGTCAAAATTAGAGTGAAATTGGGGCCAGAGGTTTTCAAACGGGGATCTAGGGGAACCCCAGGTGGATTCTAGGTGCTAGGAGGACAAGTGCTGAAATAAATATTAAAATAAGTACATTAATATATTTTTCAAATATAAAATAATATAAAACTGGATATGTATGGGTGTGTGTGTGTGTCATGTTATTATTAGATTATCTATTATATTATATATATCCAGTCTACTAGTGATACCAGCCAGTGGACAGTTTTGCCTCAGCTCTGATCAGTTTGCAAGATTCATAGGTTAAATAGGTACATAGCATTTTTTAGTAGCATCCATTAAGTCCTCAGGCCACTTCAGTCGAGGGTTCAATAGGACTGGATTCGGACACTTGACGTACTACATAATTTGAATGAAAGGCATCTTGTTGGAGCTACTATACAACTACTCAAGGACACTGCTTTCTTCTACTCACCACCCTTGACCAGCCCTCCCACATGATCACATTGTAAGCCCCGTATATCTTCTTTGCCCCCACCAGCCATAATGGAGCAAAAGACGACCTCATGTTGCTAAGGCCTCAGTCTTTTCAAGCGAAAGCCTTTGTGCACACGACTGGATGACTTTGTTTCAATAATTCCATAGATTCACTTCACCGATGGTTTATACTGTATATGGCCCCTTCAAATCATTTTTAATAATAAAAAATAATAAGATTTTTTTTTAATATAAAATGTTATATTATAATCCATATTCATTCGTTAGCCTTATTATTATATTTTAATACAGAGATATTTTAACAATCAATTTAATTTTATTTTCTTACTTATATAATTTATTTGAGTTAGTTGAATTGTAACAGCAGGTTTTTCCATTGCTGGAATGAATAACTGTGGCCTGAATTGTGCGCTAAGCCATCCTTCTGTCCCTAAAGTGATGTCATTGTCCTTCGGGCGTTGCATACTGACAGCGTTTCAGCTGAGGCTGTGAGTCATCTGACCTGTGGCATTTTCTCACACCCCCAGAACGAGCAAATACTCAATTTTGAAGCATAGACACAACTGTCCTTTTCTAGAAACATAAAGTGCAGCTGATAAAAACATCACAATAACCCACAAATAATCCACACAACTCAGTCCATAAGTTAACGTCTTGTAAAGAAAAAAGCTGTGTTTGTACGCCATCCGTCATAGCATTTACCTTTAAATCTTTGGCCAAAATCTATACTCCATAATGCGTGTCCCCATGGCAAAAGTCCCATCCCCAGTTTTCCCCCTCCCTCACATTAAAACCACCGAACACAATGGTGCTTTATTTGTGCACATTTCTCTCCTGATTCCGACTAGATAACTTTTTCACTGGAGAAAGCAATATAATGGATCTTTAGCTGGAAGCAACGGTTTGAAGTTAAAAAAGGTTTAACAATGGATTTGTTTCTTATAAACACACAGCTTTTTGCTTCACAAGACGTTAATTGTCTTGTGGATTATTGGGATGTTTTAATCAGCTGTTTGAACAGTAATTCTGACGGCACCCATTCACTGCGAGCAATCCCTGGGAAGCAGAGTGTGTCATGCTAAATTCTCCTAAGCTTTTCCTGCTGATTCACAACTCATCTCATCACGGATGGCCGAGGGGGTAACTTTCATTTTTGGGTGAACTATTCTTTTAATGCTAATTATGAGCAATATGATGCTAGTAGCAAACACAGCTAATTGTTTAGTACACAGTGAAAATAATTAAATAAAAACAACAGATGGCATTTCTGAAAATATATGCCAACCCAATACAGCAAATTAGGACAGACTTTGATGATCCAGACTTTGTAATTGTACCATATCAGACTTTGAAATCTTGCTCTCCCACTCAGTAAAAAGAGAAGATGATGTATGCAAAATGGCAAAGAATGTCAGAAAGAAAAAGCTTTTCACAGAACATACAGTCTGTTATCCTCAAGGGTCTCCTCTGTTCTGGCTGATCAAAGCTTTAGTAGGGCTCTGAGACACAAACATACTCACACAAAGCTTGGCATTAGCCTTTGTCCTCTGGAGGATAAAAGTCCATCCGGACTCTCTCATCTTGTGAAGAAATCTGTCAAGTAGAGTCAGTGGGAACATCCAAGTTCATAGTGCACTGAAAGCATGAAAGATCCTCACACACGTCTCCACTGGAGAATATCTTATTGAAGCTATATTGCACTGGAATTTATGAGACACCTGAACATTTTGTGAGAATTTTTTAAAATGTAATATGTTAAAAAAAGTTCTCCTGCATTACACTCTCAGGAAAGCTGATTTTGCAAGAAAACACAAAAGCATTCAAATATAATTTTTCCTCAAATCTCAATTTTACCTTATCACCATGTCCCTTTAGGGGCTTTATAGTTTTTCCAGCAATAATTATTAAAATGTTCATATATTTCATCAGACAAAGCTGAATACACTACATTTTGTGTGGCTTGCAACTCTTTAACAATCATTTCCTGTTTAAGAATAATTGTTTATGATTGTAAATATAATGTATAATTGTATTTTGAATTTGTAAATGTAATTATTTCATTACTATTCTAGTATTTCCTCGTTAATATATTTATGATTTATAGTGGTTGTTTTTTATACGTTTTATTATATTATTTACCATCTTATTCATAATTAGCTTTATTGCTTTTTCATTTTAAATCTGAGAAAAAACAAAAAAAAAAAAAAACAAATAATTTATTACATTTTTTAATTTGTGGTACTTTTTATACTTCTGTTTAATCATTCTATTTTTAGTTCAATTGTTGTGTTTTGTCATTTAACAAACACGTCATCCCAACCTATTGTATTTCATTTACCTACCTAAGTTTTTTAAGTTGAAGTTTCCTCAGTGTGATACTTATAATAGGCCCTCTCGTAGTTGACTGTGCAGTGGTGGTATAAGCGAGTTCTTTCTTTTATTCCGTGGGGTGTGTATCTGTTCGACTATGGAGAATGGGAGAAAACATTTATATTCTTTAGGGGAAAAAAGAGCCCATTTTTAAAAATGCACATAAAATAAACTCAATAGCTTCATGAATGTGTTTGCGAGAGCTAAACTTGTTATATACAGGCTCCCTCTGCTGGAGGCTTTGATGTAATGCTATTGTGAAATACATAAAAGCCAATTAAGCAAGCAAACTGAACAGTTCAAAGAGTATTGAGATTAAGACAGATATTTCAGATGTGAAGAGTTGTTTCAGCATCAATCCATGACTAAGATGCTATGAGATTCTACAGATGTAGCAGCCTGCATAATGCTAAGTGATTATATTCTGTGTGATGCAAAACAGAAATACACATTTTCAAGTGTAATCCAATCATTTACAGGCTCACAATACATAATGTGTCTGTGTTGTGCAAGTTAGCTGAGTGTTTTTTTGGCGTATGCCAGCTGTCAGCAACAGTCTGTAGAGGGCAGGAATCATGGGACACAGCAGTCTGAGAGAGAACTGTCTTATGGCACTTTGTGTTGCCATAGGCAACCTGTAAAAATGCTGTTAGAAGACTGTAAGTCATGGAGCCAGTGACAGACTTCATTCTGGGGAGGTTACATTGGAGCCCCCTAAAGCTGAGGCCTGCGTGCGGAGGAGGGAACGTGGGCGACTGACTTCCAACCCGCTCATTTCACACCCGGGAAAGAAGACAAGTTGAGCCACACGCACACACAAAATGACAATTATGGCAGGTCTTTGTTGCTGTGCAGAGGACATCTTGTCCAGTTTTTCCTCCTGCCTATCCAAGTTTAGAAATGTTAAAAGTCAGTTCAAAAATGGATAGAAAGCCACTAGATTTGAGGAAATCAACTTCATAAAGTTAGGCCACAAAACATCAAATATAATTAGTCACTGTGAAATATTAAAATCTTCAAAGCAGGACTTATGAAGTCACTCCCGTTTGTTTAACCTGGGGAATGTGATTCATTGTGTAATAAACGTCCACAGTATGTCAGCTGAGACGCAAGTGAAAAACAAGATTAACTGAGTGCCGTATGACTTTAATTAGGAACTGCAGTACACGGTCTAATTAAGTGTAGCTCTTAATGTAATGGCTGAGTGATTAATATTGTCATGGGGAAATAGATTCATTTTTGATGTTCTTGAACATCTCATTCTTAAAGAGATAGTTAACCTAAAAATTCTAATTTTGTCATTTACTCGCCCTCATGTCATTTCAAACCTCTATGAGTTAAGTTCTGTGGAACACAAAAGCATATATTTTTCCACTTACAATCAATGGATACTGGAGATTTCAAGCTCCAAAAAGGACACAAAAGCACCATAAAAATGGTCCATACAACTCGTGCACTATATTTCAAGTCTTCTGAAGTCATTCCATAGTTTTGTGTGAGAAACACTCTGAAATTGAAGTGATTGGTTTACAAAATAGGTACTGTATGAATGATTCTTTACAGCACAGACAGATCTGGTTCTCACTGACTTCAATGAAGGTCCAAATCAATGAATAATGAATGAGCAAATAATCAATCAGTGGATAACGAGTCAGTGGTCCATTTCTCACCAAATGCTATCATACAACATCAGAAGACTTAAATAAATATAGTGCATGAGTCGTATGATAGCTTTGGGTTTGAAATGGACCAAATTCGGTATTCAATGCTTCTGATTTATTCCAACACTGAATCATTATTACTAGTTTTATGATACTGGAGCTTCCATTTTAAAGCTCCAGTATTGACTTATTTGTATTTATTTATATTTGGCCTAACAACATATTTGTCTGGAATTTTTTTTTAAACAATTTTTTTATTAAAACATGCATGTTGGGATGGCTGAGTAATTAATTACAGAAAACCCTCAGCATAACGCTTTTTGTTTCCTTGTTAGCCTAGCATATATAGATTATAATAAATTATGTTCTCAAAAATATTTCTATAAGATTTATTTAATTATAGCTCTGCCGCATGCACATTTATCAGAAAAACTACACACTAGAACAGATTCAATAACAGGTAATGCTATTATAGGCCTAAATGCTGCTTTGACAGGCAATAGTGAGTATGGCATGTGGCAATTTGACCTTGATAAATGACTGTCCAGGTCTCATTAGCACAGCCTTCCAGCTGTGAGCCCTCCAGTGAGAAGCACTAATGAAACTGATGTGTAGATTAATATCTCAATTTCTGCTGCATATATATAACTGCCTGTTTGTTTTTGAACTCTTTCTATAAGGACTTTAAACGACTAATGATCACCCCCTGACTGCATAAAATCATTTTAAATTCAGGCAACACACATTTCTGAGTTTTTATTTGCTTTTGATACAGAGCTTGATGCTGATGTCAACATGCAAGGTGATCTTTGCTATCATCATTAAGCTTTCACAATTCAATTTCTATATTTCTAATGATATGCACTACCTTAAAAGACTTAGAATCATAATTTTACAAATTAAAAAGAAAGAAAAAAAATTATAGTCAATCTTGCCATGCCATATGCTGCATTGGAAGCTCTGATTTCATTTTCAACATATTACATATTACAGGAAGCAAACCAAAAAAATCAGTCAACACAATTATAAACAACTGATAACATTCTTTTTCATGAATGATAAACATATTTCACATCTTACTGTGATAGTGGGTCAAATCAAGGCAATGATAAACATACTACCACAGGAAAGGACTATCAAGCTACAAGAAATGAGAAAACTTAATCATGATGCATTATTTTAAGTCTACTTCACTGTCTGACTGAAGAAGCCTGTGTTAAATTCTATGCCATCCGTTCTTTGATTTATACAAATATCAGATATACATAATACAGATGCCTTTTGTGGGATGCAAAAGCATGCTGGAGCAGATATTCACCCGGACTGGATAAGAAGCAGAAAATAGAGAAAGAGTTCACACATCAGTTGACATATCCAGCCTAATTTTACTACTTTTTTGGACACACAAAAAAAAAAAATTCCCTGGAGAAAGCGTCCTATAAGCTGTCAACCTTGAGAAGGGTCTTCATTGCTCTGGTCCAGATGTGGCGTCTGTCTCTACTCCGTCTGTTCCCCCTGCTTGCAAAATGCACACGATTTTTAGATTTGGCAACAAACAGCTGTCTAGTCGACTATGAAGTGACAAGGCGATGATGTGACATCACCCACCGCAAAAAAAATATTTTCTTGCTTATTATTTTTGTTTTGTTTTCCAGTACAATGCTAAACCCTTTCAAATATCTGAAAGAATAGGAAGAAAAAATATCTGTCAATTGTTTTATAAAAATATACTCAATTCTAAAGGAAAACTATAATAAACTATCAACTTGTATTTACTTGAATACAAGAACATTAACTGAAATAATATTTTAAAGTTCATTCTTGTTAGTACTATACACAAAAAACTCAACTTAATAAAAACTACATAGACATACAGTATAGGGTAACACTTTACAATAAGGTTCATTAGTTAAACATTAGTTAATTATAAACTAACATACTAACATGACAATACATTGTTACTGTATTTTACTATCTTCTTCACTAACGTTAGTTTATAACAAATACAGATTTCATGTTAGTCATGTTAAGTTCACGAGTGCATGTAAACTATGTACAGATTTTAATATGTGGTAGTATGTTGAAATGAACCTTAAAAAGATTATAAACGTTGTATAATGCAGTTGTCATTCTTAGTTCTGTTTAACTAATGTATTCTAATGAACGTATTGTAAAGTGTTACCCAGTAGATATATATATATATATATATATATATATTATATTAGATAATATCTAACACAACCATTTACTACATTTAAAATACCTTGAATATAACGAAAATAAGAAATAGAATCTTTCAATTCAACAAAAAAAAAAAAAATTAAAATGTAAATAATATATAAATTACACTAAAAGCACACTGTTTAAGGCATAAACTCACTTAATTTGAATACTTTTTTTTTTTTTCATAAAACCAGACTTAAGCCCTTGATTTATATATTTGTACTGGAACAAGATAAAAAATAATGAGTAAGAAAATTGTGTTTTGCAGTGCGTGATAGCTACATTGGCACTCTTCACAAAATATACTGAATGCAACAGAGCATTACTTATTGATTGATTTTACCAGAATATGAATTGATCTTAGATTGTCTTATATTTTTGTCTGCGTAAAACAGAGCACAGCCTCATTTCAGCGATGCAGATGCACCTGAGGATAAAAATAACACTTCCATACACATAAAATGCTTAGCAACTGAGAACTGGGTTGATGTTGCTTGGGAAAGGCCTAAATTCGGCACAGAGGTGGGGTAGAGTAGAGCAGCACAGCTGAAGGAGAGATATTTGGGCCCGGGCTGGAGGTTGGAAGGGCACCTTTATTCTCATTGCTTGCCCCACTTTCTGCATCAAATGACTAGATCTGCTCATCCTCAAAGGATGACACCGATAAAGGTAGTTCAAATGGAAGCTTTGGTGTAAGAACATTAACGTTATGGTCTTTCCGTCACCGCTGGCCTATTTGTTGCTTCAAAGTAGAATCTCTGGGGATCAACTGCTCGAGAACCATCTGCATACATACTGAGCTGGGGGAAACAGTTTATCCAGTATCTCTAGAAAACGAGGCAATATTGTGCAGAACAAAACACATCACCAGAAAGAAAATTGAAAGGGGGGATAAATCTGCGACAGACTTTAATATTGAGTCCTGGAATTGTGGAGGCTTAAACCACCCACAAAAGAAATTAGATTTGAGAGATCTGTTTCAACAAACTGAGATATTAGAGACTACAGAGTGACTCTGTGGACTCCGTTGTGTAAATCGTTGAATGGCCTTTTCATATGACTGCAATCTTTTAACAGTCAGGGAAAATGATAGATGTGCTCATTAATAATTACTTAATTAAGAAAATAATTATCCAAAGCACTCAGAGAGTAATTAAAAAGCACCCTTGAGCATGTCTTATTATGTTTACTCAGTATAAAGACATGACTCATTAAACGTAATTGATGGATTTTTCATTTTATTTCATTTTGGATTTGATGGAGTTCTTTCGTGGCTAATCTACTATAATGGGCACAATATTTCCTGCTTTTTTATTCAAAATCTTTGGTACACAGTACAGAAAAAAAGGCGAATCAACATGCTCTTGAACTCTCATTAAAGTTAAAAGCTCTGGTTGTTTACTTCAGATCTCGAAGCCAAATTCTGTGAGGATATGTGAGGGTTTTTAAATGTCTTGCCAAACTGAAGGTTCAAAATAGCTGGCGGCCTCTGCACCACGTGGGATGGGTTTTGAGTCTAGCTCTTGTATTAACTATGACTGTTGGGGACAGTGACTGACCTGAGTCCCCCTGGCTGCCGTTGAGGGCCTCACCACTGCTGCTCACCTCCTCATTGGGCTTTTCACCGGGTTTCATCTTCTTCCGGGTCATATGACCACGAAAGCCAGCCTGGATCTTGGCAGCCGCCTTATTGGCCTCTGGGTCATCCAATGGGATGTCCATGATGTCCTCTTCCTCTTGTGGCTGGTTGCATTCCTCCTAAATGATGAAAGATAAATTTAGCAAAACAGACATTGGGCGTACTTCATATTGATTTCACTCTTGCTTAGAATGATTCAGACTATCCTCTAAGATCTTATATACCACCATAGTGGGCTTAGCATGACGTATCTCCTGCCTGTTTAAGCCCCCTTGCAATGAATCATTACCCATCAGCTCCACAGAAACAAAGTCTTTCCAAGTGAATGGAAAGCTCCTCTTCTCCATAACACTCTTAAAAGGGTCATACGATGCTGCTAAAAAGAACATTATTTTGTGTATTTGGTGTAATGAAATGTGTTTATGCGGTTTAAGGTTCATAAAAACACATTATTTTCCACATACTGTACATTATTGTTTCTCCTCTATGCCCCGCCTTTCTGAAACGCGTTGATTTTTAAAAAGCTCATCGGTCTGAAAAGTGAGGTGTGCTCTGATTGGCCACCTATCCAGAGCGTTGTGATTGGCCGAATACCTCAAGCGTGTGACGGAAATGTTACGCCCCTCACCATATTGTGATGCCCTGTCCAGCCGGAGCGACGAGACAAAACCATTAAACTCATTATAAACTAGGCATTTGTTGCATCCAGTGGGGACATAATTATGGATTATAATGACTTATACTGTCTTTTTACGTGTTGCGTTGCATCGCGCCGCGTAAACATAAAACCATGTCTGCATTTGTGATCGGAGAAATGACAAACAACAAGTGCTACTCTACACTGCTCAAAACTCGCGTTTGAATCTTTAGTGGCAAATTCTTTAAATATAAATACGTACTTACAGTCTTTGAGTCCGAACAGCCGGCATTGTAGTCTACCCTACCAGGAAACAGTCCTCCATAAAATGCGCTGGACACATCGAAATATTTGGGTTTAACTGATATCTGGAACAGTGTTGTATACAACTTAACCACTGATTTCTAGTCATGTCCTCTTTTTGAGGCCAACAAATTATTTTTTCTTTCACAACCGAACCAGCGTCAGCACGCGGCCTACATTGAGCGAGGCCGATGCTCAGTGACTCCTCGGCCTAGAAGCGAGCGATCCGGCTTAGATTGAGCAAGAAGGCAGCGGGCTTGAAACGGTGCGGCCGGTGCGACTCGACGAAGGCCAGTCCGGCTTCTCGCGGCACCACTGGTTATGACCCCGGCTGGACTCCACTTCTCAATGGAAAGCCGATCCGCGATCCACAGGCGCAATGATGTATTTTCCTCAGCGACCGCAAGATCAGCTCCAGCATGACGAAGTGGATACGTCCTCGTTTGGAGACCCAACAAACACAATGAAACACAAACACATATCGCTTTCACGACTGCGTCGGCGGCAACAAATACGAGAGCGGAAACAAAGTTCGCCTTCCGTCTTTGCGTGAAACATTTGGGGCGGACGTTTATTGCAACTCTCCACACATGTGTGACATTGACACGTTTGGGCCGATGTCAGAAACGAGGCGTTTTTAGGAGGGCGTGGACGAGTCTTAATTTTATTAAGAATATCTCTTTGGTTTTGAGACTGTAGTCTTTGCAACTTTACAGATCTTCTTTATGGCACCACGAGCTTGTAACCACTCCAAAGAGAAAGAAAAATTGAATCGCTCATATACCCACTTTCAAAAATAAAGGTTCCAAAAGGACTTTCGCAGCAATGCCTAGAAAACCGGGTGTCCCAAACGTTTCCTAACAGGGTGCCGGATTCGACCGTGTGGACCCACTGGGGTCCGGTGTCCTACCTACCTTATCCTATGTGCTATTATAACATGGCTGTCCTTTGGGGAGTGGCAATGGTGCCGTCGCACATGGCCCCGCAACTAGACTACCCGCTCGCTACCGGGCCCCGCGTCAGCTAAGGACTGCCCCTCTATATATATATATGCTATGGTATGTTATGGATGTCTGATTTTACCGTAGCAGTAGCTGTGTTTTTGTTTCTGACAAATTCTGTATATCTGTTTTTTAAGCTTTAATACTTATAACATAAGATGGCTTTTGTATTTAGTCCTATTAACACATAAAGCACAAACTGCTAAATATCAAAATTTCTTATTTGACTATTTTTCATAGCCCTTACATTAATTAATTGGCCTTATGTCAACACTTAATAATATAATAGTTCTGTATACATCCACATTTCTGCCACAATACCCAGTTACAGTAACTACGGTAATCCATTGGTGATTTGTGGATTGAAAAGTATTCTTACTGCATTGTTGCCGCACAATGTTTCTCCGTGTTAGTGTTGTTGAGAATGTCAGCGCTGTTTCATCTGCCTTTGACATCTGTGGTTTGTATGGAAACCTCTGCTCCAAACTCAAACGCTTCTCACAGCACAGTGTGGTCTCGTGATCGAGATCAGTCAAACGCATTTGTTCTGAGCTCGCGCTACGCTGTTTTTAGGCAGAGCTAAAAACGGTCCGTGCAGCACGGTTCAAATGAGTCGCGCTATTCCGCTTTTGACGCGTTTAGGAATTCGAATGCGCTAAAGAAATGAGAGCGCATATGAGTTATCAAATTATTATCACTCGCGTTTTACTGCTACATCTGGCCTAAAATCTAGTGCTGTCACCTTGTGTTGACATTTTGAAACTGCATAGGCCTATTTTGTAAATTATGCTTGTCGGGCCATATATAATATATAGACTATTTAAGACAGCTGCGAGCCGCTTAAAATTCATCCACGGGCCGCAGTTTGGACACCCCTGTCATAGAAGAACCATTTTGGGTTCCAAAGAGAACCTTTCAGTGAGCAGTTCTTAAAACAACCATTTTTTCTTAGTGTGAGAACCTTCTTTTTTCCACTATAAAGAAACCTTTTGTGAAATGAAATGTGCCATGATGTCAAAGTTCTCAAGGAACCCTTAGGTCAGTTATTTTTAAGAGTGTAAGAAACCTAATACCTGAACCTATGAAAATAAAATGAACCGAAACATAAATGCAATGATTTCAAATACATAACCACCCAGATGCTACAAAGACCAACTGTGACCAGCTTCCTGTGCTCTGTGAAGCATGTCAGCACACATCATCATGCAGTGTGTGTGGTGGGATGTGATGTTATTTGTCTCATTAAGTCTTCTTGAAGCTGTGAAACCACATGCTTTCTCCCACCCCAACAACTTAGCATATGTATAATGGCTCGACAGAGGCTGGTTGGCAGTCTTTAAACAGCTTGTGAGGGTGATGAGCAGAAGTCCATTGTAAAACCCTGGTAGGAGCGTGTCCACCCACTTTTAAACCAAGAATCAGCCTCTTTTCATATTAACCAAGCATTTTGCCAACATGCTCATATGTGGCCACAGGCAGAGGCGTTCCACAATCGCCCTATAAATAAGCATGTGTTCATTTTACTGCTGCCTCTGAGGCTTAGTGCATGCTTACCCATGGATCACCTCTAATGAAACTGCGCAGTCATAAGCTTTTCCCATGTCTACTAGTCCATTGAAATTATACATTTGCTGCCCAATCCTTTTGCATATGCGTGACAAACAGCAAGCAGAAATTTTTGGGGTCCCAGCACAAGGATCTTTTTAGCCCATAAGCTCACATATTTGTTCATATTTTAAAATGATAGCTGTTGTATATTTACTGACATTTAAGACCAATTCATGGACAAAAACTAGATTTATTTTATATATGTGTATCACCATAATAATACACTTTCAGGACTCCCACTCTTTTTCATGACCATGTTTTCCAGGACTTATGAGGACTTTTCTCAGGACATTTTTTTATTCGTTACGGCAGAATAAAGACAATATGCTGCCCTAAGTGTATCATTCCTCTCTCTATATTCTTTAAACATACAGTGGCATGGCCATGACTTCTTACAGCTCTGTAACCTGAGCTCTTGTTATACATTACAACAAATGGATATTCAGAACCATTTTCAGTACCTATAGCAAAAATTACAAAATAAAAATGAAGTTTTATTACTATTTTTGAAAATCCAAATAAATTACATTAGTTAATTATATGCTTATATTATAATATTCAAAAATAAGATTTGTAAAATATGGCAGTATCCTTCAATGTTTTTGCAATCAAGTATGCTTTAGTCTGGTCAAGTGAAAATGAGTGGATTCTGACTACTTAATCACTCTGATTGCCATTACACAGCACTCACGAAGCGATAGGCCTAAAATATGCACCGAGCCGTTTAATTCACATCTGTTCACAGCTGGTCAAGTCATGACCTGCGTCCATCTCTTGATTTTTCATGGCCGACTCCAGTACTGATTTCATTTTTATTTCATTTTTTAAAGCAAGATATAAGATAGAAAGTATGAATATATGAACAAGATGTTTTTTTGTTCTGTACAGGCCGAACTCTCTGTAACCATTTAAAATTAGAGGCAAACACTGCATTTTAATAATAACATTACATACGCAGTTTCTGATTTAATGTAGATATTAATTCAATTTCGATCTTTTTGAAAAAAAAAAAAAAAAAAAAAAAAAAAAAAAAACGGCCAACACAGAATGTTACTTACTATCAGCTTTGTGTGAATTATACTGCATCAAAACATATCTGCAGACAAAACAGCGAGACAGTCTGAATGAACGCAGATTCACCTCTCTGACACAGTGCGCGGATGGAACAGCAGCGATAGCGCATTTCTGTACGCTGGTAACATAGTACGCTGCACTATAAAACACTACTTGTATTCATAATACAAAGGCAAGATGAAACAAATTCACTAAACTGTTCTAAAACAGTCATTCCCCCCAGAGTACTTTTTCTAACCTCCATCCCTAATTCTACTGTTCTGTTTCTTGGCTAAAGAGAAAACAATTACATATTTGAAATAATTTTCTAGGACAACAACAAGATTTTCCAGGATATACTACATTTTCTCTAATTTTCCATGTGTTTTCCAGTACTGGAAAATTAGTCATCAATTTTCCAAGTTTTCCAGGACGCGTGGGAACCCTGACTTTGCACGCTTCTTCAGACCCAACCATTTGTGCCAATTGCCGCTGAAAGCCTGCCTGACTTCTGAAAGATACAAATTGGCATCATATACCCAGCTAGACCAACCGGAATACAAAAGTAAAACTACATGGCATTTACCAAAATTCTACAATTCCTTATCCATTAGGGTTAGGCCCCCGCCCTAACATTCTTGAATTTTAACAAGTTTGTAACTTGAGCTATTAGCCCATTTTTTTTTTGTTTATAAATCCAGTTGTGTGATATGATTTATTTATATAATATATATATATATATATATATTATTATATTGTGTGTGTGGTGTGTTGTGATATCTCCTGGTGTGTATATGTTATATATATCTATCTATATTATAATATATATCTTATATATCTATATATAATAATCTAATAGATATATATATATATTGTGCTGTTAGCGCCACCAAGAGTCTCCTTATTTATTAAAAATTTTAGTTTTTAAATTCGACTAGGCTATTTTACAGTTTTGTAGATTATTTTAATAGTCCTAGTACTCCTATTAAATGAATAATACAGAACAAAGAAATGGGGATCCTTGAAACCCATAGCTAGCATAAACTGATGATGGAGCCAACCCATTGAATACAGTCCCTAATTTTACTGGGCCCATGGATTTACCCCCCGACATAAAATTCGAAATACTAAACAAGTATTGGCAACAAGTCCCTTTCTCAGTGCTAAACAAGTAAAGAAAAAGTTAAAGCATGTTTCCATTTATTATCAAACGGATTAAATTGAACGGAATACATTAATTAATTCTATACTTTCAACATCAAAAAACAAAACAGTGGTAAAAGCGGTCTGTACTTACGATATGACAATCCATGACACGCAATTACAGACGCTTATTAACGTGGTCTCGTCTAGTGCAAGTGCAACAGAGCGAAAGATCCTCACAGGGCAAAATGCCTTGGTCGAATACGTCTCTCCTCCAACTATCCTTATAATTCAGTCTTAGGGTGGGAGGAGAGAGAGAGAGAGAGAGAGAAGATGCCGCACGAGCCTCCTCACTCTGCCACTCACAGGTCTTTGCTCGTTGCAACTATTTTGTTTAATGCTGACGTTTACACCACCATTATTCTCATTTTCCTGACACCTGTTATCAATAGGATCAGATACTTGATTTAGCCTTGCAGTGAAGAGAATGACTGAAAAGAGACATACCATGGTCCAAACTAATTATATAACATGACTTTAAATATTCACAGTCCAAAATATTCCTGAGGGCTATCATCATAAGCTAAGAAAATACTAGAAGTAGCTCCTCACATCACAGTCAGTCCCACACAGTCCGTGCCTCCTCTACCCTGTGGCAATATACTGTAAGACAAACAGACAGTAAATCCATTGCCCTTTATTTCTCTGGAGCACTGCTGCATCTCCTGCCTCCTACCCTACCAAGATTAAAGAGAGAAGATGCAGCTTTGTGCTGTAATGGTATCAGCTCTCTTTTCTTGGCATCTGCTGGAGGTGTAAGGCTGGGAGCTAATGAAGTCGGTTCACAGAGCACCAAAGAGTTAAAACACTGAGTTTCCAAGAAGCTGAGGTGATTGATGATAGCCATGAATATTGTTCCTGAAAATAGCACTTACACGATTCCCTTGCTCCTCCTACATCATATAAAGTCATTGGACAAAAGTTGATATAGGTCAGGTTAGATGACCTACATTGGAGCGAGAAGATGAGAGCCTTGCTTTTGTGTGTGCGTCTCTAATTAACCCCTAAAGAACTCGAAACACTCCACTTTGGACGAGGATTGAAAAGTGAAGCAGCTAATAGGGTACATATTCTGTTTCTTTGGAAATATCACACAACTCCAAAATCTAGATCAGTTTCTCCCTCAGATAAATGGTTGGTGAAATGTTTCCATGGAAACACCACTAAGTCGGTCTCATTCGAACCCCTTTAAAGAAGCATATGGATATTCTTCCGACCTCTTAAAGATCTAAACCCTTCTGAATTTCTTTATGAAATGTTGCAATCATTTGTTTGGGTCTTTGCATAGTGTCTATGATATGGCATGTATGCATCGTTTGAGCTTTTTTGACTCTCTCGCAGTCTTGTACTCACCAGCTGGACTATTTCAGGGACATCTTCAATCACTGTTCTCCAGAGAGGTACAGAGCCAAACTGTTGATCTCACAAGTCCTTGAAGATTTTATTTTTACTTACTAACTTGGGACAACAAAAGGAATAGTCTGCATCCAAGATAAGAATGGTGCAGGGCTGCTTGATTATGGCAAAAATCATAATCAAGATTATTTAACTTAACTATTTGATTTTATTGCTCATAATTGACATCACCTTATTTAACCGCTTACTCTGCGATTCTTGGAATTTTTCATGACGCCTCATAGATCTGGCACTTATTTTTTTCATTTATGTAACTAATTTTTTTTTGAGATGGCTTTCCTTGAACTTCATAATAATACAAGAGAAACAAAATAAAATAACTTACACATAATAACACATATCATATTATGTATAACACCATTTAACAAAATACTATAAACCAAATGATTAATTATATAACATTGTATATTAATTATAGTATTTATATTAATAAGTATATTAAAATGTTGTAGTACACTTCCACAAGCAAAGGAAAACAACTAAACATTTAGGGAAGAACGAAAGCACATAAAGGTGTGTTGGATTACAAAACGAGAGCATCACTTGACTTCAAAATAGAATGTGACACAATAACTGTTGACTCGATGCATATTTTTTCATAATCATGGGAAGCCAAAATCGTAATTCTAAATAAAATGTGATTATTTTCATGGCCCTATAGGATGAGGCTTCTATTTAAATTTATATTAAATTTCACATCACACATATTTTTTATACAAATACCATATTTTTGTTTACCAAATGAGAAGGGGGTGAAAGAAAAGAAAAGAAACAAACAAAAATACCTTACCTTTTGTTTATTGCTGTCAGGATCCTCCCGGTTCTCACTTTCAAGTGTTGATTCCTGGCTTTTTTTCCTTTGCTCCTCCAACTGATCCTCTTGGTCTGTGTCATTCTCAGTGTTTTCAGTCTTTTCTTGCGACTCTGTAGGCTGTTCTTCACCGATAACCTCTGTTTCTCCCTCTAAAGGCCTGGGATCAGCTTCTTCAGCTTCAGAAGGCAAAATATCTTCCTTTGATTCAGTATCATGGGTTAAACCATTCTCCTCATCTTCAGTTTTTACCATATTTTGATCAGGCATGTTCAAAATGTCCAGATCCATCTCTTCAGCATCACAGCCATCACTTTCAAGATCACTCCCTTCATCTACGTTCTCTGAGTTTAGATCTTTCTCAGAAGCATCGATTACATCAGTATTTAAAATCTCATTGCTTATCATGTCCTCTGTGTCTTCTGTTTCACTGTCGTTCATTTGGGAAACTAGCTTTGGGGTTTCCTCCATCATGTCATTGATCATTTTAGAGGTATTATCATGTTGATCAGTGCTGTGCTCAGCTTCATGCTCACCTGTATGAGTATAGCACTGATGGTGCACTTCATCTAGAACATCTATGACTTCGCTTTTACTGTCATACATTTCATCACTGTAGTCAATGTATGTGTCTTTCATTTCCATCAATGATCTACTATTAATATCAGATGTGGAATTGGCTGCATCTTCTACAAAGTCATTGGTGCTGTTGTACTCATGATTGGTCTCTTCCTGGTTTTCATTGTCCGGTAAGTCATCTTTTTCTTCAATATGTTCCTGTGAATCCTGCTCTGCTTCAACTGTGTATTCAGTAGTACTTTCAGCTGATTCCACCATATAAATCTGCTCAGTGCTCTTCTCCTCTTGATCAGTGTCTTGTAATAAATTATCAGCCATTTCTAAAACTCCCTGTTCAGCATCTTCAGCATGGCCATCATCATCATCATCAGATATTTCATTTGCTTGTTTGCCTACATCCTGCTCAATATGTGAAGGGGTTTCAACAAAAGATTCATCTTGTGATTCAAACGGTTCTTCATTTAATTTTGGGCTTTCCAAATCTCTCTTGTTCTCAGTAGTTTCAGACAGGCGGTTTATCTCTTCAGCACATACATCCACATTTGCGAGACCATCAAAGGAAGGCAAAGGTGTAGGCTCAAGTTCTGATCTGCAGATATCAATATCTACAGCTTCTATTGCAACCTCTTCGTCCTTCAGTACCTCTGATGTTTGTACTGGAATCCCGCTGGGGTCTTTTAGCTCCTGAGCACATATATCAACATCTGCCGTCCCCACATAGGGAATATCAGCAGCAGATCCATGTTCCCTCTCACTGGATTCCTCATCGAACTTCTTATCTAACTCAAATTTTTGCTTTACTTCAGTTTCTTCTGAATTATTAACGTTGAGGTCTTTCAATGGGGAGCTTAGGGTTTCATTGTTTCCCAAAGTTTCAAAATGGCCAGCGTCGTTTCTGAAAATGGACATGTAAGAAGGCAAGGATACTTTTATATGCAACAGTGATTGATAATGTAAGTAAATAGAAGCACAAACAAGTACAACAGGAGTGATAAATGAATCTTAATGTACAACCCAGATGCATATCTGTGCTCTGACACTACAATCAATCCTCCAAAAGCCACCCTCTGCTTGATCAAATGATCGAAGCCCTGCCTCAGAAACAGAGAGCCACTCGTCAAGCTTCATCCTGCTATAATCTTCTATAAAACTGCTGCACTGCAAGAATGTATGACCAGAATCAAGGAAATCGTAATCCTATATGAGTAATTTTCAGTTTTATTGTCTACACTTTCATCTAAAATCTCACACTGCTTCACTTCAATCTTGGCTGTTCTCTCATCTGGAAAACAGTTAGGGGGAGTGAAAGAGCGAAATCACACTTTCTTATTCACAGACCTTGTATTTATCTTAGGTGAAATGTAGTTTCCTTGTATTGCTGTGCTCTGTTTAGAGAAGAACAAAAACACAAACACCACATTAGAAGAAACTAGTATAATCTAAAGTTTCAGAAAGTGTTGCCTTATTTTTAATCAAATTATTTTATTTTTTTTGCTACCTTAAATGAGTGATTATTGTAGAATCTGTCTTCCAAATTTGCAACCCACTCTGCTGGGTCTAGGCCACTTTCTGGAACAAGCCATACATTAATTTGTACATTTATTCTTTTCAAGCATGCATTGATAGTATAGCTGATCTAACAATACAAGCACTTTCAAACAAAACAACTTTGCCATGGCTTGGACAAAGGCATGCTGTATAAGCATGTAATGACTAACTCATATATGAGTAATTCATATGTCATCAAAAACTATTAAACATCAGGTTCATAGGAAAACATCTCAGTCACCTTCTCTGGCTCTAAGAAGCTTTGTAAAGTAGAGAGCAGCAAAGGTTGGGATGTCCTCGGGCTGGTCTCTCAACACCTCTTTAGCAAGACACTCCAATAAATTCCCAAAGCCTCTAGGGATCCGCAGGTTTGTGTTGGAGAAAGGAACAGACATCTTAAACAGCTCTCAGGTCTGAGGTTAATGAGGGGAAAGACATGTTTTTTCAACGTTAATTGTGTTAATGGTGGTTAATGGCTAATTTACAATGTTTTTACAATGTTACAATTCCACATAATTACAAAAATAATTTAAAACAGTTTTCTCTCATTAAGAAGATGATTTTCTCATTTAGCTTTGCTGCATGATAGGCTACACCACATTACATATGATCTGCTAAAATCATCTAAATGAAAGACAAACTGGCCTTTGACATATTGTAACACTTGTGTGTCAGGCCAGATTTCTTTGTGTTGCTAAATCGAAGCCAATATAAAGGCTAATCAGTTTCAGGTGTACTGGTGTGATATTTCTACCGTTCCTAAACGATAGCATGTTTCAACCGTTTGCTATGCTCCGTCACATGGTCCCACTACCGAAGCAGAGAGGGTCAAACGTTCACATTTAAAGGGTCATGTGTATGCTGCTACAAAATAACGTATTGAGCGTGCAAGGCAATGTGTTGTATATGCGGTTTAAGGTTAAAAAAAACACATAATTTCCCACATACTGTACATTATTGTTCCTCCTCTATGCCCCGCCTTTCTGAAACGCTTTGATTTTTACAAAGCGAGGTGTCTCTGATTGGCCAGCTATCCAGTGCGTTGGGATTGTCTGAATACCTCAAGCGTGTGACAGAAATATTACACCCCTACCATACTGTAATGCCCTGTCCGGCCGGAGCGATTATTCAAAAACATGAAAACCAATTATACACGAGGCATTCTGTTTGCTACCAGTGGGGACATAATTATGGATTCTAATGACTTATACTGTCTTTTTATGCGTTGTATCGCGCCGCGTAAACATAAAACTATGTTTGTATTTGTGATCAGAGAAATGACAAACTGCAAGTGCTATTCTACACTGCCCAAAAAACTCGCTTTTTTAATATATAAAATATAAAAACTCCTTTAAATATAAAAAAAACTTACTTCCAGTCTTTGAGTCAGAACAGCCAGCACTGTAGTCTACTCTACCAGTATCAGCAAACAGTCCTCCATAAAATGAGCTGCACACATCTGAATATTTGTGTTAAACTCTTCTGGAACAGTGTTGTAAATAAAACTTAACCAATGATTTCTAGTCGTGTTCCAATTTTGGAAGGCCAACACAAGGATTTTCGCTTTCACACGAACCCGGCGCACACACCGCGTGTGGCTGACTCTGAACTTTTATAAGAATATCTCTTTGGATTGGACTTTAGTCTTTGTAACTTTACAGATCTTCTTTATTCACCAATAGCTTGTAACACTCCAAAAAGAAAGGAAAAATTGAATCGCATCATATGACCCCTTTAAGTAAGTAGCTTGTTCGAAAGGAAAAACATTAGTAGGATACACCAGTATTTTGTGTAGCTGCTTACACATGCACTATAATGGACGGGTAGTATTTTTGCTAATATATATATATTATCTTTATATACTATATAGTAATATATAATATCTAGTATATATAATATATATATAATAGATATATTTTATATACACACACATCCCACACAAACAGTAAATACGTAGGTATCGGTCTCTCAGGTTATCAATATTTCACTGGTCTGGGGAATTCCCGCCGGGATTTAAAAAAAGTTTTGATTATTGCCAATATTAACCATAAATATGATCAAGTCATAGGCTTTTGGAGCAACATTTTTAATAGAAATGCTATTATCATTAAGCTATTATTAACTATGTTTATTCTGTTTGCACTAACTATAACACATGCCAAACAAATGACGCCATAACTGCATCCCATAACATTTGTTCGAAGCTAGACTCGTTTTGCTCGGGTTTTATGAGCCATTGCTCAGTGTCACTGATAAATGCTTGACGATCGAGATTACCGACCTGAGAAACATGCCCACTTACAGTCTTGTCGTGTGTCTCGTGTTTTCTGTCAGTTCTTTGCAATTCGGCAACCACCCTCTCTCGCCCGCATTCACCCCATCCCAAACCCCGCCTGTCCTCGTCAAGCGTTTCTAACTGCAGTACCCGTCTATTATTCTATAGTGTTTCCACGTATCAACTTGTAAGCAAAGCAGTAAATATGATAATATTTTTTGGACATATATAGCATAATCCCTTAGAGTCCAAAGCTCGCAATGTGTAGTAATGAAAATTCATTTAGGATTCTAATTTTAATCAGTAACAAGCCACAGTTCTCTGCATACGTTACAAACGGGTATATAGGTAGTTTTGGGTTAAGTTCCGCCTTAAATTGACAAAGATAACAATTTGAGGGTTTTGAACGGGTGATTAATGGTTATTTATTTATTTATTTATTTATTGTGGAATTGGACTTTAGACTTTAAGACTACAAATTACTTAAAACCATTCATACAGACCTTCCTGGTCAAAAAGGGCAAATCTGCCAACACAGCAAAAAAAAGAAAAAAAAGAAATTGTGCTACAAAGCAAAAGTAATGCAGTAATTATTTCCTTCAAGCCTATAAAAGCATAACACACACAAGTTCACACATACATTCAAAGTTTTATAGTTTTTTTAATTACAGACAACATAAATTAGGCAGACAGCTATACACAATTTTCACATTTTGCCTTCTATTTTTTTTATTATCAGATATGCAGTTTTTTGAAGTAGCTAACTAACTAAGAGCCTCACAGGAGTAGGTAATTACAGCATATTCAGACGTTGTGCTTAATTTCCTAGTAACCTCTTTCGAGTGGATGTGCAGTCTGTCAGCTGAAGCGTGCAGTAGCCCTGCTCTGGCCTCATCTCTCCATCTCTGCAAAACACATTCACACTGTCACACATCTGCTCCCATGAGATTAAACAAACCTGTGAAGACTACCTGAATAATTTTCAGTGTGTGTGTTTAAGAATATTAGAATAATATTAATTCTCACTGGTCTTTGATTTTTTGAAGTCTGGTTAAAGGTGCCAGATAGATCCGGGTTGCTGGATCCTCTCACAGAGATCACAATGTCAGCATAAGGATTCATGATCAACTCTGGCTTGTCTGTGGATTAATAATACATTTAAAAAATTATTCATATTTTTTATATTGACCAGTTAAACTCTGATGTTACCCCGGGGGGGGGGGGGGCACGTCCCAGTACACTACGTGAATGTAATATTTGTGAATATTATTACAATTAAAATGTTTTTTATTTTAATATAATTTTAAAATACATCACGTGATCTTTCAGAAATAATTTTAATATGCCGATTTGTTGTTCAAGAAACATTTTTTATTATCAATGCTGAAAACAGTTGTCCAGCTTAATACAGAAAACAGCATTTTTACTGTAGCTTTGATCAAAAACATGCAGCCTTGGTGAGCATAACGTCTTTCAAAAACATTGAAAATGGTAATTAGTCCAAACGTTTGACAGGTAGTATACATATATGAATGTATTTTTATGTTTATAATAAATTGAGAAAGACCTTGAGCGATTGGCCTTATCACCACAGCACTTCTGGATGTAACCCTAAAAGAAACCAGATAATGAAAGAGATTTGATATGTCTTGCTGTTTCATAATGATACATTTTTTACATAAAATTGTGCATTACCTTTCATGGACTATGTTTGCAGAATCCATGATCTTACATCCTTTTCTGTAGCACAAATACACCAGATGGGCCGTCAGGATAACTACTGCAGACACTGCAAAAGCTGCAAAGATCTTGGCCCAGGCGAATCCATCTGTATGGCAAAAATGCTGACATGATGGACTTTGTTGTATGTGAATCTGAAAATGGGTTGATGTATTTTTGGAAGTGTGAAAACACTCACCCGATGTGATGACCTCTATTTCCACAGAGATAGCCTGGTCAGTGCAGGTCCCTTTGGTGTGGCACCTGTATCGTCCACTATCCTCTGCTTTGATTTCACTCCACTGTACCATGGTGTCACTTATTTTGGTCAAGGGGAGGGTACTGTTTTCTCTGACCCACTGCACCTCACAGTGCTTGTTGTCAGGAGCGACACAGTGAAGTTTGAGTGAGGTTCCTGCCATCACTTCAATGGTGGAAAATGACGTAAACACCTCATCTGAATCTGTCTGACCCCTATACAACTTTACTCTCAGAGATGGATCTAGACAAGTAAAACAACATTCAAAACAATAATACAAATCAATAATGGCCTTAGAAATAGTACAGTGAGTAGAACTATCCTTACAGATCCATAACTTATAGACTTACCGGCTTTAGGAGGTGTTACTTGTTCTTCAGATTCATCTGTATAAGGGATTGGAAAAATGGTAAGAAAAGTCCTGAGAATAATTAAAAGGAACAGTTCACACAAAAATGAAAAATTGCTGAAAACCCTCAGACTATCCAAGATGTAGATTACTTTTTTTCTTCAGTAGAACAAATTTGGAAAATTCATCTGCAGTGAATGGTGCCGTCGAATGAGATTCGAACAAGCTGATAAACGAATCACAATATCCACAGTCATCCACACAACTCCAGCCCATCAACTAACATCATGTGAAATGAAAAGGTGCATGTTTTTAAGAAAAACATCCACTATTAATGCATTCTTTTCACACCATCACTTATGCCAAACTACTATAGCAATAATTCCAAATCACGCTTTCCTCCATTGAAAAATTCATTGCCTGTTGTCACATCAAAATCCCTGACTACTTGTGTAAACAGTTTTTACCTGTTAAATTTGGTGCTTGGTCTGTGCATATTTCTCTCCTTATTCAGGCAAGACGACTTTTTTCACTGGAGTAAGCAATGGAAGGAGGACTTGTATTTTAGCAATACTTTGAAAGTTAAAAATAAAAGAACATCTTAATGAATTTGTTTATTACAAATGAGACACTGATTGATGGACTGGAGTCGTGTGTGTTACTTGTGGATTATTGTAACTTTTTCATCAGCTGTTTTCATCACCCATTCACTGCAAAGGATTCATTTGTGAGCAAGTGATGTAATGCAAAATTCCTCCAAATCTGTTCTTATGAAGAAACAAACCCATCTACATCTAAGATGGCCTGAGGGTGAATACGTTTTCAGCAAATATGTGCCCCTGGACCAAAAACCATCTTAAAGGCGCTGGGTATCTTTGTAGCAATAGCCAAAAAAAATTGTATGGGTCAAAATTATCGATTTTTTCTTTTATGCCTAAAATCATTAAGACATTAAGTAAAGATCATTTTTCCATGAAGATATTTTGTAAATTTCCGAATGTAAATTTATCAAAACTTAATTTTTGATTAGTAATATGCATTGCTAACAACTTCGTTTGGACAACTTTAAAGGCGATTTTTTCTCAGTATTTTGATTTTTTTTGCACCTCAGATTCCAGATTTCAAATAGTGTCATTTCAATTATTTTAGTCACATTGTATCTACCAATATTGTCAGATCGTAACAACCATACATCATGTAAAGCTTACTTTATTCGCTCTTCAGATGAGGTATCAAATCCATCATTTGAAAATTGACTCTTAAAGGCTGGTTTTGTGGTCCGGGTGAGTACATTTCATTTTTGGGTGAACTATTCTATTTTTTAAATACATTATACTGTATGTTATTCATTGTTAGCAGTAAAGTCAAACACCTCTTACCATGAACTTGCAGTGTTACTAGAAGCTCCATTTTACGAGGAAGGCCCGGGTGGTCACTCTCTTCAGAAAAGCAAGAATAGTTATAACGTGTTTGCTCCATAATTAGATGAGGTATGTACAAGCTCACAGTGCACACATCTCCTAACTTTGACATCTTATGATCCCAGTGGCACTTGCTACAAGCTGGAGTGTCTTCCCATGTCCATTTACCACGAATGAAGCCATTGGAACAGTTGTAGGTACAGTTTAAAGTAAACGGCTGTTGGAGTCTTGCATTCTGAATCTGGATTCCAGCACTCATAGCATCTGTAAAGAGCCACGAAGTTAACAGCAACTAGAAACTGCACTTATATATTAATTTAAATACTATTATAAGTATTTACAGAAACATCGAATATAATAGACATAACTAATATCATAATTCATAATAAATTAAAATGATAGTGTAGCATCTCCATGACATTACCTTGGAATCCTAGTTGTAAAAGTAAGCATCCAGGAATCAGAAACATGTTTTGGCATTCATTCAAGATACTTTTTCTTATATCTGCATAAACGATAAATGGTTTATAGCATGGTAGAAAAACTAAGGGAAGCTCCTCCCCATGAGGTGGGCTTTGTTTAAGAATAGCACCTGCCTCCAGAAAATGTGGTTAACTGAGCTGTTGGAACATTGTAATGCATGGCAAAAATATGACTGGGCCTTTTGCGACTTGATTTGCATGGCACTGTGGTATTCTTTGATCATTTAACCAAGACATTTACATTATTTATGTAATAATATAATAATAATTATTATAAATAAAATAATACAGGGTATGTCTTAAGGAAGTTACAATACATTTGATTGTCAAAGACAATGGCACAGTTCTAACCCACATATTATTTACAGACTGTTGTTTTTATCTAATTAGCATTTTCCATGTATCAAAGCAATTTAAATGGAAATTGCATGAGTGATATTAAAAGAAGTTCACAGTCTGACTCTTGATAACATCCATGTTAATGAATCAAAGTGACTTTCCCAGCAGTTTGATTAATTTATCAGCCCATTGCTGCAGTAAACTGGATCACATTCATGCTTTGCAGTGGAAACTTGGGGTTAGTACGGTTTGCACAGCTGCAGAAGTTTGAAGCTTCACCCAAATGTAAAGGAACAGGAAACATCTTGCCTTCGCATTACCACAAAATACAGCGTCACTCCGTCATAATCTATTTGAACATGTACTCTGTTTTACATGTTGTTTTAATGCATGTTATTTGGTTTTCTAATGCCATAAAACAAAAATTAATCTTTTATTGCTATTTTTGTCCCCTCTTTGTTTGTTTGATATCAGAATATCAATACAAATGTAAGTGCATGTAGGTGTAAAATATTTAGACATTAAGAAATCGAAAGGTAAATAAGATCCTGTACAGTCCATGGTTTAAAAAACAGACTGATATTCTAGAAGTGTACAGTTCTGCCCAGTGAGTGTATCACTGGCTTCTGACTGGAATTGAGTTACATGGCTTGAATTTCACTTTCAATTATTGAGGTGTTCCTATTCACTGATAGACTTTAAGGGGCCATAGAGCGACCGAGGACAGAAGTCCGCTGCGATGAAACGGGGAGCTTAAAAAACGATCACCATGAACCAGTATTTCCTTATATTTTTTTTCTGCGTAACATGGACTGGCTTTAGACAGAGATGGAATGTCTTTGTATCAGGTAAGTACCATCAGCATGAGATGGAATTCATTACATACAGTGTGTTAAATAAATGAAATGTGGTCTCTGATTGAATATTGGTCAATGATACAGTGTGCTTATTGATAACTGATGCAGTTAGTAATTATTTTTTTAATATGTTGGTGCAGGAGGTGACATGAGGACTGAGGGTTCAGAGTATTTAATCTGCTGTAATCAGACTCAAATATCATGCCCAGAGGGAACCTACTTTTCATCAGGGATTTGTCTTGAGTGTCCTGCAGGGAAGTTGTAAGTGTGATTTTAGGGTTATAGAAGATTTTTTGTAATTGTATTAATATATTAATATTTTCTTTTCCTTTCCTTACATTTCAGCTGTCCTGGAAATGTGTCGCAACCCAGAAAATGCCCCACTGGCATGTTTAACCCTTACACTGGAAAAAGCATTATCCAGGACTGCCAGGTATACTAGTTAATAAAAAAATGTGAATGTGTGTTTACACTCTCAGAAAAAAAAAGGTACAAAATCTGTCACGTATGTAACAATTTGCAATAAGGTTCAAATAGTTAATATTAAGTACATTTGTTAACATGAGTTAACAAGGACACATATACTTCTAAAGCATTTATTATTCTTAGTTCATGTTAATTCCAATTTCCATTTTTACTAATATGTAACATTTGTAGCTTTAAATTAAGTAATGTGCAAAACTGAATTTTTAAAAGTAAAATCTGTTTATTTTAATGAGCCATATTTGCTGAGGGCAGGAATCATTTTTTACAGTGTGTTAATATTATTTAATGTACCTGAGCTGCCATGAACTAATAATGAACAGCTGTTTATTAACTAATTTTAACAATACTGTAAGAAACGTTCATTGCTCATTGTTAGTTAATGTCAATTAATGCATTAATGAATCAATTAATGCATCAATTAATTATTGTAAAGTGAACCTTATTATAAGTATATATTTGTAATTGTCTCTTAAAGCCCTGTGTCCCAGGTTTGGTTAGCACAGAAGACCGTGTGGAATGCAAGCTTTGTCCCGCTGGTTTCTCTTGTGACAGCAAATCAGGCAACCTTACAGCATGTCTCTCAGGACAGTATTCTCCAGAGGGACTCACCCAGTGCCTGCCGTGCCCCTTTGGCTTTGTTTGCATAGAGGGCTTTCAAATAAAGGTGGGCACAAACTAAAATGCTGCTTAATTAAGATAATTTTCCTCTCTCTATTTTGGTAAATTACACTCAATCAACGCATTTGGTTATTGGTTTGTTTTACCATTTTAGTGTGGCCCCGGAGAAGAACCAAACTTCAATCAGATGGAGTGTGTTGAGTGTGCTCAAGGCTACTATTCCACTCTGTGCAGTGCTCAATGTCAACTGTGTCCTGCAGGTAAGCGTGGACTCCCATGTTTAATTCACATGCATTTGATGTCTTGCTTGCACCTGCTAAAGCCAAAATAAACACAAGTATCAATGTCACAACAGGCATACATGCTTACATACACGAAACTCCTTGTAAATCCCTATACATTTTATTCAATTTCCTCTTTAAGGAAGTTACTGTCCGTTCAAAAAGATGTCCGCACCTCTTCCTTGTCCTGTGGGCCAGTATTCAGACATGCCGGGCCAGACTGAGTGTAAAAAATGCAATGGTTCTTCAGCCTGCAGGAGTACAGAGACTCCGGTCTGGTCAAGGGGACAGTCTCATCTTGGTCAGAGGTCAAGACAGCTTATCTCCTGTCCCCATGGGACATACCGAGACGGAGAGAGATCAGACTGTGTTGTGTGTCCTGCAGGTGAGTCTGTATTTCAAGTTGGGCTGCTTGTTTTTCACACTCAGTACCACATTTTGAGTGTTATCATTTGTTTTTCAGGGCATTACTGTGTTGCAAATATTGCAATACAATGTCCGGCAGGGACTTATGGACCAAAGGAGGGGCTGCAGAGAGAAAGGGACTGTGCTATCTGTCCTGCAGGTATTTGCATTGTCCTACAGGTTTACTTAAATGTTAAATGATCTCAGTATTCATTTTACATATTTGATCTATTTGCTAATGTCACATTTAAGCAATGTAACAAGAGTATGGTTTGATTGACTGAACGGGCTATAAATATTAGAAACAAAAGGAAAAGCACACAATGTGAAATGCCTTTTATACAACAGTTCGTTAAACAAAAAGTTAATAGTGAATATAAGTAGCTAAAATGCAGTCAAATTTACCAATGCTCAGCTAAATTTCGAGGGTTAAATCCAGTCATTTCAACAGGAATCCGTGCGAAAACTTCACTAAACACATGGTCACATTTACTATTGCTCTGCAAAATTTCATGGGCAAAATCCAGTGATTCCAATAGGAATCTGTATGATCAGGAATTTTGCGTGAAGGTGAAACATTTCCCCAAGCAGATTTTGCAATGGGTTTTCACACAGTTTTTCCACACAAATTTGCCCTTGTTGGTTTTGATTCCAATTTGTTGTTTGATTCAGTGACTCATTCATAAATACAGTCACTTGTCGCCACCTACTGGTGTAATTATGTAACCTGCAGAAAGATTCGCTTTAAAATCCCCACCACTAATGCACAGACTGACATTTTGTATGGAATGTGTAAACAGACAAACACAGCCTATCAAATTCGAGGGTCAGAGCTAAATGTTGCATGATCATAATGTACATGATAATAGCTGGAATTGTTTTGTTCTTCCTAGGTTTTTACTGTTTGGAGGGCACCTCTCGGAGGCCGAGCTCTCAGTTTCTGTGCCCACAAGGGTATTACTGTGAGGAAGGCACGGGTGTGCCGCACGGGTCACCTTGCCCTGCTGGAACCGCAGGAGGACAACTGGGTCAGACAAGTAGGGCAGCTTGCAAGAGGTGTGCAGAGGGTCGCTTCTGTCCCGCAGGTTAGGGCATGAACCCAAAACACACATATACTGTACAGTACATGATTGCATTCATACACACACACACATATGCATATTATACATTATGTTTTGCTTTTCGTTGTCATGACATTATCTGTGAAAGATTGGTTGGTTTTCTATAGAAATACTCTTTTTGTAGAAACCTAAATAGTTAAATGTTATGCTTTTGTGCGAAGATTGCAGTAAGCTGCAACTTTTATTTTCCTAAACCAACATGATCTACTGCTGTTGAACCGTTTCCTGCCCTCAGCTGTTTCCTGAGTGTGATGTGCTTTAAGAGTGTTTGATGTGGGTCTGGAGTGCAGAGAAGATGGAAAAGTTGTTTGTGACGTTTTACATCATGGCTTTGTGTTTAAGCTAAAACACATCTTCATTTCTGTTTATTCAATTTACTGTTGTACTAACAGACCTTACATGTAGATAAATGTTTGTAATTTTAAGATTTTAATACTAAAACAACAGACAATCATATTAAAGAGATGTTTGTATGCAGTATTTGTTTTTATTGGACAGTTTATTATAATGTTGTGTGTGAGTGTGTGGTGTGTGTGTTGAAGTAGAAGTACAACTATCCGCCAAAGCTAATATTAATGGACTAAAAGCCAGAAAACTTGAAACCCTCTTTGATTTGTAGGTTCTGCGGGTCCTGGCTTGCTTTGTGCCCGTGGGAGGTACTGTCCAGCAGGCACACTCAGTGAGATATTATGCCCACAAGGGACCTTCACCCCACATCAGGGGGCACTGAGTAACATCTCATTCTTAAAACCTTCATTCTCATTAAAGCGCATCCCTATAAATCTACCATTGTGTTGATATTTGTCTCTATTTTCATCATAGGTGTAAAGGACTGTTTAAAGTGTCCACCAGGCTTCTATTGTCCAGAAGGAACAAGTGACCCAATGCCTTGTCAACCAGGCACCTTTAACCCTCTGGAGGGGCAGGATGCACTGGCAGACTGCAGGCCTTGTTACCCGGGCAAAGCATGCACACAAGTTGCACTGAAGTTTCCTGATGTGGATTGTATGCCAGGGTTAGTGCCTTTCACAGATGAGAAAACATTTTTTTTAAACCAGCCCAAGCTGTGCTCATCAGGCCGGTCCATTTAGTTGGTTTTAGAGGTTTTGGGCATCTGACCATCTAGCTAAAGTCACACTTTACATCCACTCTCTGGCCAAAAAGTGTATTTTTTTGTTTGTTTGTTTTTTTTTCACAGGTTGTTTCCACCATGTTCTGCCCGACAAATGACCCATCCAACGCCTTTGCCCTCCTCCGGTACCCTTATTAACCGTCAGACCTCACTTACCTCTCCCATGCCAGCGTGTCCCCGCACATATGCCTGTCTCGAGGTGCCAGACTACCTTCAGAGTGAATGCCATATAGTTTAGTATGCTTTTTGCAGTTTAATATTAACTTTATTCAATTACTATTAACCATTTCTTCTGCTTTTTTTACAGGCACTGTGGCAATCCAGAGGCCTCCACTTTTTAGCTTTCCTGGGCTTCCTCTGTCCTGTTGGGGCACTATGTGTCCCCTCAGCACAAGTGTCCCTGGTACCTGGATTGATCGCAGTGGCTGGAGTCCGGAGCGTGAGTGCCGCCGTGCTGAGAGGCTGGATGTTTAGCAGGAGTGTGCGCTCCCGTCTGGGTAATGCAACATCTGGACATTACTGTCGCTGAACGTTACTGAAAGCTGTTTGAAACATCTGAATGTTTTAAATATCCCCCTGACGACAATCAGGCATTTTAAAGGTCTGTCTTAACAGCAGTTAGTGCCTATGATATCTTTTATGATGGACAACATTGCAAGTCATTAAATATCATTATTTATGAACAGAGTCATTTGTATTTCTTTACATTTACATTTGAATATTAAAGGCCATGAGATAGCATTTTATCATCAAAAAAAATTACGTGTGCGAGACAATGAATATTAGCTGACTGTAGCTTTAGTAGAGTTTAACCAAAATGTTTTGTTGTTGTTATTATTATTATTATTAGCATCAATTACATTAACATATTTTGTTGATGTTAACACAAATATAATAATAATCATTCTTTTAACTTTTACCAATATATTATTGTTATATTAATTTAATTATTCTTATATCATTATTTATTATAGTACTATATTTGGTTGGCATTTTTACATAAATATAATACTAATCATTTTTTTGATTATTATTATATCTATGAATATTAATATGCATTTATATAATAAATGGTTACCCATACTATTTATTTTATTATTATTATACTTTTTTTTTTACATTAATATTAATTTACTCACTCAATGTGGTTTGCAATCAAGCAATAATTAGCAGACCTCCTGCAGTCCCTGTTGAAGATCTCTGTGTCAAACCTATTTTTTAAGACAGTCAGTCTAATAATTTGGTGAGATAGACTGTGTGTATCTCTACAGGTACGTTATATGGCTCACAGCATCCATGCCCTCCAGGCACCTACAGCACAAAGATAGGCAACGACAGGAAAGAGGACTGTCAGGTCTGTCCGGAAGGCTATTACTGTAAGGAGGGTACATCCAAACCCACTTCCTGTCCACCGTGAGTAACAGTCCCAGCGGCTGAAATAACAAAAAAAATAAAACCAGGTAAGACTTCAGTGGATTTGACTTTTCCAATGTGTCCAGGGCAACATTTCGTCGGATAAAGGGGGGCCGGAGAGCAGAGGATTGTTCTGTGTGTCCTGCTGGCTACTTCTGTCCTCATCCAGCTACAATCAATCCAAAAGTTTGTGGAACAGGAAGTTATTCTGTAAGCTGGATAGCTAATTCTTTTCTAATGCATGTTGTACCATTGTAATAAATGAATTCACCATTTAATTTATCTGTCTCCCTCTCTTCCGGCTCGCTGTCTTGCTCTTTTTCGTTAGGATGAGGGATCAGTGGAGTGTCAGCCATGTTTGCCGGGTCACTATTGCAGCAATGAGACCACCAGTGAGGAGACCATGCTCAGAGTAATGGTCTGCCCCCCAGGTTTCCTCTGCTCACAAGGCCTGGATCGAGAACCCCAGCGCTCTGCAGTATTCTGCCCAAAAGGCTTTTACTGTCCCGGTGGAAGTGTTGTAAGTATCATTTCAAGGGTCAGAAACATTACGAACATCATTGATCATCATGTGAGATGATCAATGGCACGAAACATAGCAATTATTTTCTTTTCTATTATTTATGCCCTACTCAGAATCCTAATCCTGTTCCGTGCCCCAAAGGAACCTACAGTCGAAAGTCAGGACTACGTGACCCTTCAGACTGCACAAAGTGTCCAGAGGGCAAATACTGCTACATAGAGAATCCCCAGGAAGAGCCCATTATTGAACCAGTATGCCCCCCTGTAGTTTTTGTTTCAGCTGTTTAAAACTGTCTGGTGATTATTTAGCCTATTAAAGGAATAATTCCACCCCCCAAGAAAAAAACCAACACCCCCCAAAAACCCCCCACACCAAAAAAAACAACCCCCAGAAACACCCAACACACAAAAACCCCACCCCAACAACCCCCCACCACCACCGAAACCACCAAAAAAAAATACAATGTAATTCATGCAGTGTAATGAATGGTGACCACAGCTGTGTCAGGTCCCCATCCACTTTCATTGCATGAAAAATATCAGCTTTTGGGTGTACTTTCTCTTTGACTTGTTTATTTTTCCAATCAGACAGGAAACTGTCCTGATGGATACTTCTGTCCTCCTGGTACCGGACATCCAAACTCATTTCCGTGCCAGTCTGGCTTCTTCAGGAATGACTCGTATGGACATGGAGACGCTTGTGTGGAATGTCCTCCTAGTCACTACTGTCCTACTCTGGCCACACACACTCCTATAGTCTGTCCACAGGTAAATATGACTAAGAATGTTAGCATGCCATAACATGTTTCTTCACTGTGTGTAATACAAAACCGCTCAAATGTTTGTGGCCAGTAAGAGTCTTTTTTCTGAAAGAAATTAATAATTGTATTCAGCATGGGCACATTAAATATTTTATTTTAAATAAATGCTGTTATTTTAACTTTCTCTTTATCAAAGATTCCTCAAAAAATATATCACAGTTTGTACAAGAAAAAAACATTAAGCCGCACAAAAAAATAAAAGAAATAAATAAATAAAAGGAGAAATGTTGCTTGAGCACCAAATCACAAAAAATCATATTGGAATGATTTCTGAGATCATATGACAATGAATACTGGATACATTTTTTAAAAATCTTACAGACCCCAGACCTTTGATTGGTAGTAAAATATTTAAAAAACTTACATACCCCGAACTTTTGATGCAATGTATATAAAATGCTTTTTTTTGCTTTAAATGTCAGGGTTTCTACTGTACTGAAGGGAGATCAGCCCCAGAGCCGTGTGAAGAGGGCACATTTGGATCCCGGCCAGCCCTGAGTGAAGCATCACAGTGCACCCCATGTAGTGGGGGGAAATATTGCACCAGTTTTGGCAAATCTGAGCCCACAGGGGACTGTGAAGGAGGATTCTATTGTAGACAGGGGTCTACGAGTCCAGTAAGATTATTACACAAAAACTTTTCATTTATCCTTTAACTTTTCCTTTAATGATTCATTTTTAATAATCAAACTTTCTTACCTTGACAGGTTCCTTCTGATGGTCATGAAGGTGGTGTGTGTCCTGCTGGCAGTTTCTGCCCACCGGGCTCAGTTCATCCACAGCCCTGCCCTTCAGGAACCTACAGTAACAGCACGGGTCTCCAACATGCAGGACAGTGTGTTCACTGTCCTCCAGGTCTGACTTCAAGAGCAAAAATATCTCTTCTGTTGAACACAAAAGATGTTTTGAATGTTGGAAACTGTTTTGGTTGCCATTGACTTCCACTGAATTGACAATAAAAAGAGACATTTTTCAAAATATCTTCTTTAGTGATCCAGAAAGTCAGTCATGCAGGTTGAAACACAGCTTGAGTAAGAATGACAGAATTTTACATTTTTTGTGTGAACTATCCCTTTATTAAAAATCTTAAATTCATGACCTATGTTTTTTGTTTTTGTTCTCTTCAGTTTATTATTGTTTAGGAACAAACTCTACATCCCCTTCTGGTCCATGCCTTGCGGGGTATTACTGCACCAGAGGTTCAGCCACACCAGTCCAGCATGAAGCTGAGGAGGGACACTACTCTTTGAAAGGAGCTGTGAGGGCTGAACCGTGCCCATTGGGAACTTTTCAACCAGTAAGTCACACCTTTAGAGCATTTACACTAAGTAACATTTTCATCATTGTAGTCAAGGTTTCCTTTTTGGCTGAAACTTCTTCCACATTGTTGGCAGATGAAAGGCTTCTCTCCAGTGTGAGTTCTTGTGTGGTCTTCAAAGCGCTGTTTATGATTAAACCTCTTTCCGCACTGAGGGCATGTGTAGGGTTGCTTTTCAGAGTGAATTCTCATATGGCCTTCAAAATGTCGTTTTTGACCGAAACTCTTTCCACACGGAGGGCATGTGTACAGTTTCTTTCTATGAGTTCTTATATGGACTTCAAGGTTTTCATGTTGATCAAAACTCTTTCTACACCGAGAACAGGTGTAAGGCTTCTCTCCAGTGTGAACGGTCATGTGTCTGTTAAGGCTTTCTTTTTTAATGAAACTTCTTCCACACTGTTGGCAGGTGAAATAATGTCCTCCTGTCTTTTAGCCCTTTTTTCTTGAGGAAGGTCGTTTCATCCTGTAAACAAGTAAAAGATTTTTCTCCATTTATGAAATCATGATCTTTCTCTTCCATTTCATTCAGTACTTCACTCTTCTCTTTCAGTGCCATCAGGTCTACGGTTAAAAAAGACAAATATGTTAACCCCAGTTTAATAACACAGAACACATCAAAACATTCAAACATGTAAAGTGTCAAACCTAACATACAACTGCATCTTATATCCACTAAGCAACTGCAAGAGGTGTTGCATGAAAAACCCTTCCCAATATTGCTAACTCTTCATTTATTTAGGACATCTCAAAAACTAGCAAGCAGGCATTTTAATTCTCTGCACCCTTTACTTCTGTCATTGTTATGGTCTATAGACCTCCTAAGAAAAAGGAAGATTTCATGCCTGAATTTGCTGATCTGCTGTCTGTTGTGCCTCAAGTTTGAGATAATTCTTATTCTGGGGGACTTTAACATCCATGTTGACTAAAGATGTTAATTTTCGATAATTTCCATAATCGATCGTCAATTAAATTAACGATCAATTAATTGCATAATTGTTAACCTTAATAGGATGTGCAAAAGCAACTCAAAAAAATAAAACCCCCGCTTTCTCACCCGAATTAAAGGGGTTTTAGTCTGAATGAAATGCTAGTAGCAGGATTGTAAAATGAATAGATGCGATTATGATCATTTGATAAAATGAAGAAAGCGCACCGTAGCATTTCAGATCATTTTACTTTGAAGACTGTTTCCTATCCCGTCGCGGAGACCGCTGAACGCGCCTCTTTAAATGGTTTCGTGGTGCTCGTTGTTGTATTTTAAAACACAATTGCAATGTTTTCAACTGACATTATGGCCAGTGACCAGTACTTAATTTAATCCTGCTGGATTCTGTTCCGTAAAATGTCAGATTTGTGCATTCAGGTAGGCCTATTTGTTTGTAAAAATCCAGCATTTATGTTGCATCAGATCGTGACAGTGCATGCGTGCATACGAGACAGAGCGAGCGTGGGTTTGGCTAGATGTATTTGGAGCTTATTACTCACGTCTCATTCGACACAAATCCAAATGTTTCCATATTCGCAATGTATTTAAATGTT